>CAWUFW010000581.1:600000-960000 GCA_963921515.1 Calotriton arnoldi
ATTCATTGAACTATTTCACAAGAATCTAGTAGTTCTTTAGCTTTTGGTTAAACAATGACAAGGTCTTGTATTGCTCATTTCTGTCGACTGTGTTTTGGAAGTTGTATCTCCTTTCCACTACAATTTAGGGTCTTCTCTAGGAATCTCCCTGGCATAGCATTCCACAGAGCATCCCAAAAGAACTTCTAATTTGTTTCCATTCAGGTAGGTGATCTGGTGACTGGCCATTCCTAGAAAGGGGTAATATACAACCAGCTACTTCCCTTCGGGTCCTCAAAACATTGAAGTGGTCTAAAGGTCTCCAAAGTAGCACAGATGGTCCTTAGTTCAATGAAATACATACTTGATCAGACTCATGAATTGTTTGTGATGTGAAAACATGATGTAAAGAGTTGTACAATCCTTCTTTTCCATGATATTCATAGAATCGGTTTCACAAATGGGCGCTCCTCAGCTATTTCTAATGGGAAAACTCAGAATATATGAAAACAATTGACTCCCCTTTAAAGCAGCATTTGAAGAAGTCATGTTTCTGATAGAGACTTTTAGCCGTAGATTCCTCACCTTTTGAATAATCCCCAGGCTTCAGACTGAATCCGGAAACTTTTTATTAGTACCTCTGTACACAAGAAGTTGGTGCCGTCCGGCTCTGCACTGATGCCTTTCCACTCTGGAAATGACATGCAGGACCTATAAAGGCACCAGTCCCACGAGCTGACATTTCCTTTCTTTCCGCACCTCTGGATGCGGATCAGGAGCTTCTTTTGTCTCTCAGAGACTACTTTTTCTCAGCTATTTCTCCAAATTTCCACAGTGACAACAGGTTTTAAGCTCCAAAAGGACTGTCGCAAATAGATGTCTGTGACAGATCCTCACCAGGTTTGCCTGTGGTGTCTGAGGTTGGGCTACGACTCGAAGACCTTTGGGGAATGCAGGTCGATGAACCTGAAGGTCATCAGGGAAGGCTAGACAAAACTTTACGTCACCAAGTACAAGAAGACGCAGCACAGGGACAGCTCCAAGTCCTGCTCCAAGTCAAAAGCTAATTTCGGTCCCGCTTATAGAGTTGACGGAGCCACTCTTAAGGCTAGTCTCCATCATGCTCCAAATCCTCAAGTAAGCATAAGAAGTCAAAGCAGAGTTTCGCTCCGTCACGCCATTCCCACTCCCCTAGCGAGGTTTTGGGTGGCACCAACAGACCCCTTGCAACTCTCGAAGTGGGCCAACCTCGGAGCTAATTCCGTAGATGGTTCAGACACAAACCGAGTTTCTGAGGCCTTCAGCCATGCCGTGCCAAATCAAAGAGATTCACTCGGCCATGCTTTGGTTCTTTACTGAATCCCTCTTGCGTGTCTTCGGGCCCCAGGTAGCCGAGAGACCTACCACCTGGATTACTGCTGGCAGGTTTGCCCTCAGCACCAGCTGGAGCCTTTGTGCCAATTCTGCTCTCGGCTACAGTACCGACGCTGCCTTCAGGCACACTTACCCAATCCAGGCCCAGGTATGTAGACACCGATGCTGACCTTATCACCCGAGGAGGTGGCCCCGATTGTCCTTTCCGACGCCGACTTGACACTGGTCGGAATTCAACCCACACCCTAACTGAATCAGTCGCAGGTTTCTGCTCTCGCCTTACCACTAGGAAGGCAACACTCCTTACATTCTATTTTTTGGCACAGACTCTGACGACAAACCTGATCAGGGTGATGAGTTCGCTCAGCCCTATGCCTATGACAATTGGTATGTGGACTTACAAGATGGTAGGAGCTAGACACCTCCTCGGAGTCGGCGCTTTTCTCCCCTTCTGGCCCCGCCACTGAAGAAAATGCCTCCTACGCCATGGTCATGAATAGGACGGCTAAAGTCCTCTATCTTCACCTCCCCACTGTAGAGGTCAAAACGAACGTCCTGACCAAAGTCCTGCAGCCTCGCCAGACTTCTTCTGAGCCTGTCCTCTTGTTCAGTGAGGCCTTGATGGATACTTTTGTAGGTGCCTGGGATAAGCCATGTACTGGTCATCCAGTTCACCAGCATGTTGCCAGGCCCCACAGCCCTGCCCTGGGTGACCCGACCTTTCTCTTTCAGCACCCCTCTCCCAGAGAGTCTTGAGGTGAAGGCTTCCACCAGCCGTACCAACCCTAACCATTTTCCTTCCACTCCCCCTGACAGGGAACCAGAGTGAGTGGAGACTTTTGGATAATGCTTGTTCTCCTCCACTAGCTTGGCTCTGCGGTCAGTCAAAGCCTCCTGTTTACTGGGCTGTTGTACTCACACACTTTGGGACTGGGAGGCACAGGTCCTCCCCATTGTTCCGGAAGACCTTCACCCTGTTCTTTCACCGGCCGTCCAGGATGGTCATGATGCAGCCCAGTTCACGATTCATTGTGGCTTGGACACCACTGACGCCATTGGGTGGCCCATTGGCACTAGTGTAGCCATTCGCCGACATGCATGGCTAAAATCCACTGGGTTCTCGGACGACATTCATCCTCCCTAATGGACTTGCCCTTTGATGAGACTAACTTGTTCGGGGAGAAGGCTGACTCGGATTTAAAGAGAGTAGGGCTACTGCTTGCTCTCTTGGCCTTTCCATTCAGCCTTGTCAGAAACACTTCCAGCATTCCTTTTGTGGCTTCGGCCGAAGAATTCCCTATCACCGGCCTATCCCACCCCAACAGCCCTCAGCAGTTTTGCAGGAGAGGCGTGGTGCCCACCGTTCCTGCGACCAAGCTCAGCGTGCTGCTTAGTCCATACAACTCGCAGCCCCAAATGAAAGCCCCTTTAGTATACCCTTACCAGGTCACAGCCGTTCAGTGAAAAGCAGAATTCCCCAATTCTATCCGGGCTGCCAGTGATCACATCAGACAGGTGGGTCCTCCAAATTGTTCTCAAGGGCTACGCCTTACCCTTCCTTTTGTCTCTCCCACACCTTCCACTGTCTACCCAAAGACTTACGGAGGACCATCTCCATTTTGCGGTAAGAGGCGCAAGCCCTTTTTGTCACTAGGGCTATTGAGATGGAGCCAGTGCCAGAAATAGGACATGGTTGTCATTCCTGCTACTTTCTAGTGCCCAAGAAGGACAGAGGTCTTCGGCCTATTTTATATCTGTGCCCTCTCAATTTCTTCCTCGACAAGGAGAAGTTCAAAATGATCACCTTGGCTCATATCTTGTATAATTTCTACCCTGGAGACTGGATGGTGGCGTTGGAGCTGCAGGTCGCCTATTTCCATATTCCCGTCCTGCCGACTCATCTGCGCTAACTTCGGTTTGTGGTGGGAGAGGAGCATTTCAATTTGCTGTGTTCCCCTTTGGTCTCACCAACGTCCCTCTGGTGTTCACAAAAGTGATGGCAGTGGTGGGAGCACACCTTCAGGGGTGCCAGTCTTCCCCTACCTTGACGACTGGCGATTGAAGGCGGGCTCGCCCCAGGCAGTCATCAACCACCACCACTGCAAACCTCCATTCATCCTAGGGATTCACTGTCAACGTGCCGAAGTCCCACCTGACTCCTTCGCAGACACTCCATTTCATCTGAGCCATTCTAGACAGTGTTTGGTTCCGTGACTTTCCTCCAGGGAAGAGCGTTTAGGGCATTCAGGATATGGATTTCAGTGAGATAGACTCTGAGGCTTGTGGGACTGATGGCTTCCTGCATCCTGCTGTTCGAACACGCTAGCTGAGATCCCATTGGGTCAACCTCAAGGGAACCTTTCCGATCACGTGCAGATCTCAGAGGAGACTGCGAAAGATCTGCGGTGGTGACAACTGGAATGCAGTTGGGTCTGCTGCAGACCACTCACCCTTCCCCACCCAGAACTGACAGTGGTGACCGATGCATTGCTTTTGGTTTGGGTGGTCATCTGGGAGAGGTGGAGATCAGAGACCTCTGGTCTCCAGTGGAGTCCAGGCGCCATATCAATGTTTTGGAGCTGAGGGCCATCCTTTTGGCACTGAAAGCCTTCCTGCCATCCATCAAGGGGAAGCTGGTACACATGGACACACCACCACCACCATGTGGTACTGCAGCAAACAGGGCGGGTGGGGTACCAGAACATGTGCCAGGAGCCCTTGCGCCTCTGGGAAGGGCTGGACCACCAAGGTATCTTCCTGGCAGCAAACAACCTGTCTCCGGCTAGCGGATCACAGGTAGCAATTACACCCGGAGGTGACACAAGGTCTCTTCCGCGAATGGGGAAAACCTTGGATCGATCTATTTGCCGCTACTGAGAGCGCGCAATGTCAGCACTTCTCCACGTTGGAGTTTCCAAGGCGTCTCTTTCGTGAAGAGACATTCTGCCTCGAGTGGAACTCAGGACTCTTGTATGCCTTTGCGTCTATACCACTCCTGCCCCGAGTTCTCAATAAGATCAGGACTGACCGGGCCAAAAGTCATCCTAGTGGCTCCAGACTGGGCACGGATAATATGGTATCCAGAACTCCTGGTCTTGAGCATCTATCCTCTGATCAGTCTGCCCCTCCAGGAGAATTTCCTGTCACAGCAGAACAGTCGGGTTCTCCACCCCGGCCTTTGCAATCTCCACCTTTATGCATGCAGATTGAGCATCGGCAGCTGAACTCCTTCGACTTTCCTCCGGAAGTAGTTGATGTCACCTTGGCAGCCGGTGTCCCTCGACAAAAACTGTATACAGCTCTCTTTGGGACCAATTTGTGGTTTGGGGCAATGCTCACCAGACTGAACCTCTCCGGGCCACACTGTCTGATGTTTTATTGTTTGTGCTGTGTCTTGCCCACCAACGCCTTGCTCTGGGCACAGTTAAAGGTTATCTTTCGGCCCTCTCGCCCTTCTCACAGTTGCCTAATCAACCATCTTTATTTAAATCAACTATTGTGACCTGTTTTTTTGAAAGGGCTACAATATGTTTCTCAATCCCCATTTGTGATGTCCCTATGGAACCTCAATCTTGTCCTTGAGTATCTGATATGTACTCCATTCATGCTGCTCTATAGTTGTCCCTTACGGCTTCTCACAACCAAAAGTGTGTTGCTAGTCGCCATCGCTTCAGCACGCTATGTGAGTGAGATTCAGGCTTTGTGTGTTCATCCTCCATACCCACCTTCTTCTCTGAGAGGCTGGTTCTGCGTACTTGGGCGTCTTTTTTTCCCGAAAGTTGTAATGCCATTCCATGTCAGCCAATCCATCATTCTGCCAGTGTTCTAAGCCCACCTCACCCCTCTAAGGAAGAGGAGAGGCTCCATCATAGCTTGGACCCTAAGAGAGCGATCAGCTTCTACATCGATCGCATAAAAGACTACCAGGTGGACGAACAGCTCTTGTGGGGTTCGCCGGAGCGAAAAAAGGCAAGGCTGTGCAGAAGCACACAGTCTTATGCTGGATCGTGCTCTGCATTAAGATTTGTTGCGCACTGGCAATGAAGCAGCCTCCGGAAGGACTGTGTGCCCATTCCACCATGCTACCAATGCGTTAGTATGCGGCATCCCTGTCCTAGACATCTGCAAGGCAGCTACTTGGGAGTCCTTCCATACGTTCTCGAAGCACTATTGTCTGGACAGCCAGGTCCGCCAAGCAACGGCACTTTGCCTGCTCGATCCTGCAGGACTTTCTGGTTTGAGTCCATCCACAGCCCTTCTCCCTTCGGCACTGCTTTGGTTCAGTAGGTAGGGAATGTGTGGCAAGAAGCCTCTATCAAAACAAGAAAATACTTACCTTTGGTAAGGCTCTTTCTGGTATAGACTCTAGCTGCAGATTCCTCACCGACCGTCCCATCCTCCCTTTTCTGTGGTTGGGCTCTATCCTTCAATAAGATGCTTAATTTAGGAATCTGCACACTGATCTCTTGATTTGCTTTTGGGGCTCCATGAATGGCGGCACGGACAGTCTCGAAAGCAACTGACAACAGTGTGCAGGAGTGGCGTCTTTATAGGACACGCAAGTCATTTCAGTAGCGGAACAGCATCAGTGCGGGGCTGCCCGGTGCCACCTTCCGTCGCACAGAGGTACTGCTGTCTGATGCCTGGGGAATATTCAAAAGGTGAAGAATCTTTGTCTAGATAGTCTCTACCAGAAAGTGCCTTACCAAAAGTAAATAACTTGTTCCTCTAGTGATGGGGATGTCATTTGAATAAAAGGTGCTCGTCCTTTTTTGGAAAAACTTACCACAGCTCAAGCATGGAAAGGGCTTGATAAAGAATTTAATGAGTCAAGACCGACATTATTTGTAAAAATTGTGTCCAATTGGTGTCTTCTGGCTTTCCCTAAAGGATCCGCCTCCTCCATCCCAGAACTATTTTAGTACAGGAATGAAATTGGAAGCCGTGGACCGAAAGAACCCTCACTTCATCTGTCCTGCAACGATAGGGGAAGTAAAGGGCTGCGAAGTGCTTGTGACTTTCGATGGTTGGCGTGGGGCCTTTGATTACTGGTGTCGCTATGATTCCCGTGATATCTTCCCTGTTGGCTGGTGTTCCATGACCGGGGACAATCTGCAGCCACCTGGCACCAAAGGTAACTTCTGGCAACAACTCTTGTATGTTTAGTTATCATGTGGCCTTTGATATTACTTTCTATATATGAAGCTGTTTGTGTGTGTTGTGTTACAAGTGTTTTTAGATGTTTTTGATGGAGGTGACTACAGGTGTATTGCTGAAAAGTATGAATAGAGAATCTTTTGAAATGGCATGTAGTAGGTATTTGAATCGTTTCAGTGCTTGGTTAAATTTGCTGAATCACAATGTTTATATAGAAACAGTTAAGTGCTGTATAATTGTCCAACTGGATGTGCGTGTGCGCATGTGATAGCTGGAGTTCTCAGGAGTTCTGGGCAGATCCAGCCTCCCCTTAAAATTGATTTATTTTACTTTATGAATTGTTGTGCCTTCTTGCATAATGAAAAGTATGTTTGAAGTGAGAAAGAAAAAAGCAGTTCTTTATGATTATGAATGGATGGTCCAGACAAATGTAGCAATGTTGTATTTTATGTGGTTCTTTTATTAAAACTTGATGCTTCTCAGGGTCTTGTTTTTCTTTCGGGTACACATCTTTAGAGTGAATCCTTCCACTATTTTTAGAAAGTCTCATACATTTGCTCTAGAATTGTTTTCTCCTGAAAGATACAAATGCGGGCAGGACTGTCAGAAGCCATAAGTCTTCTTCCTTTGTCCCCTTTTTTCTCTGTTGGTGTAGGCCTTCTTCTTCCCGCTGCCCCCTCCCCTTTTGCTTTAAATGTGTACAAATATAGAAATTAGGATAGGATTATCTGGAATCAATCTCCATCTGCCAAAACTGCTTCTTCCCCTTCAGACACATAGTTAATTTCCATTGATCTTCCTTTCACCTACCTTTTTGTGGCTTCTCATTGCCCATATCTCTTGATGCCGTCTGTGCTTCTTCATGTTTATGTATTGATCAGTCTGCTGACCTGGGCTCCCGTGAAGCTGGCAAGTCCTGATTTAGTGTTTGGTGGACGGATTAATGTCCATCAAGGCAATGGAGTACTTTACACTGTCGCCTTGTAGGACATCCCGCCAGTCAAATTTAGAGCAGGCCCCATGGACTTCTCCCAACATTAATAGGAATCACTGTCATGGCGGTTCCTGTCAATGTAGAAAAAGTTTGCCGGACAATACCACCAACCGTGATGGCCAACCTGCTGTCAAACTTTTCAAAAGTTTTTTGTTTTCAATCAATCAGGATTTATAAAGCACGGCTAATCAGCCGATAGGGTATCCAGGCGCTTGCAGGTCCTGGAGGCTTGTTTGAAAAGCCAGGTCTTGATGGCCATTTGAATTCCGGAAGTGAGGTGATGGTCTGGAGATTCGTGGGGAGGTTGCTCCAGGTCTTTGCTGCGAAGTGGGAGAAGGAGCATCCTCCACTTCTGCTTCGGTAGATGCCGGGAGCATGGGCAAGTGAAAGGGAGGCGGAGCGTAGTCTTCTCAATGGTTGGTGGAAGTTCAGGCGGTGGTTAATGTAGGTGGGTCCTTGGTTGTGTAGAGCTTGAATTGACATCTCTTCTGTACGGGGAGCCAGTGTAGTTGCCTGAGGTGGGTTGTGATGTGGGTTCGTCGGGGAAGGCAGAGGATGAGTCTGGCTGCGGCGTTCTGTATGGTCTGAAGTCTCTGTAGGAGGTATGCGGTGATTCCTACCTAGGGGGCGTTGCCATAGTCCAGTCGGCTGGTGATGAAGGCTTGTGTCACGGTGTGTCTCGTGTGTAGGGGTAGCCTCTTGCAGATCTTATGTAGCATGCTCAGAGTGAGGAAGCAGGCGGAGGAGACGGCGTTGATCTGTGATTTCATGATGAGCTTGTTGTCAATGATGATTCTGAGGTTTCTGGCGTGGTTGGAGGGAGTGGGTGCGGGTCCTAGGACTGATGGCCACCAAGAGTGGTTCCATGTGTTTCTGCTGTTGCCAAAGATCAGTACTTCCATCTTGTCTGTGTTCAGCTGCAGGCAGTTGTTCTTCATCCAGTCGGCGACATTTGTCATGCATCTGTGAAAGTTGATTCGGTTGGTGATCAGGTCATCGGTGAGTGAGAAGATGAGTTGGGTGTCGTTTGCACAAGAAATTATGTTGAGACCGTGGGATCTGATGATGTTGGCCAGCGGGGTCATATATGCATTGAAGGGGCTGAGGGATGAGCCCTGGGGGACACCACAGGGGATCTCCTTGGGTTCAGAGGTAGATCCTCTGGGTTCTTCCGGTGAGGAAGGAGGTGATCTGAGCGCGTCCCCTTGGATGCCGATGTGGTGGAGTCTTTCGATCAGCGTGTGGTGGTATACGGTGTCGAAAGCTGCCGAGAGGTGTGGAGGATCAAAGCTGCTGTTTTTCCTTAGTTGAGGAGGGTTCGTATGTCATCTGTGGCTGCGATCAGGGCGGTTTCGCTGCTCTGATTGCTGTGGAAGCCAGATTGGGAGGCGTCGAGTAGCTGGTTCTGCTCCAGGTGTCTCATGAGTTGATTGTTGATTATCTTTTCCAGTAACTTCCCTGGGAATTGGAGCAGGGAGATTGGCCAGTAGTTTTGCGGGTCGCTAGGGTCGGCGGAGGGTTTTTAAATAGTGGTCTGACTTCGACGTGTTTTCAGGCATCGGGAAATGTTGCAGTGGTGATAGTGGTGTTGAGTAGGGTGGTGAGTTCCTGGCCGATCCTTTCATTTCTGAGGTTGAAGATGTGGTGCAGGCATGGATCTGTTGGAGCTCCTGAGTGGATAATTTTCATGGTGGAGGTGGTGTCCTGGGTGGAGAGGATGTTCCATGTGGTCAGTGTGGGGTAAGTGTTGTGTATGGTGGTGGCGTATCTGCCAAGGCAGTCCGTAGGTGTGGGATGGAGTTCGAAGGTTCTGTATATGGTTGCGATCTTGTCATGGAAGAAGTGGGCGAGGTTGTCGCACATTTGCTGTGAGGGTGTGATGTTGTTTTCGCTGGCAGCCGGGTTGGAGAATTCCTTAACGATGTTGAAAAGTTCCTTGGTGTTATTGGTGCTGGTTTCGATGCGTGTGGCAAGGGCTGTCTTTGTTGCCCTTAGCAGCTAGTGGTAGAGGTTGAGGGAGGTCTTGAAGGCTGCCCTGTCGGAGGTGTCCTTACTGGTGCGCCATCTCCTCTCCAACTGTTTGCTGTCTCGTTTCGCTGTTCTGAGTTCTTGGGTGTTCTATCTGGCCTGTTTGGAGGATTGTCTCTGGATGTTGCTCATAATGCGGACGATACTGTCTGCGCAGTTGGTGTTCCAGGTGTTGAAGTTTTTCACTCTCTGTTCGAGGTTGGTGGCGGTAGCAGGGTTGGAGGTGTTGAGGGCATTTACCCAGCTGGTCTCTGAGATTTTGTTCTACCTCCGGTGGGGGATGTTGGCCATCTTGGGGGTGGCGGTGCGGGGGCTGTAGATACTGAAGTGGAAGATGGAGTGATCTGTCTATGTGAGTTCTGTGTCATGGCTGTATTTGACGTGGTTGCTGGAGGTGAAAATTGGGCCCAGCCTGTGTCCTGCTGTGTGTGTGTAGGGTCGTGGACGATCTGGGTCAATCCAAGGCTGCTCATACTGTTGAGGAGGTGTGCGGTGTTTTTGTCGTTGGGGTCGTCAATGTTGAAATTTAGATCGCTGAGGAAGATGTAGTCTTTGGAGTCTAAAGCATGGGGTGCAATGAAGTCTGCGGTGGTGTTGCAGAAGCTGGAGTGCGGTCCTGGGGGTCGGTATTGTTTTCTTGTCGTCTGTGTGGAGCTTGAAGTTGAGATGTTCCATGAGGGTGGTGGTGTTGGTGGTACACTGTGTGGTCTCTATGTGGATGATGGCTCTACCTCCTCCCGGCTTGTTGGTGCGGTCCTGGCGATGGATTTTATATCCGTCGGGGATCGCTGCGGCAATGTCTGGGAAGGATGCGGGTTGAGCCAGGTCTCAGTGAGGAAATCTATGTTGGGTGTGAGGGTGGCGATAAGGTCCCATAATTCAGTGGAATGCTTGCATAGTGAGCGTGTGTTGAGAAGGGCGCATGTGAGTTTTGTTCAGGTGGTGTCTGTGGTGTGTTCAGGGTGGGGCTGGTTGGTGGGCTGGTGTGTGTGCAGTGTCAGGTGAAGTGGCAGTGGGTGCAGGTGAAAGGTCCTACCGTGGAGCGTCAGTCGGTGCTGTGGCAGTGTTTGTTGCGGCATCCGGAGTCAAGGGTGTAGAGCTCGGCGATGGTGCATCTTTGGGGGGGCGGGAGAGCCAGGGGTCATGGCGCTGGGCGTGGTCCAGGCATGGACGGGTGCAGACAGGCTTGCCTTTGGCGCACCAGTGGTGTGTCCACTGCTGGGTCGTGCTGCGGCCTGCATTAAGTAGGTCTTGGGGTGGGCGAGGCTTCTGTTGGCGGGAAGAACGGTGAGTTGGAAACCCCGGTTGGGAGAACCCCAGTGGGAAAACCCAGGTGGCTGCGATGTCACTGGATCAGTCTGGAACAAGGAGGAACTGGAGGCCACAGACAAGTGGCAAGCTAGGTGTCCTGCTGTCTTCAAAAACAAGGTTGTTTCAAAAACAAACTCCCAAAGCGGGAGCTTACTTTTGAAAAACAAAAAACTAATGACCCCCAAATCCTGGGAGTTTCCTCTCAGAGTGTGGGGGCCAATATTGATTTTTTTTCCCCCTGTCCCTTACCGCTAGTTTTTTTTTTGCCAGTGACGGACATGAATAAAAGACATTACTCTGACCACCCAGATGGTGTAATATCCTTCATCCAACGGTCCCACTTTGTCTGGCCATGGGAGGAAATATTCCATTGACAGAGCCAACAGGAGCTCTGTTAATAAAAGACCTACTGTCCGCCGATCTCCAAATTTGGCAGGCGGACCGAGGTTTGGAGGGCAGGGTACTCCTTCGCGTTTGCGACAGAATTTCCTATCTTCCAGACTCTAAATCAAGTCCCTAATGTTTCATACAAAAACATGTAGAAATTAATATTACTTGCACTTTCATTATTGTTGTAATGGATGGAGGTTTGCTAGGTGGCTACCAAGAGACAAAGAAGCTCTGCCACTCAACACAATTTGTTTCGGAGAGGATAGGACCACTCTTCCTTTGATCATCATTGTTAATTAACCTGTTTTTGTCACAGTGCAGACTTCTAATTTTATTCTGCATTACCTTGTTGTGCGCAAAAGTCCTAACTCACAGCAGTATCGCCCGAAATCACCAACCTTAATAACTTGGATGAGGCCTAGTTTCGAAATAACTGATGGCATCACATAACACACTCCATGGCACATTTCCCAAATGTCTTCCTTAAGCAGCTATTCAACAATACAAGAGCCTTCTTGCATCTAATTGCAGTGTTAAAGTTTGAAAAACTGTATCTATCCATGTTTTTCACAAACTACAAATTCTATCTCAAACAGATGTCTTCGAAATGGTTCAGAGTAGTCAATAATTTCTTCTCATATGAAGCAATTGTTTGAGATAGTAAGGCCCTTATTATGAGTTATGTGGACCAGAATTCTCATATGTAATTCTGCTCCACCTGAGCATGACTGGCCTGGCGGTTCTTGCACCTGGCTTTCCTTGGTACGGGAACATCGGACCCTTTTTTTACCAAAAGGAAATTTCGACTGGTAAACTCCTTTGAGGCTTTGGCTGCAACTACAGCCATGTCTCTCCCATGACCTCACCTAGCTTTTTTCTATAGCAGAGGAGTAGCATGCAATTCTTCCCTGTGTCAGAAACAATTCTTCCCTTACACTACCCAACTAACCACCCTTCCTAGACCCCCACTCTACATAGAAGCTCCCGCTCCCATTTGCTACCTGCTCCGAGCAGGTGGTAAATGGAGCACTTGACTTAACACCTTAGAATAAGGAATACTGTGCTGTTTTATGCATCCTAATTCCATATCTGCACAGTTATCCCCCATTCAGAGGGTTTTAATTTGTAATTGCATTGTAGTGGTGGGTTATTATTACATGGTGTAAGAAATGGGTTATTAGTTAGGGAGGATGGGAGTCCTTCTCAAGTATTAAGTCCAAAACCCTTTTGGGTCCAACACACAAGTTCAATAAATAAACGTGGGCTCAAGCCCTAGTAGCTATGATGGAGAGCAGACAGGATAAAATTAAGAAAACGTGTATAAAGTATTTAGCAGTAACAAAACAGTTAAGAAGTCAAATAGCAACAGAATGAAATTCACATGATCAATTTCTAACAACAGACATGCATTTAATTAGAAACATTGCATCAAAATGACTAAAATCAATAAAAGGAACCAGAGATATGAATTTTTAAAGTTTTATGACTAACAAAACTAAGAAAAAGTAAAGCGCCATTCAGAAGTCACTGTTCTCAGTTGATTGGGACTTAGACACAGTTTCAGACTAACTGCAATGGAGTGGAGGTCGACTGCCCTATGTAGGTCGTCCTAGTCAAAGATTTTACCTTCTGATATAGTCTCTCAAATGGAAATCTGAATCTTCCAGCATGGCAAGGCTGCAGGCTGTCTCTGGAGACATCCTCTCGAAGTTGGATAGCTCTTGGACGAGGTCGTGCTGTAGCCTTTGGTTTTGTCAACGAAAAACTCCAAGAGGGAACATTTTAATTTTGTGCCCACTGAAGTCCTCTCAGAAGTTCGATACTTTTCGCACTATCGACCAGTCAAAAATTCTGCCTTAGACCTTTTTATAGAGCTCAAAATCCTCCAGTAGGGCAAGCCTGAAGCTGTATCTCACAAAGTCCTCTTGAAATCGAACTCCTTTTTGTGAGGTCTTCATACTTCGGAGGTCTTGGAAGTCCAGAAATTTTCTAAGTCTCAACTATTCTGACTTTCTGGAGTAGTTCCTCTTGGTCTCTCCCTAGGTTCACAGGATCTCAGGGACATTCCTTAGGGGAAGGACTCTGTCCAGGAGAGGCCACCAACAAGGGTCCAGTCCACATCCAGTTGTTATTGTTCAGCTGAGCTCTCCAGGAAAATGGCCTCTTGCAGCTTGTTGTGTGCTGGAGCCATTCGGGAGGTCGGCCAAATGACCTTTGGAGTCCACTTCTCGTTCAAGTGGGAGCAGGTTCAGCCCCTTAGGTCTCCACACAGGTCATAGACAGCAGGTCCAGTCCTCTTATGTTCTTTCTCAGGTTCATGTGTGTTCCGATTGCTGTGGGTGAGCTGTTACTTTTGTAGGATTCACTAGCCAGTGATTAGGGGTGCCTCCTGGACAGGTCACATGGGTTCTGATGTGCTGTGGGTGAGCTGCTACTTTTGTTGGATTCACTAGCCAGTGAGTAGGGGTGACTCCTGGACACTCCCTAACCAATAAGAAAAAAATTCCCCGGGGCGGACTTCTCAGTTTTGCTGCACATCATGTTTGCCTCTTTGCAAATTATCCCACAGTGCACTATCCTAAGTAAAATCCAACATGGCAGCTCGCTTCTGCTCTTGGAGGTTTTGGGTATACCATCCAGGAGGTGTGTTTAGGAAAGGAGCAGTCCACTTTTCCTCAACCCCACCAGAAGCTGCCCCTCCCAATGGGCTGGTACCAAGCTGGCTACATTTGGTCCAGGAAACAAAGGATTCTCTTCCCCACGTCTGCATTTAAACTTAACTATGAGTCTGCAGGCCTCACCCTGGTCCCTTTCAAGTTAATGGAGTTCCAGAACCTGCCCAGCTGTCTTTCCTGAGCTGAGAGGACTCCTATATCGCACTCTCAGATCTTCCTGCCAAAATATATAAGCCATTGTTTCTTTCAAAGTTACTTTTACTAAATGTTTATCAACAATCCAACTTGCCCACTTTATTGGATTAATGAATATTAAAAATAGTGTTTGAATCATTCCTATCACTTATCCCAAATCCTAGTTAGCAGAAATAGTATTTTATTCTAAACGTTAGCTTTTCTAATAGCAACAGCTATAGGCCTTTACTGTGAAAACAGATTTTCAGAGCTAGTCATTGTAAGTACATGACAATACTAAATTCCTTCATATACCACTTTTAAATACTAGTAACCACCCTTGCTTGTGGGCTGCAAGACCTACCTAAAGGTTACTTATGTAATATTTAAAAGTAGGGTTACTTTCTCTCAAAAAGGGTTATTTTGACAAGTTTAAATGCTACAGGAATCAGGATACACATGTGGGCCTGAAGTCAGGTTTTTCCTTGTCAGCCTACTGGATGGCACAATGGGTGCTGCCGTCCATAGATGACATTTAACTTGCCGTGGCATTGATGTATTTTCCTGCAACATGTACCACGGTCTAACTGGAAAGGTAAATATGACAATTGGGCTTGCAGCGCTTTTACCATCTTTTATGGTCAAAGCAGATACACTGGTGACTGAACAGCAGTGCCCCAGTGTACAGAATAACAAAAAAAAAATTGGAGTACTAGTCAGTAAAAGAGGGTGGTGATCAAGCAAAAAGAGGGATTTTCTAATAGTACCCATAAATATGGGTGCAGAGTTTGCATCCTGTCACTACCATGCAGTTTGGAATCCGGGCCTAAGTAACATCCATTGAAAACACTGGACACTAATTTGCTGAAATGAATGAAGTTAATTTATAGAGCACAAAATCTGCCAGATGGTATCCCGGCGATGGATTTAGCATACAAGAAGGGACAGAGCTGCACTTGTGTAAAAAGCCAGGCTTTTATTAGTTTGTGGAATGAATCATGATTGGCTGCATTCTCAGTTGATATGGAAGAGCATTTCATTTTTTGGAGGATAGGAGAGAGAAGGATCTGCTGCCAATTCTAACCAAATTGATTTTCGTTTTTTTTTATAAGAACTTGTGATGCAGATCTTACGTGGTGAGGACGGTGATATTGCATGATTTTTATGTGTAATGAAAGATGGGCCGTAGTCATAGAAGGCTTTAATAGTGACCCAAATAGCTTTAAAGGTGTTCCTCTCATGTACGGGAGCCAGTGAAGTGTTCTGAGGCATGGGAATGCTTGGGAAGATCTAAAATCAACCTTGCTGTGACCTTTTGCTCAGCTAGTCGTTTAAGAATGTGGGCTGGGGCTCCTACCAGAAGGGCATTGCCGTAATTTATTCTGGAAGTGATCATGGCTTGTATAATGGTTTTTCGGTTATTGATAGGGAGCAGGATCTACATAGTGTGTTAAGAATGAAAAAGCATTTGGCCGCCTCAATGAAACACAATGTCTTCTGTAGTGATGAAGGCCTATGCTGATTATCTAATGATGTAGCTTTGTCCGAAGAACGTCATCTTTTTCTTGGGACTGAAGCGTATATACAGTATGGATTCATTGTTCTTAATATGAATTGTGTATGCTGCAATAGTTTAAACCCATAGTTTCGATAGATAAATGAGTGGAGATAGTAAGTATACACTGCATCATGAATCTAGCTATCACATCCCTTACTAAAGGTATCAAGGCATGATCACTGTATGTGCCCAAATTCAGGAACCATAGTCCGTTTGCTTCCTATTAATTAAATGCATGTTTCTGTTCAGTCTATGCTCGATGCCTGCATCTGTTTTGAAAGTATTTCAGATTTGAAACCTACTACAGACCCCTTTTATGTTATGCTCACCACCAAATTAACATTAGTGTTGCATAGGAATGACTTGTGATTCATCCAGCCAATGCTTTCAAGGTGGTACTCTTATTTGCATCTATGTGACCTAATCTTGTACGTTTCTAGGGCAACCTCTGGGTCAACACTTTGATGTCCAAGGTTGATCCTTGCAATGTCAATTTGCCTGAACCAGGGTTTACAGAACGACTTCATTGGAATGGTCCACGTTGTCCCTATGTAAGTCAGACATGTGTGGGCTATTCATAATCATTTTTTGTTCAAAAATCTGCATTTTACTTTAATGACAAATCTCGACCAGACCTGATGCATGGTGTGGCCTGGCTTATGCTTTCACTGAGCTCCATAAGCTTGCTGATTGGTTGTGTATGCCACTATTCCAGAGATGGAAACCAAGAGTAAATAAACGTTACTTAGTTGCATACATTAACATTGGCTGGAAGAGGGCATGTGAAGTAAATGAAAAGGACATTGTGAGGACGCTGGAAGAGGGTGAGGGAAGGCAAAGGAAGAGAGTTTGGGACGATCATAAAAAAGGACTTTTAAGTCCTCTTTCGTAATCATTCCAAACTCTTCTCTTGGAAGAGCCATTTGGAAACATTGGCTGCCGAAATATAGTTTGCAAAAACAAAAATTACACAACAGAGACTGTCAAATTCTCAGCCACATATAAACAAATCTGTTAATTACAAAATTAAGCAAAACTCACTTCCAAAATATTTAATTTTCATATGCTGTGTTAAATTCACCTATTCTGCTTCTAGTTTACATCCCGGCAGCCTTAAAATTGGAGCCTTGATCTTTCTTACCTCTCTCTTGCGATGGTCGGTCTCCTCTGTGGCACCTAGCCACTGTGCCTGAGATTTCTAACCTACTGATGAATACACATTTTTCCCCAAACCACGATTTTCCATGTAAGTAATTTCATTCGAATTTCATCCTAAAATTGTTTGTTGACCAATGAGTGGTAGGGTAAAAAGGCAAATTTAAAAATGTACCAAGTATATGCTGAATAACCACCTGAATATGAAATTCTTTGAAAAGAGGAGGGAGAATTGCTAGGGAAGGGAAGCAGAACAGATGTTCCAGAGTACAGTTCAGAAGTGGAACATAAACCTCGGTGAAGCAAGAAGATAGCTGTACAAGTGAACCAAGACAGCCAGACTGTTTCTGTAGTAGTTATTTGTTCATGATAAGTGTAAATGGTATTAATGTTTTGTTTTTCCAAGGTCTTGCATGAAATTGCAGGGTTATTTAGAATGTTCTGTTCTGTTTGAGTTATGAAGTTCTATTGACAGTTTGAAGCTCACTTGCAGCCCATGTGGCTTGCCAGACTGTGACTTTTAACAAATCTCACCCAATAAAGTTTTGGCCATTTCTATGTGTTGAGAATACCTCATAATTTGGCAATGAATCAAGCAATCCACCTCTTCTGCGATACTATGCCAAGTTTTCATCAGCTCCAGCTTACCTTATCCAATCCTGTGTACTATCTGCATAACCCTCTCACCAAGTGTAGAAAAGCCACCCGTCTCTCCAGCCCAGAATGTGCAGCGTTGGAGACATTTGAAGCACTTCATGTATGGTGGTATTGGAGAAGGGTATAGTGAGGCCATCTGAAACGCATTTCAAGCCTTGTTTTGAGGATGCATGCATACAGTAGCTTCTGCACAACAGGTGACTTCATAAGCAACAAGAAGGCACAGGCTCTGTGTCGGCCCCAAAGCCCATGCAGGTGCCTCCATGACAATACAGTGCTGAGTTTACTTGCAATCTACGTGCTGGCTCAGAAACAGTTGAGGGGCCACCAGCAACATTCTGGTATTTTCCATAGTTGCTACATTGTGTCATTAATTAAATCTAACTAAGACAATCACTGTGAAATGGTGTTTGTTCCGTACAACTCAGTGATGCACACAGTAATGTTGCTAATGTGTCTAAGATTCGAGATGATTAGCGTGAAATTATCTTGATGGTGAATGATGGCGAAATCAGAAGTGACGATTCTTCATAATAAGTTGACCCCAATGTTGATGTCAGAGTGGGTGATAACAAATTGTTAGTAAATATGGGGCCAGAATAACAACGATTTCTCATGGACTGGTCCTGGGAGGGCCGAATAGTTGGAGCGGCCTGATGGTGCTCCTGTATCAAACGAAGGGCACAGGATAGAGCTTCTGGTTTATTTTGAAAACATTTTAGAATTTACAGACAGATACATTTTGAAGAAAATCTACATAGCGTTAGAGGGGCTCACCATTAGAGGATGGTTTCACCAAGGTTTATTTCACATGAACTTGAGTCTAGGTGCTAAGGAGCACGTTTTTGTAATGAAGAGTAAGGGGCCAGTGGAAGTGATAATGGACAAATACACTAGCTTGTTTTAAGGATGCCTGTGAAAAATCTAAAGTTTTAAATGTAAGATCAAAATTCAAGTTACGGAACGTGTCTTTATGTTTCGGGATAACCTTAAGAAAGAATTGATGGGGTTATGTGAGAGGGACCTAATTTGTCTGATTGACTCTTCACTATAACTTTCACCTTTAGTTTTGGCGCACAAACAATGGTGAATTGGGGGAGTGCATAGATCTTCACCCACAGTCTAAATAAGGAGTTTTGGATACACTTACACCTGCTCACTAAGATCATCGAAATGTTGGCAATGTCGAGAGGTTCTAAATGGTTTAATAAATGTGATATTGCTGCTACATACCCTCAGGTCAAGGTAGATCCTGAATCATGACACTGCACAGGGTAGTCTTACCCACTGGCACTTTCCAATATTGCCTCATGCAGTTTGTGCTAGCTTCA
Source organism: Calotriton arnoldi (assembly GCA_963921515.1). Classification (NCBI taxonomy): domain Eukaryota; kingdom Metazoa; phylum Chordata; class Amphibia; order Caudata; family Salamandridae; genus Calotriton; species Calotriton arnoldi. The sequence goes on from CAWUFW010000581.1 coordinate 618,784, forward strand.
GTGGACTCTGTTTTTCAACTAATTGTGTTTCAGATGTTCAACAGGGTGAAAGGTGTGACTGTATTTCAGGAAGATATGCTGGTGTATGTGGCCAATCAGGAAGAGCATGATCGCGTGCTGTCGAGTCTCCATGAGCATGGTGATCTCATAGAGATAAGTGTGAATTTTCTTAGAACAAGGGTCTAATATTTGGGCCATGTGTTGTTCTGAGGATGTTATTGAACCCAAATCAGGTTTGTTAGAGGCAATCTTGAATGTCCCTCCACCAGTAGATAAAAATGATCTGAAATCTTTTATGGAGCTATTTGAATTTTATGCTTGGTTCATCTCAGAGTATGTTTCCAGTGTTAAGCCTTTAACTAACATGCTAAATCAAATGTACAGTTTGTGTGGGACAATGTGTCAGGAGACGTTCGAGTGGGTCAAAGCTCAGCTGGTCAGAGCTAAGGCTCTCAAACCGTATGACCCCAATCCACCATGTGTATTACAATACTAGAAAGCTTGGGCTCAGGGCTGTATTGACTGAGAGCAAAGGAGAGGAAGAGTGCACCATTGAGTTGAGTATGCTTTACGTGTTTTGAGGTATACTGAGCTACAAATTTCTGTGATTGAAAAGGAACGGCTAGTGTGCTGAAGAGTCATTCAGAAGTTTCATAAATATGCATGAGATGAGAGGTTTCTAGTACAATCTGATTACAAGCCGTTTGGCAAGTTCCAGCCATTTGTTAAAATTTCTCAAGAATTGATGGCGGAAAATGGTCTTTATTGCATGATGAAAGATTGTACCATCAGAGAACTTGACTTCAGGGCTGATGGCCAGTGCCCTACCTTAACAAAGCGTAGAGTCTACAGGCATCAGAAATCGACTGGCCCACTCCCTATGGCAAGTCAGATTTTATCAGTTGGAGCTATTTATAGGGCCTATTGGCCGGTTGACAAAGAACAGGTGTTTTGTTCACTCACAAAGTGAATGAGCAGTAAATATGTCTTTAAATCTTGTTTTTATTTTGTCACTTTTGCTCCGAGTTCAGAGAAAGGTCAAAAGTCCATTAACTTTGGAGTCAGAAAAAGAAAAGTAGAGGATTTTGTACAGTGAACTCTCCTACAATCCTGCTGTAAAAAGAGTGTGAAAGGAAAGCTGTAGGATGTCAGTTTTTTTTCTAACACGACATTTAAATAGTTAATAAGTGAACTGTAGAAACCATTCAAATTATATTTTATTAGGTATGAAAGCAAATTTTTTGTAATTCTCCGTGATGAAAAACCCGATTCTAATAGGATGAAAACAAGTCAGAACACTGTACTTGGTGATAGGCAAATGATAAACATTTTGGCTGCATCCCAATTTCCACAGATTGTTGTTTATACGCTATATAGTTTTATCAGTATAAATCCCGTACATACATACATACATCAGTAAAATTGCATGTTAGTGCAAACGTTTGTGGCCATTTCAATAGAAAATGTGCTGTCTGTTAATGACAGTTCACTGCCACATCCTGCTTTATTAATATATTTATTAAAAGTGAGTTTTTACACATGAACTGAGAAACATTCTTGCCCCCCGTCCTGATGCTATTAGTGAACTAAGAGGCAAGTCAAGCGCCATGTGTACCCTATATGTAAGCTAGATTTTTATTATATATGGAGCCAACGTTTAGTCTATTAAATGAAACAAGAGTTATTTTGTACAGCAGAAGTGCTGAACTCACATATTTGAAGGTGCTCTTGTGATAATGAAGAAAAATTCGGCTCTGCAAAATAAAATATATGCCTAGGATCACACAATTTGAGACCAGTTTACGAGTGAAGTACACTACAGTTAGGTCAAGGAAATTATTCAAGTTACTAGACCTCCAGGTTAAGTAAACTTTTTATGATTTTTCGAGACCTGTTCCATAATGTTTTTTGTGGCCCCGCATGGACAAGGTTATCGATGATGATATCAAGGGTTGCGTAATTTGTAACAGCTGTGAGAAAGAAGAGATTTAAAGTTGTTTTATCTCAATTTTAACCTAAGGAGTTACCTTGTAGGACACAGGAGAAGGTTGGAATTACCTAGGTGGGCTCATTTAACTCTTTCTGTGCAGTCTTGCTACTCTGTTAATGGTAGACTATTGCACAAAGTGGCCCGAGGTTTGGTTCATTTCCACGCCCAGTACTAAGGCGGTGATAGAGTTCATGAAGGATGTTTTCTTGCACATCAGTTTCCCGGAGATTTTCGTGTCTGATAACTGTGCTCAGTTTGTTAGTGAGGAATGTTTTACAATCAGGTGGTGTCAACCATTTTAAGAGCCCCTTCTCTCATTCTCATAACCAGTGGTCTGGTTTTGTGGATAAACCAGGCGTTGTGTGGGTTCATTAAGTGGGTGGTTGCTAATAGGTGTGTAGTGCCCAAGGCCAGCGGCGGCCACCATAAACAAAGGGTGGTGGGGCGGTGGGGGTGAGGGGGTGTTAGAAATACATTATTTTTTTTTTTAAACTTACCTTTTGCTGTCTGCCGCCTTCAGCGTTTCGTCACGTTCGCCGCCTCTCCTCTTCCTGGGTCCCAGCAGCCCCTGTTACCCAGACTCCCATCCAATCCCCATGCAGCACGGGGATTGGTCTCTGCAGGTAGTATAGACGCCCTGCTCAGACCGGGGAGTCTGTGGGGTTTCACCAGCCCGGCTGCTCAATGCAGCTGGGCTGGAGAAAACCTAAGTGTGCATGTGTGTTTCGGTCGGCCTCAGATGGCCGGCCAAAACACATATGCACACTAAGGGAGTGGAGTGCACATAGCACTCCTCCTCCCCCAATGCCTAGGCCCTGCCCCTCCGAACACCGCTGGCTAATGCAATGCAAGAACATAGTTTTATTTTACATTTGCTAGCTCTGAGCCAGGCAGTGGGGCGACGCTCATACATGCCTACATTTTAGGACAGGGACGTGGGAGATTTAAAATAAAAAATCGGGAGAACGAAAATTCCCCATTGACTTCTATTGTAGAAAATGCAATTTCAGGCGGGAGACAGCTAAAATAAAGCCATTTTTGGCTTAAAAGATCGGTAGTCTCCCGCCTGAATCGGGTCTATTGGCATGTATGGCGACGCTCCTCTGCCATTGCGGAGGAGCCGCCAGTGCTGTAAAATCAATGTTGTGGTTTATCGTACAGCCCATTATTCCTCAACCAAGGTTTCTCCATTCGAATTGCTGAGGGGGAGGAAGCTTGCAACAAGGCTGTGGGATGGATGGCTAGCTGGGTCAAGCCAGGAATCACAGTTCAAACTCTTCATGCCTTTTTTCAAGGCCAATGTACAGGAGGTTCAAGGCAAACAAAAATGTTTTTCGATCAGAAAGAAAATGGTCTTGTAGTGTCCTTCTAGGTGTGGGATGTTATAGGTATAAAAAAAAGGTCATGGTAGGAAGGGCGAGAACAAGTTTGGTGACTAAGATTTTATTGATAAAGTTCGTGGTTACGCTGTCAGAGTGTACAAATGACGTGAGACATGGATTAAGGTGGTTCAAGAAGTGCAGCAGCCGAGTAAAAGGGGGCAGCAGGGTTTGCAGCTGCAGTTTGGTTGGGAGCTAGTAAGTCTCCTGCAATTCGAAAAAGTTGGCTGAAAAGATGCCTGCCTCTGAGATTCCTTGGACGAATAATAGCCAGATACCGTGTAAGTTTGCTTTTCTCACAATAGTATTGTATGTTTGCATTCTATTTTGTTTGGTTTTTATTTTTTGGGAAGAAATGTCATACAGTCCATGTTAAGTGTGAATGCAGTCAATGCTTTCTTTCCCCCAAACCTGCATGAGGTTGTACGCACAGTTCTTTAGAATGTTCTATTCTGTTTGAGTTACCGAGTTTGAGGCTCACCTGCAGCCTGTGTGTGTCCTGTGGCTGCCGCCTGCCGGACCGTGACTTTTAATAAATCTGACACAACATACCTTCAGCTGACTCTGCTTCGTGATAATACTGTAGTTTCATATGAAAACAAGCATTGGCATAGCCAATAGGTCTCGCCTTTGGGGCCTTATAAGTGTTTAGCCAGAGCTATTGACTTTGCCAATGTCTTCAAGCTGTGCTGTAGAGAAGTGTGGCTGCTGTGCAGCATGCTGAAAAGTTATAATAAAAAAGTGTCAGAAGCATTTTTGTTACTTTATATATGACCAAGAAGGCATTATGTAAAACTGAACGACCATATTAAAAAAGTATTTACAATAAAAAATGTCCTCAGTTTTCTTTTGTTCTTGCAATGCTGGCAACTTGTTTCTGCCTATTGCAATGGTTGTTTGTTAAAGCTTTTTTTTGAGGGGGCATAAACAATCGGAGGGTGAAGGTTGGGAACTAGTACCTGTATTATAACACTAGCAGCGGCCAGACGCTAGGGGAGAATCAACAGATACCAGATTCCGAGAGCAGGCTGAGGTGGTGCTGAGTGATGCTGAGGTGGTAGTGGTGGTGGTGGTGACTGTTGCGGAGACGATGCTGAGGTGATGCTGAATGATACTCCGGTCTTGCTGAGTGATACTGCTGTGGTGCTGAGTAATGCTGTGGTGGTGCTGAGTGATATTGTCTTGGCGCTGAGTGATATTGTCTTGGCGCTGAGTGATGCTGTGGTGGCCCTGAGTGATGCTGTGGTGGGCCTGAGTGATGCTGTGGTGGCCCTGAGTGATGCTGTGGTGGCCCTGAGTGATGCTGTGGTGGCCCTGAGTGATGCTGTATTGGCCCTGAGCGATGCTGTGGTGGCCCTGAGCGATGCTGTGGTGGCGCTGAGCGATGCTGTTGTGGTGCGGAGCGATGCTGTTGTGGCGCTGAGCGAAGCTGTGGCGGCGCTGAGCGATGCTGTGGCGGCGCTGAGCGATGCTGTGGCGGCGCTGAGCGATGTTGTGGCGCGCTGAGCGATGCTGTGGCTGCGCTGAGCGATGCTGTGGCTGCGCTGAGCGATGCTGTGGCTGCGCTGAGTGATATTGTTGTGGCACTGTGATGCTGTGGTGATGCTGTGGTAGTTCTGAGTGATGCTGTGGTGGTGCTGAGTGATGCTGTGGTGGTGCTGAGTGATGCTGTGGTGGCGCTGAGTGATGCTGTGGTGGCGCTGAGTGATGCTGTGGTGGCGCTGAGTGATGCTGTGGTGGCGCTGAGTGATGCTGTGGTGGCGCTGAGTGATGCTGTGGTGGCGCTGAGTGATGCTTTGGTGGCGCTGAGTGATGCTGTGGTGGCGCTGAGTGATGCTGTGGTGGCGCTGAGTGATGCTGTGGTGGCGCTGAGTGATGCTGTGGTGGCGCTGAGTGATGCTGTGGTGGCGCTGAGTGATGCTGTGGTGGCCCTGAGGGATGCTGTGGAGGTGGTGAGCGATGCAGTGGCGGTGCCGAGCGATGCAGTGGCGGTGCCGAGCGATGCAGTGGCGGTGCCGAGCGATGCTGTGGTGGTGCTGAGCGATGCTGTGGTGGCCCTGAATGATCCTGTGGTGGTGCTGAGTCATACTGTGGTGGTGCTGAGTCATCCTGTGGTGGTGCTGAGCGATGCTGTGGTGGCCCTGAATGATGCTGTGGCGGTGCTGAGTCATCCTGTGGCGGTGCTGAGTCATCCTGTGGTGGTGCTGAGTGATGCAGTGTTGGCCCTGAGTGATGATGTGGTGTCGCTGAGTGATGCTGTGGTGGCGCGGAGTGATGCTTTGGTGGCGCGGAGTGATGTTGTGGTGCTGCTGAGTAATGCTGTGGTGGTGCTGAGTGATGCTGTGGTGGTGCTGAGTGATGCTGTGGTGGTGCTGAGCGATGCTGTGGTGGTGCTGAGCGATGCTGTGGTGGTGCTGAGCGATGCTGTGGTGGTGCTGAGCGATGCTGTGGTGGTGCTGAGGGATGCTGTGGTGGTGCTGAGGGATGCTGTGGTGGTGCTGAGCGATGCTGTGGTGGTGCGGAGCGATGCTGTGGTGGTGCTGAGCGATGCTGTGGTGGTGCGGAGTCATCCCCCGGTGGTGCGGAGTCATCCCCCGGTGGTGCGGAGTCATCCCCCGGTGGTGTGGAGTCATCCTGTGGTGGTGCTGAGTGTTGCAGTGTTGGCCCTGAGTGATGATGTGGTGTCGCTGAGTGAAGCTATGGTGGTGCTGAGTGATGCTGTGGTGGCGCGGAGTGATGTTGTGGTGCTGCTGAGTAATGCTGTGGTGGCGCTGAGTGATGCTGTTGTGGCGCTAAGTGATGCTGTGGTTGTGCTGAGTGATGCTGTGGTTGCACTGAGTGATGCTGTGGTTGCACTGAGTGATGCTGTGGTTGCACTGAGTGATGCTGTGGTTGCACTGAGTGATGCTGTGGTTGCACTGAGTGATGCTGTGGTTGCACTGAGTGATGCTGTGATGGCGTTGAGTGATGCTGTGATGGCGTTGAGAGGAGATGTGTTGGTGCTGAGTGATGCTGTGCTGGCTCTGATTGATGCTGTGCTGGCTCTGATTGATGCTGTGGTTGCGCTGAGTGATGCTGTGGTGATGCTGAGTGATGCCGTGGTGATGCTGAGTGATGCTGTGGTGATGCTGTGGTGTTGCCGAGTGAGAGATAGAGTGAAGATATAATGCCCAATTAGAGAGGGTGGTGAGAGAGAAAGAGGGAGAAAGGGTGTACATAGAATAAAGAGTGGAGCGGGCTAGAGAGAGAGAAAGAAGGGGAGAGAGAGTGAATGAAGGAGTTTGAAAGAGAAACAGATAAAGAGAGAATGAAAGGCTAAAAAAGATAGAGAGGGGAGAGTTAATTAAGTAGAGAGAGAATTAGAGAGGGGAGAGAGAGAGAAGGAGAGAGACAATAAGAGTGGGGGTGTGGAGTTTAAATAGAGTGAAGAAGTGACGCGGAAAAAGTAACCTTAAATATAGCTTTGTGCTTTGCGCGAATAAATTTAAAAAAACAGAGTGAGACAAAAATACTGGTAATTAGGCTGTGACTCCCAATATAAAACAAATAGCGATATAAGGTGAAATCAACCCACCGAAGCAATATTTCTAACTAGACAAAAAAAAGCTTGCATTTCAATGCTAATCGCTGTTTTTCATGTGACTGTAGTCCAGGGCCGTCAGTTGGTAATGTGAGATGCTGCTGCGATTGAAACATCAGAGTCCAGAGAGTTAATGAGCCATGACGTGGAAATGAGGAAGAGATAGGAAACCCAGATGGCAGCTGCGCGTGTGCACGCACATCGTGAACGCAAGCTGGTCGCCAGCCGAAAGCCAGTGGGTTTGCACTTCCAAAACCCACTTACTAAAACTCTCGACCAGACCAGCGCAAGCGCTGGTGCAGGCCGAGACCTAAAAAGACATTTTCCAAACACTGCTGAGTCAATGCGCCAAGACGTGAGAATGGTAGAGTAGTAAATGCATTGTACATACAATATCTACCAATATCTACCCCCTGGTGACCCTCTGCCCTTTGTGAAAGAATTATCTGACCTGCTTTCCCAAGCCTCAATTTCCAACTCCAAAAACCTCTTCCTCAGAGATTTTAATATTCATTGGAACAACAAAGATGATCCCGCGGTAGGCATCCTTAATGACCTCCTCGACGTTACCGACTTGAATCAACTTTGCCATTTGCCAACACATTCCAAAGGGGCTACTCTTGATGCTATCATTACTAGCAAAAATCTGGCTTCCCTTTCCCACATTGTCCCCGTTGACTGGACTGACCATCACCTTATTCTCTTCACGATCAATAGTGCTGCACCTCCCCCTACCCCCAAAAATATCAAACATAGGATATTAACCAGAAATCTTCACCAGGTGTTCTAGAGACTAAGATTAAAACTAAACTTCAACTTCCACCTCCCTCACAAAATGCTAATGACCTTACTGAACACTACAACAAATCTATCATCGAGGTCCTGGATCAAATTGCCCCAGCCAAATTAAAACCACTAAAAAACATCCCTGCCAAATCTTGGTTTAATGCTGATCTTAACAATGAGAGACGCTCTCTTAGGCTGTCGGAACGCACATGGAGACAACATCCCTCCTCTACAAATCTTGCCCTCCTCAGAGCCGCTAGGTCGAATTACAAAAAACACATCCTCAATGAAAAGGCCTCCTTTTTCCGCGCACAATTAGACCGAGCTAAAAATAGGCCCAGGAAACTATTCAGCATAATCAAAAAACAAACTGCCTCCGCCCCTCCCAAATTGATGGCTTCTATGGAAAGATGTGAAGAAATTTCGAACTTCTTTTCCGAAAAAATCGCCAAGATTGATCTTTCCTTTGCCGTAACCCTCCCACCTCTATGCTCATCCCCCGCCCATGACCCTCCACCCAAGTCTCCTTTCACACCTTCGCCCCCTCCTGACGCTGTTCCATCCTCTCTCCCCGTCGCTACCCCAGATCATTTCCCCACTAACCTACAGCTAAAAAATAATGCAACATGGCTTAACTTCAACCCAGTTACAGAATGGGAAGTCCTCAACATCCTAACCAAGCTCAAACCCTCCTCTCATACCTTGGACCTGCTCCCTGCTAACCTTGTCCAAGATTTGAAGCTTATCATCGCACCTTATTGGGCTTCCATCATTAATTCCTCCTTGGCCACAGGGTGTGTCCCCACTTCTCTACAGCTTGGCCAAATTACTCCCACCCTCAAAAATGCCACCGCTGACCCCACTGACCTTAACAATCTGCGCCCTATCTCTAATCTTCCACTTCTATCCAAAGCCCTCGAAAAATGCGTCTTGCTCCAACTAGATAAGCACATTAACTACTTCAGCCTTTTGGACACATTACAATCTGGCTTTCGAAAGGGCTGCAGTACTGAAACCACTATGCTCAAAATTGTTGATGACATTCATCACTCCCTCGATAAAGGGGAGTCCTCCCTTCTCATCCTTCTCGACCTCTCTGCCGCTTTCGATACTGTCAACCACTCCGCCTTACTTAACACCCTCAAAGATCGGTTCGGCTTTAGTGGTCTTGTTCTTGAATGGTTTACCTCCTTTCGCCACAGAACCCAGCAAATTAAAATTAACCATTGCCTCTCTACACCTATCTCTGTTCCCCTGGGTGTTCCCCAGGGGTCTATTCTCTCTCCCTCACTATTTAGCCTCTTCATGGAACCCCTCACCCTCATTCTTAAGCAAGCAGGAATCAACTACCACCTCTATGCTGACGACACCCAGCTTTACTATAAGATCAAAACCCAAGATGACATTTTTCACCTCAACAATACCTTAACCAAGATCCAACAATGGTTCCATCACAATCACCTTAAACTCAATCCTAAAAAAACGGAAGTCATTCTCTTCGCTCCTAAAAACAACCGGCTCCCCATTCAACACTGGATCTCTGACCTCAAAGCTCTCAACTGCTCTTTGTCCACCTCTAACTCAGTCAAATCCCTTGGAATAAGCATTGACCAGAACCTCAGCCTTTCTCCCCACATAAAAAATGCAGCCAAAGGCGCCCTCTTCTCCCTACTTCACCTCAAGAAAATCAAACCCTTCATTCCTGCGGAGGACTTTAAATTAGTTGTTCAATCACTAGTTCTTTCGAGATTGGATTATGGTAATGCCATTCTTTCTGGAACGCCGAAAATCCACCTAGCCCCAATCAAATCAGTCCTTAATCTCGCGGCCAGGCTTATCTCCGATTGTAAGCGGTTTGACCACATCTCCCCCATCCTCAAAGAACTCAAATGGCTCCCCATCGAAGGCAGATCCGCATACAAGAACGCTTGCATTACGCACAAAGCCTTGCACCATCACACCCCAGTTTATCTCTCTGATAAACTCCACAAAGCAGGCTGCTCAAGAGATATGAGGAGCACAAATACTCTCATGCTAATACCTCCCTTGGTACACAAGAAATCTACCCAGTTACGCTCTTTCTCCGCTAATGCGCCTACTATCTGGAACTCTCTCCCCAAAGATCTACGTTGCAACCCCTCTTACCTCAGCTTCAAAAATGATCTCAAACGACACCTACTCAACAAATACTGGGGTCCCTAATCCTACCACCTTCCCCTGATTTCCCAACCTGCCCTTGACAGTGTCTTGTCCTCACTATTTTATACTGGATTTACTACCACCCCTCCTCACCCCCTTACTTTTACTTCCCCCTCCCACTACGAGCTCTCTTATAATCTACGGCCTACTCCTGCTTGGTGTCGCCTCTCTCATTTCCCCACTATGTTCTCCCCCTCCTCAATCCTCTCTCCCCCACATCCCTGACTACCCACACTAGCCCAAATTTCTAACTCTGGTTATGCCCTAACGGTTCTCCTTAATTTCCTGCTCATGCATTTATTGTTTTTTGCATATTGTGCTGAGTATTTTGCACTGTTCCTTTCTGTACGAATGTTATATTGCAATTGGTTCCTCTCTCGATCCCTGTAAAGCGCTCTGATACCCTTGGGTCTAGCCAGCGCTATATAAAACCGTTTAAATAAAATAAATAAATACCAATAACTTAACCTCTAACAGAATAAATTTGAGATGGGCACAAGAGCAAGTTTAATTGCTAGCCGATGGATTTAGAGAATTCATTGAGTATGTCCAAATCCTTTCCCGATTCTTCATGCCACGCCTGTGCTGTGTTGCAAAAAGAACAGATGATGGACGAAATGCAGAATTAATCAAACATTCACCCCCAGTCACAGATTTGGGTTAAAGCCATCGTTCTGGGGTGGCTTGGTGAGGAAAAGAACAATGGATTAAACCCAGATCTTTGTGACTGGGGGTGAATGTTTGCATTGTTCAGCATCCGTCCATCATTTGTTCCTTTTGCTTTTGTCGCCCTAAGTGAGAAGGGCTTGCCCAGACGTGGGTCCCGTGCTCACTGCTCCACTGGATTCAAGCTAGCCTGACTGTTGAGGGGTGATGCCCCGAAACCGGTCCCAGGATGCTTGTTTACGGTCCAGGGAGGACCTGGCCTGGCAGTTCTGGCTGGACTGTTCCCATGAGGAACATGGTTAAGACTGATTTGCATATGGCTGGGTCCAATCTTGGGTGGCGTCAGAGCACAAGTCGGGGGTACACGAGGGTACACGGCGTACACCCACTACCCTCCACCCTGCCAAGAAGTTGGGCCCCACTGAAAAATATGCTGAATTTGTCCCGGTGTAATTTGCAAACACCGGAATACATTCAGCAGCGCCTGCACGTTGTCTGCTTTCAATCCGCAACAACGTGCAGGCAGGGAGGGGGCTTTCTTATTTCAGACTCCTGCTGGGCCCATAACAAAGGCCGAATCTGAGGGGTCATCAGGCCTCCTTTTGTTCGAGTCTCTTGTCTGGGGGCAGTCAGGAGCCTCACACCTAGAAGCAAATGCAGCAGAGGGGGAACAAAGGCTAAACACACAAGATGATGGACGGAATGCTGCACATTGGCAAACATTCACCCCCAGTCACAGATCTGGGTTTAATCCATCGTTATTTTGCTTCACCACACCACCCCAGTTCAGACATAGCCATATGCAAATCAGTCTTGACCCTGTGCCTCATGGGAACAGTCCAGACCGAACTGCCAAGCCATGTCTTCCCTGGACCGGAATCAAGCATCCTAGGACCGGTTTCAGGCTATCAGCCTTCTTCAGCCAGGATAGCTTGACTCCAGTGGCGTAGTGAGCACGGGACCCACGTCTGGGCATACCCTTCCCACATAGGGCAAAATGCAAAACACACAAGATGATGGACGGAATGCTGCACATTGGCAAACATTCACCCCCAGTCACAGATCTGGGTTTAATCCATCGTTATTTTGCTTCACCACACCACCCCAGTTCAGACATAGCCATATGCAAATCAGTCTTGACCCTGTGCCTCATGGGAACAGTCCAGACCGAACTGCCAAGCCATGTCTTCCCTGGACCGGAATCAAGCATCCTAGGACCGGTTTCAGGCTATCAGCCTTCATCAGCCAGGATAGCTTGACTCCAGTGGCGTAGTGAGCACGGGACCCACGTCTGGGCATACCCTTCCCACATAGGGCAAAATGCAAAACACACAAGATGATGGACGGAATGCTGCACATTGGCAAACATTCACCCCCAGTCACAGATCTGGGTTTAATCCATCGTTATTTTGCTTCACCACACCACCCCAGTTCAGACATAGCCATATGCAAATCAGTCTTGACCCTGTGCCTCATGGGAACAGTCCAGACCGAACTGCCAAACCATGTCTTCCCTGGACCGGAATCAAGCATCCTAGGACCGGTTTCAGGCTATCAGCCTTCATCAGCCAGGATAGCTTGACTCCAGTGGCGTAGTGAGCACGGGACCCACGTCTGGGCATACCCTTCCCACATAGGGCAAAATGCAAAACACACAAGATGATGGACAGAATGCTGCACATTGGCAAACATTCACCCCCAGTCACAGATCTGGGTTTAATCCATCGTTATTTTGCTTCACCACACCACCCCAGTTCAGACATAGCCATATGCAAATCAGTCTTGACCCTGTGCCTCATGGGAACAGTCCAGACCGAACTGCCAAGCCATGTCTTCCCTGGACCGGAATCAAGCATCCTAGGACCGGTTTCAGGCTATCAGCCTTCATCAGCCAGGATAGCTTGACTCCAGTGGCGTAGTGAGCACGGGACCCACGTCTGGGCATACCCTTCCCACATAGGGCAAAATGCAAAACACACAAGATGATGGACGGAATGCTGCACATTGGCAAACATTCACCCCCAGTCACAGATCTGGGTTTAATCCATCGTTATTTTGCTTCACCACACCACCCCAGTTCAGACATAGCCATATGCAAATCAGTCTTGACCCTGTGCCTCATGGGAACAGTCCAGACCGAACTGCCAAGCCATGTCTTCCCTGGACCGGAATCAAGCATCCTAGGACCGGTTTCAGGCTATCAGCCTTCATCAGCCAGGATAGCTTGACTCCAGTGGCGTAGTGAGCACGGGACCCACGTCTGGGCATACCCTTCCCACATAGGGCAAAATGCAAAACACACAAGATGATGGACGGAATGCTGCACATTGGCAAACATTCACCCCCAGTCACAGATCTGGGTTTAATCCATCGTTATTTTGCTTCACCACACCACCCCAGTTCAGACATAGCCATATGCAAATCAGTCTTGACCCTGTGCCTCATGGGAACAGTCCAGACCGAACTGCCAAGCCATGTCTTCCCTGGACCGGAATCAAGCATCCTAGGACCGGTTTCAGGCTATCAGCCTTCATCAGCCAGGATAGCTTGACTCCAGTGGCGTAGTGAGCACGGGACCCACGTCTGGGCATACCCTTCCCACATAGGGCAAAATGCAAAACACACAAGATGATGGACGGAATGCTGCACATTGGCAAACATTCACCCCCAGTCACAGATCTGGGTTTAATCCATCGTTATTTTGCTTCACCACACCACCCCAGTTCAGACATAGCCATATGCAAATCAGTCTTGACCCTGTGCCTCATGGGAACAGTCCAGACCGAACTGCCAAGCCATGTCTTCCCTGGACCGGAATCAAGCATCCTAGGAGCGGTTTCAGGCTATCAGCCTTCATCAGCCAGGATAGCTTGACTCCAGTGGCGTAGTGAGCACGGGACCCACGTCTGGGCATACCCTTCCCACATAGGGCAAAATGCAAAACACACAAGATGATGGACGGAATGCTGCACATTGGCAAACATTCACCCCCAGTCACAGATCTGGGTTTAATCCATCGTTATTTTGCTTCACCACACCACCCCAGTTCAGACATAGCCATATGCAAATCAGTCTTTACCCTGTGCCTCATGGGAACAGTCCAGACCGAACTGCCAAGCCATGTCTTCCCTGGACCGGAATCAAGCATCCTAGGACCGGTTTCAGGCTATCAGCCTTCATCAGCCAGGTTAGCTTGACTCCAGTGGCGTAGTGAGTACGGGACCCACGTCTGGGCATACCCTTCCCACATAGGGCAAAATGCAAAACACGCAAGATGATGGACGGAATGCTGCACATTGGCAAACATTCACCCCCAGTCACAGATCTGGGTTTAATCCATCGTTATTTTGCTTCACCACACCACCCCAGTTCAGACATAGCCATATGCAAATCAGTCTTCACCCTGTGCCTCATGGGAACAGTCCAGACCGAACTGCCAAGCCATGTCTTCCCTGGACCGGAATCAAGCATCCTAGGACCGGTTTCAGGCTATCAGCCTTCATCAGCCAGGATAGCTTGACTCCAGTGGCGTAGTGAGCACGGGACCCACGTCTGGGCATACCCTTCCCACATAGGGCAAAATGCAAAACACACAAGATGATGGACGGAATGCTGCACATTGGCAAACATTCACCCCCAGTCACAGATCTGGGTTTAATCCATCGTTATTTTGCTTCACCACACCACCCCAGTTCAGACATAGCCATATGCAAATCAGTCTTGACCCTGTGCCTCATGGGAACAGTCCAGACCGAACTGCCAAGCCATGTCTTCCCTGGACCGGAATCAAGCATCCTAGGACCGGTTTCAGGCTATCAGCCTTCATCAGCCAGGATAGCTTGACTCCAGTGGCGTAGTGAGCACGGGACCCACGTCTGGGCATACCCTTCCCACATAGGGCAAAATGCAAAACACACAAGATGATGGACGGAATGCTGCACATTGGCAAACATTCACCCCAGTCACAGATCTGGGTTTAATCCATCGTTATTTTGCTTCACCACACCACCCCAGTTCAGACATAGCCATATGCAAATCAGTCTTGACCCTGTGCCTCATGGGAACAGTCCAGACCGAACTGCCAAGCCATGTCTTCCCTGGACCGGAATCAAGCATCCTAGGACCGGTTTCAGGCTATCAGCCTTCATCAGCCAGGATAGCTTGACTCCAGTGGCGTAGTGAGCACGGGACCCACGTCTGGGCATACCCTTCCCACATAGGGCAAAATGCAAAACACACAAGATGATGGACGGAATGCTGCACATTGGCAAACATTCACCCCCAGTCACAGATCTGGGTTTAATCCATCGTTATTTTGCTTCACCACACCACCCCAGTTCAGACATAGCCATATGCAAATCAGTCTTGACCCTGTGCCTCATGGGAACAGTCCAGACCGAACTGCCAAGCCATGTCTTCCCTGGACCGGAATCAAGCATCCTAGGACCGGTTTCAGGCTATCAGCCTTCATCAGCCAGGATAGCTTGACTCCAGTGGCGTAGTGAGCACGGGACCCATGTCTGGGCATACCCTTCCCACATAGGGCAAAATGCAAAACACACAAGATGATGGACGGAATGCTGCACATTGGCAAACATTCACCCCCAGTCACAGATCTGGGTTTAATCCATCGTTATTTTGCTTCACCACACCACCCCAGTTCAGACATAGCCATATGCAAATCAGTCTTGACCCTGTGCCTCATGGGAACAGTCCAGACCGAACTGCCAAGCCATGTCTTCCCTGGACCGGAATCAAGCATCCTAGGACCGGTTTCAGGCTATCAGCCTTCATGAGCCAGGATAGCTTGACTCCAGTGGCGTAGTGAGCACGGGACCCACGTCTGGGCATACCCTTCCCACATAGGGCAAAATGCAAAACACACAAGATGATGGACGGAATGCTGCACATTGGCAAACATTCACCCCCAGTCACAGATCTGGGTTTAATCCATCGTTATTTTGCTTCACCACACCACCCCAGTTCAGACATAGCCATATGCAAATCAGTCTTGACCCTGTGCCTCATGGGAACAGTCCAGACCGAACTGCCAAGCCATGTCTTCCCTGGACCGGAATCAAGCATCCTAGGACCGGTTTCAGGCTATCAGCCTTCATCAGCCAGGATAGCTTGACTCCAGTGGCGTAGTGAGCAAAGGCTCACACCTTGTTAGCACTTCACACATACTTAAGAGAGGCAGCTTTTCACTTTGTTCAGGCTCTCTTTAGGAGATATGCATGCAATGTAAGAATTTCAGATGTCTAGGTCTTTCCCAGTATTTACACAAAATAAATAGCATTTATATAGTGCTTACTACCCCTGAGGCGGCGTTGTAATAATTTCAATATCACTATTTGTTCTTGTAAAGCACTATGGGTAGAGGAAGTTTATGCTGACAAAAGGCAATATTGTTTTATGTGTAGCTTACAAAAGTGTGAATCTTCAGGAGGGTTTCCCTGTATACTGGAAATGTGCTCCAATGTACTCATGATAGACATGTTAAACATATATGTGAGGGCTTAAGATCTGATGTCACTTCTTATGATGCCACTTCCTGTGATGTCACGCGCCGTGATGTCACTTGCATACTGATTAACTAGGTTAGTCCCCCCACTTGTTTTTTTAGGACTTGTGCCCTGGGTGGCGTAGTGAGCAAAAGAACGATGGATTAAACTCAGATCTTTTATGTCTGGGGTGAATGTTTGCATTGTTCAGCATTCCGTCCATCATTTTTTTTTTTTTTTTTTTACGGAGTTTTATATAGCGCGAACTTGACCCGAAGGTATTGGGTATCAGAGCGCTTTACATAGCACCAGTTGTATTACAGGAGGACACATTCATTTTTGTTGGGCACGGGGAGATTAAGTGATTTGCCCAGAATCACAGGATGTTCAGCGTCATTGCCGAGACTCGAACCCAGTTCCCCAGATTCGAGGTCGACCGCCCTAGCTGTTAGGCCAACTCCTATCCCGGGTCCGGATGTTTGCAAGTTGCTTCTCCCCGAAGAAGACCCTCAAGCCACAAGGCAAGGTGACTCCTCCTCCCGGTGACAGTGCGCATGGGCATCGACTCCATTGTTGGATTGTTTTCCCGTAAGAGGGTGAGTGTAGTACAGAGATGTCCATGTGTATGTAATGTAGATAATGACAACTGCAACAACTACAGGTGCCCGGGAAGGTGGGAGGGCGCATGTGAATCTACAGCTCTACATGCCAAGAACCGATGCTTACTGGGTAAGTAGCATAATCCGTTTGAGGCATGTGTGCTGTAGATACATATGCTTTGCATAGACTATATAGCAGTATTCTCCCAAAGCGGTGGCTAACCAGTAGATGTTGCAGTTGTCTGAAAAAGTGTCTTTAGCACAGCTTGGCCTACATTGGCTTGTTGACGTGCTAACACATCCACACAATAGTGTTTGGTAAATGTGTGTGGTGTGGACCATGTTGCTGCTTTACAGATGTCAGCTATAGGAATGTTGTCTAAAAAGGCCATACTTACTCCTATTTTGCGAGTGGAATGCGCTCTAGGAGGCATAGATAAAGTTCTTTTAGCTTTAGCATAGCAAGTCTGAATGCATTTAATGATCCATCTCGAAATGCCAGATTTAGAGATAGGATTGACCTTGTGAGGTGGAGCAAATGCAACAAACAGTTGCTTTGTTTTGCGAAAATCCTTTGTCCTTTCAATACAGTACAATAGCGCTCTTCTGACATCAAATGTGTGAAGAGCTCTTTCTGCTACTGAATCAGGTGGAGGGAAGAACACAAGTAACTCAACTGATTGTTTAAGATGAAAAGCAGAAGGAAAATGCTACTTACCCAGTATGCATCTGTTCTTGGCATGTAGAACTGCAGAATCCCATGCCCGTGCATAGACCGCCATCCAGTGCCGGGCCCGGATGCCCGCACCCCGCCCCGCCTCGAAGAAGTCCCTCCAGCCACGAGGCAGGCGACTCCTCCCCTCGGCGGTTCCTTTTGCTGAGGTCTGTGCTGAGAACACACTTGTGGCGCAATGTGGAAAGAGCTGTCTTCAGGGCCGTAGCTTGGTCATAGTTGGATTGGGTGGGGCTGGTGGGGGGGCTTCAAAATTCCCTACAATCATGCTGGCACATTATGTTAAAATATATTATATGCCAAGCAGGGTGCATGAGAAGGGCGTAAGGGGCAGCAAAAAGGGAGAGGAATGAGGATTGGTAGGAGTACTTAGTGAGAGAAACACTTTTTGTAAAATAACTGACATTTTTTAGGACTTTCAAAACAGAGAGGAGATAATGTGCGTGTTTTTTTGTCAGTGTGTGCATGAAAAAATCCTTCAGACACCTCGCCATACCCGACTGAAAGCACCTGTACCCACCTATTAATCAGAAAATGCTTTTATTAGGGGGGTGTAACACCCCAAACACTCCCCCTGAAGTTACGCACCTGTTATGCGTTCTCGCCGGAGAGTATTTTGGAGAGAGATTTTTTCAAGAGTTTACATTGCAGGGCAGATTAAGAGTGATTTCACCTCGTGTTTTGCTGGAGGGTAGATTGGAGAGAGCTTGCCTCGTGATCACGCTCGAGGGTTGACTGAGTCTCAGAGAGTTGGCCCGTTTCCCCGCTGTAGGACAAGATGGATTTCACGTACGTTTGGAACAACTCAGTGTTCGTTTACAATAAACCACGTAGGCAGGAGTAAAGTAAGAAGAGTTGGGCTCTAACACTTTAAAACCACAAAGCAAACGTTACTAAATGGAAGAGAAGTAATAGAGAGTTCATAAACTCTTCAGAGGCAGGGAAGGGGCACTCGCCCCGCCCACAGGGTGAACATTGCTCAAGGACTTGTCCACGCTCACTTCCCACACCTGGCCACCTGGTGCAGTGCACCTGCTGCGGACTGTAACTGACTGCTCATGCAATCAGCCTTCCTGGCAGACTCACAATCGCTTGTTTGCAGCTGGCCCAGCTTCAAGGCCAAGCTTTGTGTTTTGCCTCATTGATTCCCCGATCGCTTGTATTCCATTTATTTTCCTGGGTGGGTGTGGGAACTGCCATTTGGCACAGATTCTGACTACGTCCCTTGATAAAGTTGTTTATTTGGGACAGACGAATTACCCGCTCTGTGCATTCCTCTCTCAGTCACGCATTCACATGCCAAGTCCAGAATTGCATTATGTGTACAGCGAGCTTTTCCATACGTTACTAGTTCGAGGGCAGGCTAAAAAAGCTCATGTGCTGTTTCTTTTTCTCATATCCCACTGCCTCAGTCTGGCTTCCAATTCATGGGTCAAATAGTGCATGAACCTCGTCTTAGATAAAATCGTGGAAGATAACTCACTTAGTATCGATGCAGTGTATTTATTTTAGCCTTTAAGTTAAACAGATGATTCTGCAAGCAAAATCTCTTAGAGAAACTCTCCCACTCTGGGCTTCAGGAAAATTTACTGCAGAAACATTCCCATTTTACCATCCCTGCCCAGTGACTTCCCCACCCCGTCTTGTACTGCTCGCTTTGTGTGAGTTAAGTTCAATTTTTTGTGACTTCAACCGCTCCTCTCGTCTTTATCCGGTAGAGACTTCTAGCCACAGATTCCTTATATTAGAATATTCCCCAGGCTTCAGACTGGATCTGGCAATTTTTTAGCAATCCCTTTGCATGTTGGTAGGTGGCACGTTCGGCTCTACGATGCTTCGTCTGCATTTTCCGCACCGGAAGTGACGTGTGCGGTACCTATATAGGCGCCGCCCCAGAGCGCTGACCTCAGTTCCATCTTTTCCATGCCATCACCGTGGATCCTGATGAGCTCCTCTCAGTCCATTTTTAACTGAATTTTTTCAAACATTTTGTCCATCTCGGTTAGCGTCAGGGCCGGACTGGCCATAGTGGGCAGCGGGCGTTTCCCCGGTGGGCCGTTAGGGTGGGGGCTGGTTTTGGGCCCCTGGGGGCCGGTTTTGTTATTGGGGGTCGGAAATATCGGCCCCCTGTAACAAAATCGGCCGAAACCGGCCCTCGCAAACTGCTCGGCTGCGCCCCCCCTCACCCCAGGGGGTGCCAGCCGAGCTGTTTGCCAGGGCCGGTTTCGGTTCCCAGTCCGGCCCTGGTTAGCGTGCTCTTTTGTCTAACTTTTTGGGACATGTCCCTAAAGAAACCAACCAGAATCAAGCCTTGTGGTGCCTATCACAGCAAATGTCGGTGACATACCCCCACTTGGTGTGACTGGGATGCCTAGAACAGGACCACGATTCCACTGCCTGCGCGGATTGCAGGACCATGAACCCGAAGGCCGTACAAGAGCAGGCCATAAAGTTTCTGGTGGCTCACCACACAACTCCTCGCAACTTCAGGTCCCTTCGCAACCTTCAGCTGTCCATGGGTAAGGTTAAAACCAATGTTTCGATAGAGGTGCTTCAGTTCAGGGTGTCACTGCCCGAACCCTCACTGATGTCCTTCTCTGGGTCTGGGCCAAGCCCTGCACAGGCACTTCCGCCGCCATCGTCCTGTACTCGGGGACCCAGCATTCCTCTCCTAGCACCCCACCCCTGAGAGCCTGTTGGTCCATGCTTCAACCTCCAAGATAAATCCCTGCGCGTTTCCTACCACACCATCAGATAGGGAATCCTTCTGAAAGAGGATTTTCTCTTTCACCATCCTGGCACTTTGGTCCATGAACACCGCATTTTAATTTGGCTGTAATTCCCATACTTTGTGGGATGTGGTTGCGCAAGTTCTGCCTGTGGTCTCGTTTGAAGCACGAGCCATACTCTCCCAAGCTATTGCTGATGGGAGAAATGAGGCAAAGTTCATGGTCATGCGGGTTGGCTACGGCCGACTTATTGGGCAGAACTTCCACGGTAGCTCTCCAACATCACGTCTGGCTGAGGACAACTGGCTTTTCTGGGGATGTTCAGGCATCCTCATGGGCATGCCCTTCTATGGGATTCGCCTTTTTGGCAACAAAGTGGATTCGGCGCTTGAGCATTTCAAAGACAGTAGTGCCACCGCTAGTTCGTTGGGGCTCACCATGGCCCTATGATAGCAGCATTCCGCCTTCCGTCCCTTTCTTGGCTACAGTAGGGGCTATCAGCTGTGGACACGACTCCCACAAGCCTCTATCCCTGATTTTGGTGAGATTTACTCTGAAGCTGCTGGGTCTCATAGCTTCCTGTATCCTGCTGGTAAAACATGCCCATTGGCACATGCAGGCTCTGCAGTAGAATCTGAAGTCCCAGTGGGCACAGCATTAGGGCAATCTCTCCAAACTGGTCCAGATATTGGCGGGAAACTGCAAAAGATCTGCACTGGTGGCTCACGGAGTGCGATTGGGTCAGCGGCAGACTCCCCACTCTTCCCCATCCAGAGCTCACAGTAGTGACAGACCCGTTACTTCTGGGTTGGGGTGTGGGCATCTGGAGAGGCGGAGATCAGAGGCCTCTGTTATCTGGCAGAATCTCAGCTTCACATCAACCTGTTGGAACTAAGGGCCATTTGTCTGACATTGAAAGCCATCTGTAGTAATCAGGTGCACAATTGTAGGTTTCTTCAAAGGTCTTTATTAAGTATGCATCTTCACATCTTCATAACCTCCAGCATAAAGATACACTAACAGTATTTCCTAGAACATGGGTAAACCTCCCATTCTAATGACATCACAAAGCCCAGCTACCATCTTGCCCTACAGTGCATTCCCACACTTCTCCTCCCGCAGAAAACGAGGAGAAAAATTAGTACAAGGTTTAATACTCAATAGAAAGAATGAAATCAATAGCATAACTCATATCACCAAAATTGACATCAACAAGAATAATTTAAAAAAACATATGCATTAAATGGAATGTTTTACTTTACATAAATGTCCTGTGCTCCACTCCTTTCCATCCTCCAATTTGGCCACAGATTTAGACACCTTGATCACTTTTTGTGGCATAGAAAACTTACTTTCACCTTTCATCACATGCCCCTGTTTCTTCACTACCACCCAATCTCCACACTTCAAATGAACAACATTCACTCTTTTCCTGTTATCGTAATCCTTTTTGTTGCGACTTTGAGCTTCAGATGCTTTAGCAAACATACTCTCACGATCAACCCATATCTGTTTTTTTCCAAGTAACCACATTGGAGATTCTTTTGTCGCAGGCTCCCTTCCTTTAAGAGCAACAAAAGGGGATACCCCCGTCACTGAATGCGGAGTAACTCTATGAGCCCATATCATTTTTTGCAATTCTTCTTTCCACGCCAATCCATTGGCTAAAGATAGCTGAATATTATCCATAATAATGCGGTTGACTCTCTCCACCAATCTGTTGGCTTGAGGACGATAGAGTGCAACTCTGTCATGCCTGATACCCAGACCAGCCAGAAACTCAGACATGGCTGAGGAAATCAGCTGTGCTCCGTTATCCGTACCAAACGCCTTGGGTATACCCTCCTCAAAAAACACTATTTTCAAGAACTCTATCACTTTCCTCGTTGTGACACTGTCAAAAGTCTCAATCACGAACCATTTGCTGTGATAGTCTACAAGAACCACAATGAACCTGTCACTATGACCCAATTTTTCTATAGGACCAAAAAATCAATTGCCACCTTCTCCCAAGGCCTACAGGGAAGTTTTACACAATCTAACGGAGGTTGCCTGACTACTCTGTTCTTATCGCTGTTGACACATATAATACAATCCTTAACCACTTCTTCCACTTCCTTATCCATACCAGGCCACCAAAAGGATTGCCTCAACCTCCTTTTCGTCATACTTCTCCCCAAATGTCCTTCATGCACAATTCTAACTAACCTTCCTCTCAATGCTCTGGGAGGAACAATGCGATTGCATCTCAATACTTTGTCTCCCATAATCGTGGACCCTGTGTCAAGAGTCTCTGGACATGACTGGAACGTCAGGCATTTTCCTGGTAGTTCAACATCTGGCGGGCTCTCTGAACGCCAGAGCAGACAAACTCAGCCATCTAGGCCTTGTGGATCATGAATGACGTCTACATATGGAAGTGGTGAATGGTCTGTTCAGAAATTGGGGAGATCCTTGGTTAGATCTGTTTGCAACTATTAAGAACATGCAATGTCAGCACTTCTGCGCGCTGGAGTTTCCAAGGTGGCTCTTGCTAGGAGATGCTTTTTGTGTCGAGTGGAGGTCAGGACTCCTGTATGCCTTTCCGCCGATACCACTCCTGTCCAGAGTTCGCAAGAACATCAAGAACAACTGAGCCCAAGTCATCTTAGTGGCCCCGGATTGGGCAAGGAGAGTCTGGAATCCTGAGTATGAGCATCTGTCCTCCGATCAGGCTGCCCCTTCGGGAGGCTCGCCTGTTGCAGAAACAGGGCAGGGTCCTGCACCCAAACCTGTATACTCTTCATATATGTGTGTAGTTTTAGCTGTGACAGTTGAGGGTGTTTGAGCTCCCTCCCGAAGTGCGCTTTGTCATTCTGGCAGGCTGGCGTCCCTCTACCAAAACGATTTATGCCTATCGATGGTACAAAGTTGTGCCTTGGTATACTACTAAATTAGTTGATCCTCTGTCTGCACACTTGTCTGAAGTCCATTTGTTTGTTTTATCCTTCTTTCAGGCACCTTTCCGCCATTTCAGCCTGCCTGGGTTGCCGTATCCACCTTCCCTGTTCAAGTCATCTGGTGTAACTCATTTCTGAAAGGTTTACAGCACATGTTCCCCACTACACAGCTCATCATGCCCCAATGGGACATGACTTTAGTTCTCACCTTTTTAATGTGTTTGGTATTTGAGCCTATGCACAACTGCCCTCTGAGACTGCTGACCATCAAAACAGTCTTTCATGGGTCCATAACATCTGCCAGGAGGGTTGCAGGCAACTTCAGTTCACCCCTGTACACAGCCTTTTTTCCAGACAAGCTGGTCCTTAGGACCCGTGCCTCCTTCTTACTGAAGGTGGTTGCACCTTTTCTCATTGGGCAGAATATCACACTGCCTGATTTTCTTCGCCCCCATCATCTTTTCAAGAAAGAGGAGAGCGCTGTCATTTTACATTGATCGTAACAAAGACTTCCGGGTGGACGATCAACCCTTTGATGGCTTTACGAGTGCGAAGAAAGGCAAGTCAGTTCACAAGAGAACAATCTCCAGATGGACTTACCTCGGTCCTAAACTCTGCTACACAGTGTTTAAGAAGCAACCCATTAGGGGCTTAAGAGCTCATTCCACCAGAGCTAAAGCTGCAACCACTGCGTTGGATAGAGGAGTCCCAATTCTGGACATCTTTCAGGCAGGTACTTGGGCATCGGTTCACACATTTGCAGAACTCTGCTACCTAGACAGTTAGGTCTGGTGTGTTGGGCATTTCACCCATTCGGTCCTCTAAGACTAATTAGTGTAACACAATCCACAGAACCACCTCTGGGGAGAGATTGCTTTGGTACCTTTTGTAAAGTAAGAAATGTGCGGCTAGAAGTCTCTATCATATGAACAAGTTACTTACCTTCAGTCACTCATTATCAGGTGGGAACTCTAGCTAGCTGCAGATTCCTTACCAACCTTCCCATCCTCCCTATTCTGCGAACTGTATATCTCATATTGAAGAGATCCTTTAGGACCTCACCCTGGCACACTGGGCATTCCACCTCAGTTTGATTCGTGCTTCTGGTGCGGAAAAACTGTCAAGAATTGAGGTCAGCGCGCTAGGGTGGCGCCTATAGAGATAGCGCAGACGACACAACGCAAGCTAAATGTTGCACCTACCGGCTCGCAAGGGGATTGTTAAAAAATTCCTGGATCCAGTCTGATGCCTGGGGAATATTTTAAGATAAGTAATCTACGGCTAAATACAGTCTCTATCAGATAAAGCGTTACTGAAGGTAAGTAACTTGTTCAGCACTGGAGAATGCCTCCTCTCTTTCGATAGCTCTTTCATCTTACCTTCCTTCCCATATCTCTGCTTTGCACACGGCTGCCATGTTCTGTCGGTGTTCAGAGTTTTTCATTTATTGTGCATTTATTTTTTAGCGTCAAAGGTGTGTCCACTTTTTTGTCTCTATTCTTCATCCCAGCCGCACTATGTAGCACCACTTCCTCTTCCTTTACACTTTTTGTGGTCTGGCTTAACAGCGTAGCTGTCACCAGACAATTATGTGAGGGGGCTTTGGCTCCACCCACATGTTGGGAGACAGGAGTACATGTTTTGGTTCAGCAGAAATTGTGTACTTCCACGAAAAAGTGCTTGCCCTCCCACAGGCATAATCATTTTGTTTATCCAGTTGCCTGAGGTTGAACTTTCAAGGGCACACGCATGACATTGTAGTGCCATTAAAGTATCTGCGAAAACTAGATAAGTTATGGTGTGTTTTTCCTGGCAACAGCACAAATGGAAGTGACAGTCATTAACGTACATGGATTTTTAGACCTGGCTTGAAAGTGCAAATGTCGCCTGATCTTTTAACCTATGCCAATATTATTCTACAGGTGTTTGCTTCCACGAAAATACCCATTCCCCTGCTATCTACTTCTTATGCTTCACCTTAACATACAACATTCCTTTAAGGCCAGACCTATTGGCATTGTCAATGCTTGTTTGCAAGGGTCGTGGCAGTGCTGCAATTCTGGTGGGGATTGTACTCCATCTATTTTGCCATGCTATGGTAGTTGGATTTATATTTCAGATCCATAAGATTCAATGCAGTGTTTTAGTCCCATTTGTACCTCCAGTCCAAAATCCGTCAGATTTATTCAGTCTAGGCTGCAGGTCACTGTTTGAGCAGCAAGAGTTAAAAATTGTGAGAGCCAGACCCATGGCTCCTCATTTTATGTGCCCACTGGTTCCTACTTCACAGTTCATTTCTTCCTCCTAGGTTGAATAAACGTCCTTTGCAGAGATACAGCAATTATTTACCTGTGTCTCCAAGCCTCATTGCACAGACAGTGACAGTGATGTCATCAATGATGTCATTTGAGATGTCATCAGTGGTCATAAATTATGTCATAGAAGATGTCATGAGTGATGTCATATGTGAAGTATTAAGCAGTGCATGTCGATGGCGCAAGTTATACTTAGTGCTGCTAACTATAACTGGTGAATTTCAGGTTTTTTTTTTTAGCTCAAAACGTTAATGTTGTTTCTGAAAAATTCACCTAACTATAACATTACTTTAACCTTTGTTTTTCTCAGTGAATATATATATATGTATATATATATATATATATGTGTGTGTCATGTGATCAAGGCCCTTTGAGGTCGAAACGCGTAATGCTGAGTGATTTTACTGGAGTGAAATAAATTTTAAATCTGCACTTACTTTGTGGTCCGTGCTCCTGTTCCTGCTCTGTTTGACAGCCTGAGCTAAGGTTGGAGTTCTTTGGATATATATATATATACATATATATATATATATATATACAGTATATAGTTGGGACCTAGTTTCCATAGACAAAGCATTTTTTGTTTTGCTAATAACTCTGGCGCCCTTTGACGAATCTGCATGACATTTTCAAAACTAGTACGCTAATCACTTCAGCTACAGTTTGGAAAGTTTGGGGTGATTCGTCACGCGGGGGCTGAGGAAAGGGGGGGTAAAATGCGTTTTCCCCATGCATTTTCCCGTAGGGATTTTGAACACGCCTATAGCCCGAACCGCTGAATGGAATTACACCAAATTTTGCAGGAAGCTAGTTCTTGGTCCAGAAAGAGTGCTTTTTGCAAATCTGTTCAGTAGTTTTGGAGTTATTAAAGGAAAAAGAAATATGGATATGTAGGTACACGGACACTCCGTGAATCCAACAGATCTCAAAATGAGATCTGATTGGCTGCCACCACTTCAAACAGAAAATGGTGGCAGCCATCTTGGGACTCAGACTCCGCTGAGTCCCAAGAGAAAAATGCTAAAAAATAAATAATTGTGCAACGTAGGAATACCTTGACCCCCTATGCCTGGTGGTGGGGTTCCACAGGGACCCCCGCTGGGGGCCTAAAAAGTTTCTTTCCAATTTTGCTGCAAATTCACCAAGGGTCCGCAAATCCGCAGCAGAATTGGAAAAAAAAATACACGTAGTCTCCTGCGCTTGCTTTTCTCAGCCCCCCCCCCCCCCGGTAGGCAAGGGGGAATATCTTTGGTATTAAATGGGAGGGGGGCACATGTGCCCCCCCCTCCCTGGCCGATTTTGACTCCAGGGACCCCAAGTTTGCTCCCAACAGGCGGGAGCATGTAAAATGCTCCTTCCCGCTGGGTGTGGACTTTTCATCTGTTTCCCTGCCCGCGCTGAAGTGGGCAGGGAAACAGATGAAAAAATTGCTCCTGCCCGCAGGGAGTAGCATTTTTTGCTGCTCCCCATGGGCGGGTAGCAATTCCGGATCCCACTGCAGGCGTGGAGAAAGCTTGGCCGCAGGGGCATTGGGGCACCCCCGCGGCCTCCAAAAAGAGGAAGTGGGTGCCCTGTGTGGGCTCCAGGGCACTTACCATTTACTGGGGCCAAAATTGGGCCGGGGATGGGGCTGCGTGCCACCCCTCCCTATTGATAATGTGGCCGGGCCCTGGGAGAAGGGGTCCTCGGGGCCAATATTGGCCCGGGAAAGGGGGCTGCGTGCCCCCCTCACCCCCTTTTGAATATGAAGTTTGTGCCCTCGGTGGGCTCCAGGGCACCCACCAATGACTGGCTGGGCCCCGGGAGATGGGATCCCCAGGGCTGAAATTGGCCCGGGACGAGGACCAAGCGTCTTCCCTTCCCAATTATCCATGCGGGGGGTTCGGGCGGTGCGCGGCATGGGGTTGGCTGCATGTGGGGGTTGGGTGCAGCGCCTGGCTGCAGGCTAGGACCTGTGGCCAACCCCTGCTTCTTTAAAAGAACCCATAGAAATTCACTGAAAAAAACAACAGTTACCGGGACGTTATAGTTAGGAAATAGAATTTTTAAAACCTTATAAATTCACACAAAAAAACAAAGGTTATAGGGACGTTATAGTTAGGTTCAGAATTTACACACACAAAACCATAGAAATTCAGCAGTAAGAGTTATGTTACAAAACTATAACTCTTGCCCTAAAGAAACTATAACAATGCACTGCTAATTACCCCACATATTACATCACTTATGACATCTTCTATGACAACATTTATAATATCACTGTAATATTTGCTGTAAAAAAATTAAGAGAAAACTGTGCATGGCGGGTGCACGAGTTATAGTTACCTTATGCCACGATTACAGTTTCTTGACATAACTTTGAAATGGTGGTGTAGAGGGTGGCTGAAGTCCTTGACCTTCTGTTGCCCACAGTGACTAAAATCTTGACATATGTGCTGCAACCGGGAGTCTCCACATCTGAACCGCTATTCCCGTTCAATGACGCTGTCACTTACGTCCTTTTGAGGACTTGGTCCAATCCCAACACAGGGGCTCCTTTGAATAGGACAATTGCCCACCGCCCCGCTCCAGGGGGCCCAAACTTCCTCACTCAACACCCTACCCTGGAGAGCCTAGTGGTCCAAGCCTCAACATCCCATGGCACACTCCCTACCTCTCTCCCGGATAGGGAATCCAAGAGGGTGAACTCCTTGGGGAAGAAGACATTTTCTTCCGCCAGCCTAGCATTGCGGTCTGTGAACACCGCATGCCTTGTAGGTCATTATTCCCACACTCTGTGGGACATAGTTGCGCAAGTGCTGCCACAGGTCCCGGAAGAGGCCCGGGCCGTACTCTCTCAGACTGTTTCTAATGGGAGAGATGCAGCAAAGTTCACTATCCGCTATGGACTTGGCACGACCGACTCACTGGGCAGAGCGGTTTCATCAATGGTGGCCCTGAGGCGCCACACCTAGTTTAGGACAACTGGCTGTTCGAGGGATGTCCAGGCGTCCCTTATGGAGATGTCCTTCGATGGCACCCGTCTCTTCGGAGACAAAGCGGATTAGTTGCTGCATTGCTTCAAGGACAGTCGGGCTATAGCCAAGTCCTTGGGCCTTTCCATGGTTCCATGTCGCCCCAATCCGTCTCTCGCTCTTTTTGTGGCTATAGAATGGGCTTCCAACCGCACCAGTTCCCTCCCAGCCACTAAGCTGCACATGCTTCCCAGGCTCTACGTGGCTGAGGGTGTGGTACCCACAGACCTTATGTGTCGGATAGCCGGCGGTCTGGTCAGTCCTCCAACCCCGGCAGTTGCAGCCTCCAAACCCTTCTATTCTTCCCCTTTAACGCCATGGCCATCCAGTTGGCGGCAGGATTCTCTTATCACCAGCCCCACTGTCCGTCCATTACATAGGACAGGTGGGTTTTGCAAATCGTCCGAAGGGGCTAATCCCTCCCCTTCGTGACAACCCTTCCCTCCATGCCACCATCTCACGGCTGGCTGACTGAGGATCATCTGTCCCTTCTCTGTGAGGATGTCATGACTTTCTTGGCCAAGGGAGCCGTAGAGAGGGATCCAGTGCCAGAAGTAGACCGTGGTTGCTATTCCCGCTACTATCTGGTTCACAAAACAGACAAAGGCTTTCATCCTATCCTAGGTCTGTGGGCCCTCAACTTCTTCCTCAAGAAGGAGAAATTCAAAATGCTTACGTTGGCTCAGGTCTCATCTGCCATTGACCCAGGAGACTGGATGGTAGCGTTGGACTTGCAGGACACTTATTTTCATATTCCCGTCCTGCCTGCCCACCGGCGCTATCTACGGTTTATGGTAGGCCACAAGCATATTCAGTTCACCATGTTCCCTTTTGGCCTTTGCCAGCACCCCTCGGGTGTTCTCCAAGGTGATGGTGGTGGTTGCAGCTAATCTGCGGAGATCAGGGGTACCAGTCTTCTGATATCTCGACGACTAGCTGTTGAAGGCGGGCTCGCCCAAGGCTGTCGTCTCCCACCTCCAGACTACGGCGAACCTCCTGCAATCACTGGGGTTCACTATCAACATGCCGAAGTCACACCTGACTCCCTCTCAGACGCTCCCTTTCATCGAAGCTGTTCTGGAAACCGTGCAGTTTCAGGCAACTCCACCGTCTGGACCCAAATGAGCGTTGTCTTTCTATCTTTATCACACACAACAGTTCCGGATGGCTGACCAACTCTTCGTGGGTTATGTTGGTGTGAAGAAGGGTTGGCCGTGCAGAACGGGACCATCTCTTGATGGGTCGTACTCTGCATCAACATTTGCTACACACTGGCCAAGAAGCAACCTCCTGAAGGTTTGCAAGCTCATTCCACCAGAGCTAAAGCTGTGACCACTGCGTTAGCACGCGGAGTTCCGGTCCTCGACATCTGCCAGGCAGCAACGTGGGCTTCCCTACACACCTTCACCAAACATTACTGTTTGGACAGTCAGGTCCACAGAGATGGGCTCTTCGCCCTTTTGGTCCTGTAGGACTTCCTTGTGTGAAATTGGTCCTCAGACCCACCTCCGGGGAGGTTTTGCTTGGGTATCTATTCAAAGGTAAGGAATCTGCGGCTAGAAGTCTCTATCAAGTGAACAAGTTACTTACCTTTGGTAACGCCTTATCTGGCAGAGACTATATCTAGCCGCGGATTCCTTACCGACCCACTCATCCTACCCGCTTTGCAAATGGATTTGTAGGGACATGACTAATCCCTTTCAGGGCCCTAATTTTCCACACCAGGGGTCAGTGTTCTTCATGGCTCTGCGCTTCTCGCGTGGAAAGTTGTGAAAAGAAACTGACGTCAGCGCGCCTGGGTGGTGCCTACATAGATGCCGCAGACATTACTTCTGGCATGGACGTCACCGATGACGCACGTGGAGCTGAACGACGCCACCAACTGGCGCTCCGAGGTCCTGCTCACAAAAAATCTTTCCGCTCCAGTCTGACGCCTGGGAAATCCAAAGGTAAGGAATCTGCAGCTAGATATAGTCTCTACAAGATAAGGCATTACCAAAGCTAAGTAACTTGTTCTTCACCACTCTACTGCCTTCAGAATGGACTTTACAATGTGGGATCCTTGTCTCCCCATATCCAGATTGCCAGTCAAGCCACGACATGACATGTCCAAGGCACCAGTTGTGGCCACACCATTCAGGTTCAAGCCATCAGATCCCGCAAAGTATTTCTTCACAGATTTCATTGCTCAGTCACTGTCACTCTGGCTCCAGTTCCTACTGTGCCAGTACTTCTTCCACTCCCAACTATTGTGGTCTGCCATAGGCTTCTACAGGTCAGCAGCCTCCGTCCCTTGCTGTGCTTGATGCTAATCTGGTGACCTGTAATCCACATTCATCCTCATCACCTTTTCTAGTTGGAAGTATGTGCCAGGGTATTAGACCACTAGCTAAAACTCCCCGGTTCTTGTGATGCACCATCCACCCTATATCTTCCTCACAATAATTAGTATCCAACACTGAGCTTTATACTCATGGTGTGTGCAACTCCGCTGCCCCTGCCGTTCCTTTAGGGGCGGTTAGAAGAACCAAAATACAAATTTAGCAACTGCAGGTTGCACCACTCAACAGTGAAGTCCAAGTATATCACATATGCAAATGTCCATCCAGTAATTTGAAAAAATGAAATCTTTATTCTTCTTTACACATGGTGAGAAAACGTAACGTAGACAGCCACAACAGCCAACGCGTTTCGTTCTATCCCAAGAACTTCATCAGGGCTGTAAAACAACATTTACAAATATACATTACTCTTTTATAATACATATTGCTAAACTTATACTTCATAAAATACAAGAAATAAAAACATATAATATAAAAACATACTAAGGAGTTCACCCAAACCCAATTTTGTCAGGGCTCCTATCTAAAAACCCACAACCTCACATTTAAAAAATATTAATATAGAAGAGAAAAACGAGAGAAAGAACTTGCAACAGTCACTTGTATTATCTTTCCTTTGTCCCATAATCTAAATATCTATTTATGGGCACTCCTCCTACTATTCCTCTTATTTTTACCCTCTATGTATCCTAATACATGTTTACCATAAGGCTAACACGGATCATAAATGGCCAAAGGTAAACGTATGGACATTGTAATCCTATTTAGAGCCCAACCAGAGTCAACAAAGTAACCTTTAGAGAGCATATTCCTTTCTTATTAGCATATACCTACTAGACCCGAACCCGACCAATATTACATTCTATATCAATAAACAAAATCTAAAATTATTATATTTATAAATAAAATATTATAGCACCTACCAAGTATATTGACTGGTTTCAATAAGTTAACCAAAAAGTTGAATGCCAAGTCCTCAAATATAATCAACTCGGCATTGACAATAGACCACCGAATTTCCAATTGAATTGTAGAATGCTGCAGGATATGACTAAAATAAGTCGTATTGTACCTGCAATAATCATAAGGCAAGAAGATTCAAAAAAGATGTCAAACCAAGCATACACATTCTCAAAACTGAGAATATGCATTATTAAAAACCACTCGCTTACCTACTAGCTGATCTTGAACCGACCCAGAATCCGGTACGAAAATTCAAATATAAAAAGGCTGGTGTGCCTGTAATGTAAATAGCGAAGAAATGAGAGACCAACTACACTATGAGGTGCAGTTAAAAATATTTGTTGTTCCAAAGGAGTACCACAATCAGCAGTAATTTATCATTTGAACAAAATAACAGTATCATGTACGGCGAGGAAGCAAACAACCCAGAGGTACAATAAGTCCTCAGCGTCGATTCACAAGCATCTTCAAACGAATAATATCTAAAAATCATCCATACAAGTATTAGCAGCCGACCCACACTATAGTAACTAATGGAAAAAATAAATCGGCAATGAGCCCTCAGAGCAAAGAGACCTGAAGGACCCACAGGCATTCACAACAATTCCCCAACACATTATTGAGGGGAAACAACAATGTCCCACACCGCTCAAGACAGAAATGTCACAGGAAATGCATAGAACCCCACCCAGGCTTGATCGGAAAGAACCCTGTATATAACCCCCATGATTGGCAAAGGGGGAGAAAAAGACAAATCTGTCTAACGATCAATCAATACTCACAACGAAAATCCGGACCTGCACTGCGTAACCGTCGAACAATATATTTAAGGCGCAAGTAAGATCCCGCCCGAGATTGTCCTTTATGAGCACCCGTTTACGTAAAAAACGTTAACAATCAGTTTCACCTGGCACGTAAGCGCAAGAAAGGGGTCAACAATAAACTATATGGATCCCCAGTAATGATTCCAAAACAAAACCAGATCAATTCCTACTACGCACTTGCGAAGGAAAGGTTTTGTTGAAAACACGTTGCAACACCCAGGCGCCAAACAAGGCACATGTAGTCTCTTATTTCCAGCCGCACACTGTGTGCTTAACAATTGTAGCAATCGCTCTTTTTCAGTATACTAGTTTTAGCGACGGCCCCTTGCTACATAATAATCACACAATAGGGCATAGCCTTCGTAAATTCTCACCACTAATAGATCATAATTACTTGAATCCTCCACGACAAAATCCTAACCTCGGCATAGCTCCACCAGCAAAAGCGGAACACAAGCCACCACATCCCAGTTCGAGTCCCCTGCTTGGGAGCAAGAAATCAACACGTATTTTATTTTTAGAATTTATTATGATTCCAGATGGCACAATTTGATCTTTCTTTATTACCCCAAGCTTCCTTATAAGAATAAAAATAAAAAAGAGAGGGGATGCAAATCCAGTTTGAAGCGCCACAATTACGGTGGAACTCAATCAAATACATAAACCCGGCTCAAATCCTAAACAAAATTTTGGGATAAAGACTGATTTAATCATTAGATTTAAAAATAAATCCAAACACACTTACAAAATAGAGCCTCAATTCTCCCTAATATGTTCGATGAAGGAAAAAACACCAAAGGCAATGATGGAACGCAATCAACACCACCACCACAGCCCGATACTCACCGTCAAGTCTCCACGAGATAACAACCATGACAAGCCAGACTCCCTCCCAAAATCACTACACTACACTAGATCAAAAGAGTGTACGATTTTAAAAAAGAGCCCTGGCAAACTGTGTGTAGGTGTATTAAAACCAAAATCACTCATACTTTTGGCAAACAATTCTGTTATAACAATTTAGTCCAGGCAGACTGAACATATAACATTTGGAATCCAAGTACAGAAATAATGTCAATGTCACACCTATCCCATTTGTAATTGATATAAAAGTAAAATGCCTTAATCGTTTTAATCAAAAAGAATTTTTGACCACAGTTAAAGATAGAAAAACAAATAAAGATAGCAATTACACAAACTCAATCAACTGTTTCCATATTAATGACATTATTTTCAAATTCTCCAAACACATTCAAGTGAATGGAAGGATAGCCACATTCAATTTCAGAAATATAAAACCCAAAGGATATTATCAGTTTATTAT
Source organism: Calotriton arnoldi (assembly GCA_963921515.1). Classification (NCBI taxonomy): domain Eukaryota; kingdom Metazoa; phylum Chordata; class Amphibia; order Caudata; family Salamandridae; genus Calotriton; species Calotriton arnoldi. The sequence goes on from CAWUFW010000581.1 coordinate 652,670, forward strand.
CAGAATGATCACAAAAAATAGTGTAACTCTTCATCAGTATTATGTCCCAACTTAGTGCATCGTAACCGACAAATCCAGCCCGCCTCATTTTGTCGAAGGGACCGCTCCCTGTCCCCCCCCCCCTTGATCTCAAGGGTATATGGTCTATGCCATGGAACCAGATCTCTGGTCTGCCCCCATGGCACTCGCACATATGTGCAGTCATAGGATATCTACTATCCTGATGCCGGATTGCCCTAATATGTTCCTGAATTCTGGTTTTAAGTGCCCGAGTGGTACTACCTACATAGATAATGTTGCAATTACAACCAATTATATATGTTACATATGTAGTCTTGCATGTTATAATTTGTTGTATTTTATAAGCCCGAGAAGTATTATAACTGAATTCTTTCAGTCTATTTTTACCATACTGACACACACTACAATCTGTACATGTAAAGAAACCCTTCACTTGTGATGGCAACCAGGTCCTCCCCATCTTTGTTGGTAGCACATAACTTGGGCACAACATCTCTCTTAGTGTTCTACCCCTTCTGTAGGTCACTTTGGGTTTTATCGAGATTTCCCTTTGACTCCCGGCACTTCCTGTAATAGTTTCCAATGTTTGTACAGGATTTTATAAATATCCTGACTATGTTTATTATACTTCGTAACAAAATTAATTGAAGACCGAGTCGTTGGGCCAGCATGTGCAGACCCCTGATGTAGCATTGTGGATTCCCTTGTTCTCTGCACTACTTTCTTTTCCGCATTGTCCAATATCCGTTTCTGATAACCTCTACATTCAAATCTTCTTCTAGTTGTTATTAAATTTTCTTTGAACACTTTGCTATCACTACAATTCCTCCGTGTCCTCAACATTTCTCCATATGGAATGTTGTTAATAGTGGCCTCAGGGTGTGCACTGGTAGCATGTAATACACTATTGCTCTCCGTTGGTTTCCGATACAATTTACTATGTAATTTGTTACCTTCTACATAAAACGTAATATCCAGGAAATCAATTTGCTCAACAGAGTGGCTCATTGTAAGCACCACATTGTATGGGTTCCTGTTAAGGTAGTCATAATATTCCTGTAATCCCTCAACTGAACCACTCCACAATAAAATAATATCATCAATATACCTCCCCCAGAAAATGATGTTATTAACCCAGGGGGAGGCATATTTACCCCATGCATGCTCTCTTTCCCACCAACCCACAAACAGTCCCGCGTACGAAGGCGCAAATTTGGCTCCCATCGCCGTACCCTGGAGTTGGTGGTACCACTGTGTACCATGAAGAAAAAAATTCTTTGAAAGAATCAAGTCCGTCATCTCGAGTAACATTTCATTAAGTTCAAACCACTCTGCTGTTCTATTTTTTAGAAAGTGACCTAATGCACGAAGCCCCAGATCTTTTCTAATGCAGGTGTATAAGCTGGCTACATCTAGTGTGACCAAATGCAGCCCCTCAGTCCAAGCGATGTCCTCAAATTTACTGAGGATATCCTTGCTATCCTGTATGAATGCAGGTAAATTTCTTACTAGTGGTTGTAAATAGTTATCCACATACTCAGATAATCGCTCAGTTGGAGAATCTATTCCTGCTATTATTGGTCTCCCAGGGGGGAAATCTCCCCCCTTGTGTATTTTTGGTAATACATAAATACAGGGATAACTGGGTTTACTAACCCTCAAATAGTTCAATTCTCCATCATTCAGGAGTCCTTTTTCATTCCAATCCAAAAGTCTCATGTTAATAAAAATAGTCAGATCAGGTATGGGGTTAGATGGAATTGTCTCATAACAGGCACCATCCATTAATTGCCTTGCTATCTCACCCATATAGTCACATTTATTCATCACAACCACGTTACCACCCTTATCGGCTTCACGTATTGTTATATCTTCTCGATCACAAGGGGAATATAAGGCCTGTTGTTCTTCTCGGGTGAGATTGAATGGACCTTTATCCCTGTACTGATTCGAATTTAGTAATTTGTGCAAATCCTCCGTTACCCGTGCATTGAACAGATCTATTCTAGGGTGGGATACTTGAGGTGTAAATTTGGAACGTTTTTTAAACCACTGTCTGTATCAAGCTTATTAGAAACTCCCAATTCCATATTAAGTTCATTACGAGTAATTTGTGTGTCTTCATTCAATGACATCAATACATGGATAGTATCCACCTCCCCCACAGTATATTCAGAAATTTCAGAGTTCGAGACATCAGACAAATTACATCTTGGATTTGTATGAAAAAAATGTTTTAATTTTAGCATCCTCGTAAATTTGTATAAGTCAACAATCACATCAATAATTCTGCAAGTTTGTGTTGGACAAAAACCTAGTCCCTTTCTCAAAACACTGCATTCATCATTACCAAGGCTGTGACTTGAAAGATTAACAATTGACAAACTAGAATCATTATGCTCCTGAATATTTGACCATTCCTGTATTGGCTTCAAGGTAGTAACCACATCTATTTTCTCCTGGATGACCGAAGATCCACCGCTAATTTTGGCAATTCTTTTTTGTTTTTTATGCCAAGCCCCACCTCCCCGCCTTGTCTTGCATATCTTATTGCCTGCACATTGTTGAGGCGTAGCCTCTCTAGCTCCACTAAAAAATTACTTTTTTCTTGCGGTATTAATACATCATTTTTATCACTTGATACCGAAATGCTCTCTGTGGAAGTAAGGGAACCACTACTAATTGATCTTGAATCAGAAATGTCCTCCCTACTTCTCTTTGTTGACTCTATGCTTTTAACAGTGTCAAATTTCTTTGCGAAGGTGTATATTCTACCATCGCGATAGTCTTTCTCATCTCTTTGTATCTTTTTCGCCTTTTTATCTCTTTGATACAACTGGTATTCCTCCATCACTTTATCAAGGATCTCAAAGTTCTTTTTAACCACTTCAGTAAGTGGATTAGCCTCTATTTCCTTTTCCAACTTATCTATCTCCACAAGAAGGGAAGCTGCTTTCTTTTCTGCATGTATTATTAAAATTTTCATCATAGTTACTGATGAGTTTGATAGATTATCTTCCCATTCTTTTAAAAGTGATTCGTCTAGATCTTCAAACGTCGGGAAGATCAGAATCCTCAAACCTCTGGGAACCCTATCATTATCCAAATATTTTTGAAGGGTAATACCGTCCCACCACCTCGCAAGTTCTTGTTTTTTCAATCTCTCAAGCTTTTGGAATTGAGATTTCAAACCTCCCCTGTGGTAAGGTCACCAGTTGTGTTTTTAATTAGTTTCTGTGAGGAAAATAAGTTTGAGGCAAATTCCTCCCTTCTATCTTTAAATTTAGCCATTTTATCCAATTCCTCCCTAAGTTTCAAAAATCTAAAATACAAGGAAAAGGGGGAGTGCAACAAGGTCTAAATAAACTCTAAGAGAACCAAGAAACAGCAAACCTATACAAAAACTCCCCGGTTCTTGTGATGCACCATCCACCCTATATCTTCCTCACAATAATTAGGCCACTAGCTATACAGTCGGACACCATTTTATCTGCAGGGCTGTGCACCTGAAGTACATGGCTACTTAGTGCTCCTGTACCATATATAAGAAAGGCCTACTGATTTAGAACTGTACCCCCTTACATGTAATGGAAGGAAAATAAGTGCATGTTTCACAATGCAAAATGCATATTCGAAACTTTGTAACTGACTGATTGCTTGACTTGAAATGGAGCCAAATAGCAGACTGTCAAACTTATATCACAGCCCGAATCGGAAACCTCCTCCAAATGGCATCCACAGAAGCAATGGCTTATCCCAAATTTCTTCCTGAAATTGGAACAGAAAGCTATGCCGAGCTTGCTGTCACATTCAACGTCTGTGTAACTTAAGTAAGGGGCCAACTAATTTTTACATTTATTGTGCAAATTCTACATAACATTTACTATTTTTTTTAGTGTCTCTCCTTAAATTAAGCACACATTGTCTGTACGGATTTATTAATTGCAGTCATATCAAAAATCATATTAGCGGAAGGTTTGTTAGGATTTTGCTGCTTTACAGGAGACGTCTTTACAGGGGTCTCCTGCCCCCACCACACCAAAAAAAAGATCAGATTTCATGATCCAAATATTGTATCGCTCAATGGGGAGGCCAGCCCCATTGTGAACATATGCTGAAACGAAATTATTTTCCTGTGAAAAGAAACATACATGTACAGGTGCAGCTAAAAAGTGTGCCTTCGGCATGGGTACTAAGTACAGTACTGTAATAAATTGTCGTGTACTTACTGAAGGTAACAAGCATTTGCAATGCAATAGGTCTCGCATTTACACGAGCTTAAGCTATTGGCATTGTAAATGACAATGCCTTTTATTTATGTTTTAAAAACGAATCAAAAATAAAAGGCATTGTTATTTGCAATGTCAATAGCTCAAACTCGTGTAAATGCGAGACCTATTGCATTGCAAATGCTTGTTTTCTTTGTGCTACTCACGTTTCCTTCCTGTCTCTTCTTGAGCAGCATTGACTCCAATATTAAAGAAACGTCGGGTAATTAATAGCCTGAGCTCCGTTCGTGCATGCTTTTAATTTTTCATTTACTTCACGTTTACTCGCGTTTCCTTCCAAGCCTCGAAAATGTATTACATTGTTTCACTAATCCCGTGAAATCGTGTATCCCTCGTGTATCCCTGCACTCAGCCCGAGCACAGATCGACTGCTTCTGTCTACAAATTGTCCTGCGAGACAGTGAAAAGTTCTTTAGTGCATATGTGTGGGCCATGGAAAGTATGAAGGGCAAAATTAATTCCTGATGGTTTAATTAAATGTGCAGCAACCAATTAGCATGTGCGTTGACGCACCCTGCGGGATAATGCTAGTCTTGCATTAGCAGCTTAAAAACAGCACAGCGTCTGTGTATACGTATGCCACGCTCTGACCAGCACCAACATAGGCAGGGATGGACTTACTTACAGGATAAATGGGAAGAGTGGGCGGGGAAGAGGGTTTTGAAAAGTAGTATTAATACAGGGCGAGGTGGCAGGTGCTTAATGAGGCAGAATAAGGAGTCAGAGCCCGAAATATGATCTTGGTGGCATCCCCATAAGAATTGAGTTTTTATAATCTGTAAGCATGTGTCTTGACCTTTTTTTTGGGAAGGGAGGGGGGGGGGGGGGGGGGTTTGTGCTGAATATGCGGCTCCGGCTTTGTATTGTCCACAGTTCATAAAGCCGGACTAGAGTACAATTGCCTGTAAGTGTGGAAATCTATTAATAAGGGCAAAATGAAAGGGTCAGAAGCCGATTAAATGTGGGTAGTGATACTCTGTGGGGTAATGTTTATTCCAGGTTAGCGGCTTAAAACTGCTACAGCGTTTGTTTATACCCATAGGACCTTTTGATCAGCAGTAGAAAATGTAAAACGAGGGACAACACGTGGGGAGGTAAAAAGCAAGTGAAGGGCGAACGGGAATCCATGTGGTAAGGGGCTGCAAGATGGTGCGAAAGATAAAATGTGGAAATTAGTCTTTGAGGCAGCAGAAAAGGGCTGGAGAGCATGTGTTTAAGCCGACTGTTTATAGCCGCGTCGGCGTGTGACTAGCACCAATCGAGTGGAGGAAGGAGGGGCTGGACCGAGGAGAGAAAGTGTACGCGAAAAGGGAAACAAAAATCTGTGGTTTAAGGCCCCCCAAATTATACAGAGATATGGGGGAAAAAAGGGTACTATAAGGCATGTGTATGTGCCGCGAACAGTTTGTAAGAGAAATATAGGTAGTAAGGGCAAATACACGCGGCAAGAGCGTATTAGTAAATGGGTAGTGGGATGCTGTGGGCTATTGTTGTGCGCAAGATGATTGCGGTAGCATAGTGTGGAGATGCAAAACTGTGCGCATGCTATATGTATAATGCAGTGGTTTTTGGGGAGCGGCTTGAGACCCTTACACCGTTTTCTAATAGTTACATTAAAATGTAACCAACACGGGCACAGAATGGAGGGAGGAAGGAGTGGGTGGGAGGGAAGGAGCGAACGGAGGTGGATTTAAAGTGTGTGCAGGAAGCTGTTTTAAATCACCGTGTGAGGCACATCAAAAACTGCATGGGCATGCGTCTGGGCCATGTAAAGTACGTAAGCCCCAATTATTTATTATACCCAAAGTCGAAAGTGCAGAAGCGGATGAGCAAATGTTTGATTTGCATTAGCAGCTTAGAAGCAGTATCGGCACAGAAGACCGACGATTTGTATCCTATATTTTGCATATAATAAAGGGACGACGGGTCCGACGGCGAGAGAAAGGCAGCAAGGAGCGAACAGAAGTACCCTGTGTGGTAATGTTTGTTTTGCATTAGCAGTTTAAAAGCAGTAGCGGCACAGAACACCAACGATTTGTATCCCATATTTTGCCGCTACAAGAAGAGAGCACACACAGGGGGCACAGTTGTAAATCACACAGACGCATGGAGGTGTCTACCATGCGTATATCCAGCGGTGGGAGTACAAAAGTAGCAGAGGGTGAAGGGCATAAATATAAATAGAAGCAGCTAATGCAAAATAAAAGGAAAGCGGGAAGTAAAGAAAGTGAACGCGGGGAGTAAAGAAAGTAAAAGCGCGCCATGCGCGCGTTCTGCTAAGACACTGTAATTACACGAAACGCCCGGGGAACTTTGCAGAATGAAAGCAAAGCAGCGCGCTGTGCTCGTGCAACATACGCATGCACATGCCCTGTCCAGGCGCGTGCACATGCCCTGTCCGGGCAGGCACGCCGAACGAAGACGGGAAGGGAACCAAACATGCTTCCCTCCCAATAGAAAGCACGGATTTCGCAGGCGCGCCAATAAGAAGCGTGGGTGGAGCTTCCACCCTCGCTTCGCAAGCTAAAGCGACGACAATAGATCTCGCCAGGAGCGAGCAGCGCATGCGCTGCGTCGCTAGGCGAGACCTAAAAACGAATACATCATAACTGACTCTTGGGATCAACCACTGACTGATGAATATGGGCTGGCCTGATCACTAGGGGAATAACACTTAAAACAACCCATGGCTGAGGGTGTTACTTTCTGAATTCCAACTGTATGGATTCCACACGTTCTGGGAGGCATTTTCTACCACACCTGTGAGTAATAAATCCCACAAAAGGTTAAAAAAAAAAAAATGTTGCCTCTTCGAGTCATGTATTGTTTTGTTTTTTTAATTCATTTTCGAATTTGAAAAACATAGAATGGGTCCCGGAGATCCTGTACAGGCATTGAGATATTCTTCTGCTTATGGGACGCTATCAGTTGCAGCGAGCGATCCCAGCACAGGTGTTGGGCCTCGTGCCAGGGCTCCTCGTGCAGGTGCAGTCCCCGCCAAAAGGTTTCTGTCAGAGCAAGTAATGAGCCTCCGCTGGGCCATGATTCAGTGCCTGCCCTGCCCTTCAGGGGCTGGTGGTCCGAATCCCTGGGAATGCCGGACCCAGAGTTTCATCTGAGCTCGTTGCTCATCTTGGCCCTCTCCAGAGGCTATGAAATCCTCCTCCTATAAAATAGGCCTAGTACCAAATCGGAATGCCGGCGCCAAGGTCCATAGGTCCCTCTTTCCGCCACTAACTTCACATGACGATTGTAGAGGAAGGCGCCAGAGCTGCCAGCCTGAAGCCACAGGCTACAGAACCATTTAAGAGTGTGGTAGAAAGGAGACAGGTGAGCTGAGGCTCAATGCCATGTGATGTTAAATCTTAAATGGTTTTTATCTGCATGCAGGTGAGAGTGGGCGTGTACTTGTGTGTGCATGCACTTGTGTGTGCGCATGTTTGGGTGCATGACTGCTGGCAAGCCTCCGGCATATTTGGTGTTAATTCCTACGATTTCGAAATCAATGGTGGACAATCGATTACCCTGGCGTAGTAATGGTCATTCCTAGCAATTTTGCCCATCCGTGCGACTTGCCATTTTTGAGCAATCCATGACATGATGGTGACCTTCTTGAGCAAAATATTGACCCTAGCATATTGCTGGCAATTCTTTGCATTCGGCAGCAGCTCATGGTAGGATGGGGCGCACTGGAGAATAAAATGATTCCTGTAGCATATTATTGGTTACTTATTCTTGTTGAATTGAGGCCGTCCGCTTTCAGTGCTACCTTTGGTATAAAGCTGTGCCAAACATTGTGGTATCTTTTGACTTCTTGGGGGGGATCCATGGCATGGGCATGTAAGGCAGAGTTTATAGATGCGACAGTAGTTTACAAGAGTACTTGATGGAAATGATAAATTGGTGTTTGGGGGCTGAGCATGTGTTTTCTGAACATAAGGTAGTATGTCAGGAACAACAATGTGTATTTCATGAAAGCGGCAAGTCTTTATTTGAGCAAATCAAGTTTATTGTTCCAAATAGAAAAGTGTGAATTTAACAGCAAAATGGGGGGAATTTCTTAAAAGAAAAAAGAACGACATGATGTTCTGGAGACAAATAAATATATATATATATATATATATACATATATATATATACACATACATATATATACACATACATATATATACACATACATATATATACACACACTCACACACACATTGAGAAAGGCAATACCCGAAACACGTCTGTTTTGCGTATCTACGTGCTAATAAATTGATACATCAGCTATACCCTGTGACTGCAGTGGGGTAACGAAAGTTGAGGGGGCCCCCCTGCAGCTCGGGCCTCTTCCCCCCCCCCCCCACTGCGGGGGCCTGTGTTACGCCGCTGTGTGAGTGCCTGTCTTTGTTCCCTGGCCTTGTTCCCTGGCCAACACCAAAACGATAAGCAAGAGCAGCACAATGCAGGATCCTTCTCAGTCGGGTTGGTAATGAATTGTGTAGTTAATTATGCGAACGCTTGACATTCAAAAAAGTGCAAAACAATTAAAAATAGATCTCGCCGACGCCTTCAACTGGGCCTCCCCAGGTAACGCTGTCTGAAGCCCTAATCTGTAAGAATTGTGTGTCCATAAACGAAGTGATGTTGGTCCTGAAAATCTGTAAATCTGTTCTAGCTCTAGCTGCTCTACTATGTGCTGCCTGAGATTGTGTCCTTTATGTTTTTTCCACTCTGTCCTTTCCAAGGAGATTCTCAGTTATAACACATGAAAATCTGCTTGCAAGGGGCAGAACGGCTAATAAAACGAAATGAAAAGTTGAACTGTGAATGGATGCAATGATAAATAATTAGCCACGTACGATTATATTCGCTGAACTACCTTTTTCATATATGGCTTTTTAGACTTGCTTTACGGAAATCATATTGAAAAAATGCTACATTTCGCACTCATTTCCTTAAATGTATCGTAGGGCAAGCGAACACGGGCAAAGTCATGCTTAGTTGGCTCACCATGAAATACTAGGACATTTAGTAAATGCCCTGTCGGGAGTATCCCTTTTACTACATTTTTTTGTGGAAAATGTTCTGTGGAATTCATAATTTGCCATCATTTTTTCAAACTTTTCTCCAGGGAAGAACCTCTCCGAAACCTTGTTTCAACAGTTGATGACCAGCCTTGCACTATACATCCTTATCATCCCAAGCAGGGGCCATTATTGTTCTAGAGCAAATGCCACCTTGGAAAGTTATATGTCTCTGCTGTTTACAGTGTGCGCAGGGAATGTACCTACAAGTCGCGCTCCCTGCCTCATTATGGATGAAAGGCAAATATTATATGTGCAGGACCTCGGAGAGGGCTGGCTTCTCAAGGGTGCTCCTAGTGCATCAGAACGGGGATGTAAAAACAGTCTAAAAACTCAAAATGTGTTACCCACAACTGGGAAAAGTAAAGAGCTGCACTGGAATGTTTTGGCTTAAAAAGAGGTGTTAGCAAGGCTAAAACTGGCTACAGCGTGGAAAGTTGACTCTGTGTGATACAGAAATATAGATGGGTAACAGGGATGTTATTCACCGAGGGGTTGAGCGTGACATAAAGTATATAAAGAGAGCGAAGTTTGAGTTGTCTATGATGTCACTCATAACCCTCTTTACTCTCTTTCCCAGTCACCTGCTTCTGCATTCAGGATCTATGCAGTGGCAAAGGAGTAATGCGGGAGATATGCATAACATGTCCTCCCCACCCCTCCCCAAGATTAAAACACTTAGGCCTCCGACCACCTGCCCCCCCCACCCTCTATATTTACTGTCCTCGCTACCCACAAAACTGGATTTCTGCCACTTACCCACAACACCCAATGCATTCACCCTCCCCCTTGCCCAAGTATATAAAAATACATAACCTTCTGCCACCACACAAACCACCCTATATATTACTCTTTCTGGCACATCCAAATTGAAAAAGAAATACCTATCCTCTTGCCGCCCACCTCTGCTATCGTTCAGATTTACCCTCCCTCTCCCTTCTCTTTCCAGATATAAAAAAAAGACCTGGCTTGCAGCCACCTCCCCCCGCCACCTTCTCTATTTTACCTTTCTATCCAAAGACGCGTTGTCTGCTCTCGCCTGAGTAGACAGCTGGCTCCATGCTGACCATGGTTCTGTGACAGCGGCTGGTCAGGTGCTTGTTTTCCATTATCAGCATGGGTCTGTAATGAAGGTTTTAATTGGTGCAGGCCATGCACAGCCCATGTTCTGCCATATCCGTTGGGTCTGGAGAGAACCTCGAGAGGTGATAGCAAGCGGGTGAGATTGCCAGCCTCCGTTCCATCACCAATCTTAACCTTGCTCAGATCTCCACTGAACAGGTGAGGCACAGGAAAACAGGAGAGCTGAGCACCTGCCCTGGTGATGTCACACCAGTGACAAACAGCTTTTGTTTCTCCACTGGTCTTATCATAACAGTAAATAACTGGATTTCAATATTGGTATTGACGCAGATCGCTTCCATTGAAAGCCATAAATAACAATACACTTATTTCTCATTCTGACATCTAGTTTCAATGCCATATGTCCGATGTCAATAGTATTTTCCTCTGATCCAGGTCTCATAATGTGTAATGTAAGCATAATAATGTCAGCTAAAAAGCCAGCCTTAAAAAAATTTCAGATAGGTTCCAAAGAGCACCAGACATACTGTCACTTAAGCCCTAATCACCGGCAGACGTGACTACTGCAATACACTCTATGTCAGAATCTCCAACCACCTCCTCCACCGTCTTCAGACCATCCAGAACGCCATTGCCAGACTTGTCCTGGACCTCCGCCAGCCCACCCACATCATGCCTCACCTAGAGATCTCCACTGGCTGCCGATATACAAACGCTGCCAATTCAAAGTCCTCACACATGCATAGGCACTGCACAAAATTGAACCAGCATGCATCAACTCCCGCCTCCACTTCCACCAGACACCTACGCTTTGCATATATATATATATATCTCTCTCTCTCTCTCTCTCTCTCTCTCTCTCTCCCTCTCTCCCTCTCTCTCTCCCCCTCTCTCTCTCTCTCTCTCTCTCCCTCTCCCTCTCTCTTAATACCCTGCAGACCACCTTCACATCTGCTCTAGTGCCTGGATTCCCCTCGGGTGGCAGCTGCGCTTTACAAATCCCTATAACATATACATAATCAACACTCTTAAGTAAAGCGACAGGGTAATATAAGCAAACTACAGCTTTCCCAACCTACTATTTCTACTACCTTCTCACTCAACACGGTATTCACAGACTTGAAAATGACATCTATTTTTTTATTAACAAAAATGTTTTATTCTCATTAATAAAATGTAAAAAGAGGCATTTCCACAATTCTTTTTTTTTTTAATATCTGACAATCTATTATCACATGGTAGAAACAAGAAAAACTATAAATGATTTCACCTGCATCACAACATTCATCGCACACAATCACTCACTAACATGGATTCTGTTAATTAACATCAATTCATTACTGTGAAAATTTAATTCCTCAAATGATTATGCATGGTGTAAAACACTGATCTCCTTAAAGTTCGTCAGCACATCCTTTCAGGTGTACAGTTTCTTCCCCTCCACCTTCTTCAGTATTTTAAAGTCTGAAGTAAGTTTTTAATGTTTGAGTGATCCTGTAATGCTTGGGAAGAGCAAGTTTAGACGAATGATATACAATAACATGATACTAAAAAAGGTGATTGTGGGATCAGTTAGAAGATTTCCCTTGTGAGTTGCTTAGTGAATCAGTGATTTTTATATGCTATGATAAAATTGCCCTGAAGAAGGTACAGCACAAGAAATTGTCCCACCGAAACAATGCAGACCTAATCTATTTCCGGTAGTACTGTATGTAGACGTGAATGCTAGTGTCATGGTTGTATAAGATACATAAACATTTTTTACTAACATCTTAATGCAAACGTTATTGGTGGTATTAAATGTCACCATGAGGATATTGATTACTTGATTATTGGTGCAATAGAGCACCAATAAGACCCCACTTAGTCTACCCCAGCTCTTTTTCAATGTCAAAATCTTCACATTAATATGCCCTTGTTTAGTGGCCCAGCTTTAATGTTTACAAATAACGTGGTATGCTTTTAAAAATGTCATAATATTTACTTGCCCTATTGAAAGTGCCTATCAAGCCCACCGTGTTCTCTGACAGTATTTTCTGTCTTGGCTCATCAGCTCCTCAGTTCCTGTCAACTCCGCCTGTTCCTTGGCCGAGGGGCAGGGACTTGTAATCATTAACTAGCACCAAAGATCTGAAAACACATTTGCCTACCGGCCAGTGCTAAATTTGCAACAACAAAAAAAAAGTGCTAGGGCTCTTGCCTGAAGGCCATTAAAGCTTGCACCACACATTGCCCCTGCCATGCTGCCATTAATAGTAACAACATAGCTACTAACCATCACACTTCTACAAGTGTGACAATTCAGACTATTTCAGGCCCCCAAAGCTATAAGAATGGCTTGGGTGGCAGGTAATAGTAATTTTTAATGTAAATTAAATTAATAATTAACTTTTGTTTTGGTCATCTGTAAATTAGTCTGACAGCGTCACCTTGTGCAGCCTGTCACAAGTGACGGTGTTGACGATTAAGTGCCAGTGCCGAGCACGGAAAACCACCAGCTCAAAGTAAGCACTTTACCCACAAAGAAATATTGTTTACTGACAACAACCTATATGTATTAATTACTGTTCTCCCGTGTGTCATTCCATGGACTTCTTGGATTTCTTCAAAATCCTCAATAGTCCTTCTACATTATTAGAAGTATACAGTTGTACGATGCAGTCCCATTTTACACAATACAACAGTGCACTGTTTGCATATTGAGTGTACGGCATGGACACAGTACCACAGTCTATCGTTTACTGCGTGTATGCCTTGCAGTACTTAGTACATTTTATAAATAGTCCAGAGTTTGGTGTTTTTCTTCCTGCACTGGAAACACCCTACCAAAAGTGCAGTGTTTACATTCTGTGTACTTGCACTACGTGCACAGTGACAGTGTAGTGCAGCGTTCACAATCTGGGTACTTTCAGTATCCACACAACACAACAAGCATTGGCAAAGCCAATAGGTCTCGCCTATGCGAGATCTATTGGCTTTGACAATTTATTTTAGCTATATTGTACAGACGTGCTGGCTTCAGTGCAGCAGGGATGAAAGTAATATGACGCAGTCAACGCTTGCTGTGGCATACAGTGTTTTTTCTTTACTTTCAGCCATGTTGCACCATGGCTAAGAAACATTGGCAAAGCCAATAGATCTCACATAGGTGAGACCTATTGGCTTTGCCAATGCTTGTTAGAGATAGGCAAGTTGGTGTTTCTATGTGTTTAGAAGGGAAACAATCTCCTCTAGGGTGAATACACTTAAGTTCATGTCTGCAGCTCTAGACGTCCTCTTTCTGTCTGTTTTCACTAAAGTTGAACCTCTGGAGGAGATTGGTTCTTCACCTGATTCCATGTGAGTGGTGGTAGGAATTTCTTCTGTGAGGGAGATGTCTTTGTTTGGTGCATAGCACCATGTGCAGCAAAGTGATCAAAGTGTTCTCTGAACTTCGTCATGAGAAGTGTTTTGCTTCTGCTTCATGCCTGCTTCCATCTGGCGTTTCTGTAATCTGTTTCCCACTCTGCTCAAAGATTTCTGAAATAAAGTTTGGGAAGAATGCTAATGGAGTCACTTTTATTTTGTTGAAACGTGTTTGTTGCAGATAACCAATTTTTCTATCACTTTCTCTTTTCTCCCACCACCAATCACCCTTGTCTTCCTTCCTTTTGCCATCCTCATTCTGTCTGTTGTGCCTTCCATTATGGAGCGATGCAATCAGCATCTAGCACCTAAAAGTTACCCCATACCCACCAAAGTTAATTGGTAGCTACAGAGAAACCACTCGTTGGTTTTTACTTCAGTATATGTTGCCCAGTCGCTCCCATATTTGCTGTCATCATGGTTAAGAGGAAGCACCATGACTGCTACACTCCTAATCGAGCTTTTGTTGTAAATTTGAAAAATAATACTTTGTTCATAGAGCTTACTGGGGTCTTCGAAGCACTGCGAATAAAATGTGTTACTGATGCCGAGTTCAATAGTATATCTGTTTAATCAACCTCATAAGCATAAAATACTGAGTCAGCATGTTTTGATTTGAATCCGTGATGCAGGTTGCACATAGATTTCTTTAATATAGGCTTTAGCCCCATTCAAAAAGTACGATTAAACATTAGCTCGCTTAGATTTAGAAATGATTTTCCCACTAAAAGCACACAGCCATTTCACGCGGCACTTTCAATTTATGTTGTCTGAAGCATGCAAATGCCAACTCTTAGAGAGAATGTGCTGAACAGTGCAAAAAAGGTTTATTCAAATGAACCTTTTAGAAAAGTGTATCTGTACAGGGTAATTTGACAAATATTAAACCGTGAAGAATCCGGGAGGACAGAAGTCACATAGAGTGCAAAAAAAGCAAGTCACTTATCTCTCCGTGCCTGAAAAACCCAAATCTGTCATCTGCATGTTACATGATGTGCTATTCAAGGGTTATGTTACAGCCTTGTAAATAGAGCATAGGAGGGGCACCAGTGGGCTCCATGCCGAGACTAATCTGCATTACTCTTTCCTATAAACGCTCTCACTCTGAAGTCAGCTGAAAGCAGAAGCTCTCTGGAAGACACAGCTTGACATTTGACCTCTGTCTTTCAATGCACAGAAAATGTGATGAGATAAGAACAAGATTTGCAGTCCTGTTTACAGAAAGGGAGCTCTCGTGAGAATACTGGTAAATAAGGTTTTAGCATGGGAGGAAGGAAGTGAACCTGTAGAGCCTAAGCCAGCAAATGAGAAGCAAGAAAACGTGAGTTAAAAACCACAAAGCCAATGGCAAGCAACAGGCAGAATGTATTCCCAGGTCCACTTTCTGAAACTCCCCAAGGTGTATTTCGCATACCACACAGCTGCGCTGTCTGGTAGGCTGCGACCTAAAAAGTGCTCCGTTTGCAGTCCGGCTAGGTTTCCGTCTGTAATAAACACAAGATAGAAATAGTGCATTCTTGTAGTCTGTCGGTGTCCGTTTATACTACAGATGCAATATAAAGAAGAGTGCACTGCTCAGTGACTGCTTTTTCTCCCACTCACCTTATAACACAGTCAGCGCAACTTTTACAATCTATATTTTTGTTTGCTCTAATCACGATAGAAATAATGAGTAGTTTGCAATGCAATGCAAACAGTGCAGTTTATATAGATTCTCTCCCTTTACTAAGAAAACAATATAAATCGTGGGGTGTCTGGCTACACTTAACATGTGATGCAAGGTCTGCACATAAATCGTTATAGAGATGAAGCCTTCCGTATTGACTTTGTCAGTGCATATAAATATATGTATCTGTCCTTGGCTATGCCCTGCTTCACGACTGTAACTCTGCTTATTTGTTCCCTTCCTCCTTTAGTAAGGAACAATACACCCTGCCTGGTTAGGCAGGCTTTCAGTTGACGTCACAATAGGAAAAGAGATGGAGCCAGTTCCTTTTTTGTTAGTTTGATTTTTTTAAAGAGTGATTTCTGTGCCTTAGCATCTCTACACCTGGTGTGGGTCAACTTTGGGTACATCTTAGTTTGTTGCATAAAAAGGCGGGGTTCAATCCTCCGCGAGGTAATAAGTTACACGTTAAGGGTAAGCCAGCTACCATAACTAACAAACTAGGCACAACCGATCCTGCTACAGACAGAAAAATAATAAAACAAGCAAGCCCATAAGCATACTATGTTAGTTCAGAAACATTGTTCTGGACGTCTCTTTCTTCTAGTAGGTGTCTGTCTTCTTCGCTCTCTTTTTATTCTTCCTTTCTCTTTCGCTTTCTATCTTTATCCAGTATTGAGGTATCTTTCATAGATTCACATGCCTGAATCATTCCCCGTCGTCGAGATGGGAGTCCCACGGTAAAATACAAAAGCAGTGCCATAAATAATAAATAGGCTAAAAAAGGGCCCAATGCCATCTATTAGTAGCCTAACCATGTCCTTTTTTCAAACGGACCAAAAGTTGGCTCCAGCCAATCAGCCGCTAGCACCCTCTAGAACACTCCCAGCAGAGGCAAGTTCTCTTCAGATTTTCACCGCAGGTCGTGTGGAAGGGAGTCTCCCTGAGTGCTACTCAGTTTTTCCCTTCTATCTTGAACATTATGTCAGACAAAAAAGGCCTCTTCCGCCCTTGCAAGACCTGTGGGAAGAAGAGGGTCCATGTGGCTGACCTACATAAAAAATGTATTTATTGCCTTTATCCCAGGCATGAGGTGAAGGACTGTAAGATCTGTCGCACCTTTTCTAACAAGACCCTCAAGGACAGAGAGGGAAGATTACTTTTGTGGCTTCAATCCACAAAACAACAGTTTCGCTCTTCAGATGAAGAAGAAGAGCTGGCTTCAACATCTCACAAGAGGGCTAGATCACAGGAAAGATCTTCAGGTGAGGGAAGAAAACATTTTAAATCTTCCCAAGAAAAGCCTGTAAGTAAAGAGAGGATTTCCAAACATTCCTCTGAGCCAACGTTGTCTGTTCCCTCTACGCCTGTCAAGAAAGAAAAAGAGCGTCCAAGATCATCTTCTACTGATTTTGTGAGTAGAAAGCAGATAAAAAAGCTAGTGTCGACGACGATTTCTCTCTCGTCGTCGACGATATGTGTAACATCATCGACACCATCGTCGACGGCAACCGTCACGACGACGGCGATACAGTCCCCTATTTCATCTACAAAGATCTCTATAGTGACGAGACCTTCGTTGTTGAAATCTGTCGACGACCCATCGATGAAGAAACCGTCGACGAAGACACCGTCGACGACAACATCGCCGTCGATGAAGGTACCGTTGACGAAGACAACACCCTCTATGGCATTACAGACGACAACACCGTCGACGACGACGAAGGAAATTCCTTCAATAATAATTTCTGCACCGTCGACGCCCCCGTCGACGAGGATAACTCAAGTCACGACCGTTACAAAGACATTTCTACACCCGTCTTTGCAAGACTATAGTAAAGTATCACCTTTACTCCCATCGCATCTTTTGGAAGGTTATATTGAGGAAGAGGAAGATGATGAGGGTGATGGCGGCCTATATGGGGAAGCTCACAGTCCATCTGAGCTCCTTGTAAAATGCCAGGATGACGATGATGAGGAGGAGGAAGATTACCATGAGGCACATTATTATCAGGAACAATATATGGCTCCACGTCATAGTAATCAATTTAATCTCCGACAGGAACCTCGCCACAGAGAAATGGCTCATCTACCGCTCTCATTGATACAGGATCTGCAAGCCATGTTAGCAGATTACAGACAAAGATTGCCTCCTCAACAGAGTCTGCCAGAAAACCAGGTTCCTCATGTGGAAGTGCCAACGACAGTACCAGATCCTCAAGTGTCTAGTACACCGGCAAATGCAACGGGTCCAGTTCCAGCTGACCCCGGAGATCAGAACACTTCCTCTTCGGAGGATGAGGTAGAAGAAGGTGAATTACCTGATCCGACATCCGTTCCTGATCCTTGGGATGATTATGTGATCCCGACACCATCCCCTCCTCCACACTTACCTTCAGATTCTCCTCCAGAAGACATCGTGGGGTTTCACAATTTGTTGCAGAGGGCAGCCAATAGGTTTCACTTACCCATCACTGTAAAACAAACAGAATGTTTTCTGTACGATTTTTAAAGAGGACACAAGGAAGGTGGTACGTTCGATTCCTATTATCGACCATATATGGCAGGAGGGTGTAAAAATTATGAAGACGCCGGCATCCATACCAGCGGTACTGCCTCGTGTAGAGAAGAAATATAGAGCTCCGGAGGACTCTCCATCTTGCCTTATTGGACACCCAAAGCCAGATTCTGTCATCTCCCAGGCTGCACAGAGACGTTCGAAGAATCCGGCCACGCCAATTGCTACTCCCCCTGACAGAGAGGGACGTCGGATGGACCTTCTGGGGAAGACATTTTCATCGATGGCAGCTGCAACAATCCGAGCAGCAAATGCTTTAGCCATTATTGGCCGCTATGACCGTCAAATGTGGTCCGATACGGCAGGGCTGATAGACCTCAGCCCGGAGGAAAGCTGACAGGATGCCCGAAAGATCCTATTGGAGGGTGAGCGTGCTGCCTCTGAAACAATTGATTGTGTCCTAGACATAGCAAACACAAGTTTTAGACAATTGGCTGGAGCGGCAGTACTTCGACGCCAGGGGTGGCTGAAAGCTACTACCTTCAGACCTGAGGTTCAGGCTAAGGTTCTTGACATGGCGTATGATGGAGAATCGCTTTTTGGAAAACATATCGACGAGGCTCTTTTGGCGATAAAGAATGATACAGATACCGCAAAGTCTTTGGGAGCTCTGCAATATAGAAGAGTACCTTTAGAGGCGCTAGAGGGCGAGGATTCACCACCTACAAAGGAGGATAGCAAAGGACTCAGCAATACCAACAATACCAACCTCAATATCGCCAATCTTACAACCCGCCATCGTATTGCCAATCATCGACAGCTGGTTTCTCTCGCCAAGGAGGCCGCAAGCGAACACCGCAACAGGGCCGTGACTCTGGCAGAAAACAATGAGTACGTCAGGGTACCAGCCAAGCTTCCCTCCCTGCCCGTGGGTGCGAAAATTTCTGCTTATGCACAGCGGTTGCACGAGATAACATCAGACCGCTGGGTGCTAGACCTAGTCACCAAGGGTCACACCCTAGAATTCATTCACAAACCACCTATTACTCCGCCCAGGGGTCCCCCTCCCCCTCGTCTTCACTTTTTACAAAAAGAAGTCTTGATCATGCTCCTCAAGGAAGCTATAGAGGAAGTACCATTCACTCAGAGAGGAAGAGGTTTCTATTCTCGTTTCTTCCTAATAAGAAAGAAGTCAGGAGTATGGCGATCGATTCTGAACCTAAGGAAACTCAACAAGTTTCTCAAAAAACAGACATTCAGGATGGTAACACTCTCCGATATTCTGGGATGCTTAAACAAAGGAGATTTCATGACTTCACTTGACATGGAAGACGCATATTTTCATATCCCAATCCACCCAAAGCACCGGAAATATCTACGATTCACAGTGGCTGGTACCCACTATCAATTCAAAGTGCTCCCGTTTGGTCTAAAATCAGCACCACAGATCTTCATCAAGTGCCTAGCACCAGCACCAGTAGCAGCGGCCTTGCGATCTCAAGGGTTTCAAGTCTTTCCATACCTCGACGATTGGCTGCTCAAAGCTGCAACAGCGCAGGAAGCCGATCAGACAATAGCAGCTTGTCTCCTTCTATTCAATGCATTGGGACTCACTCTAAACAGGGAAAAATCAAATTTACATCCAACTCGGGTAATATCGTTTCTGGGAGCATCCCTGGACACTGTCCAATGCAAAGCATTCTTGTCTCAAGAGACACAGATGCGACTCCAAAGGTTGGCAAGGACCATTTCAAGAAGAAAGTCAGTTTCTGTACGAATGTTCAAATCGCTTCTAGGGATGTGCTTGTCAGCAATAAACTTAGTACCTTTAGCCAGACTAAAGATGAGACCTCTTCAGGAGGAACTACAGAAACAGTGGCAACAAGTTTTGGGATCTTTCGAAGATGTAATTCGAATCACAACAAGGATGGTGGAAACACTTCAGTGGTGGTCTCAAAAGACAAATCTTGTTCAAGGTCTAACCTTTCTGCAAAGTACCCCAGATTTCATTCTGATAACAGACGCCTCCATGGAGGGATGGGGAGGTCATCTGCAGGATTTGGAAATCCAGGGCAAATGGTCTTCGATACAGAAAAAACAACACATCAACAGATTGGAACTCAAAGCCATATTCCTCTCTCTTCAGGCTTTCCTGCCAAGAATAACAGGTTCCTCAGTGCTGGTCCGTACGGACAATACGACCAGCATGTACTATATAAACAAACAAGGAGGAACGAAATCCATGACGCTATCTCAAGAAGTGCCGGAATTATGGGAATGGACAACGCTCCATGGAATCTCGTTGAGGGCCGAGCATGTCAGGGGTCTACACAATACCCTAGCAGATACACTAAGCAGGTCTCAGTCCAGCTGCCACGAGTGGGAGCTAGAGCAAGCACAGGTGGACAGGATCTTTCAAAGATGGGGGAAACCAGCTCTGGTCCTGTTTGCAACGAAGGAGAACGCAAAATGCCAGTATTATGCCAGCAGGTTCCCACTACCGGGGTCAAGGGGGAATGCCCTTTTAATGCGATGGTCAGGGATATATGCCTACGCTTTTCCCCCCATCCCATTGATCCCCAGGGTACTAATCAAAATGAAGTCGGAAGGCTGTCGCCTAATTTTGATAGCACCACATTGGCCCAGGCAGTATTGGTTCCCGGAGCTGCTCCTGTTGTCACAAGACAGACCCATTCGTCTTCATCCGTCAGCAACGATGTTATCGAGGAACAAGGGCCAAGTGATTCATCCGGATCCACGTTCTCTTGACTTGCACGCATGGCTCCTGAATTCCTAGAATTTAAGGATCTCAATATTTCACAGGACTGTAGAGAAATACTTGCTAAATCCCGTGCTGAAAGCCCTATCAAGACATATCGTCTGAAATTGAAAAGATTCTGTTGCTGGTGCGGAAAAAACAAAGTTCATCCGCTGCGAGCCCCTGCTGAGCAGATTTTACCTTACCTCCTCTCACTAGCTAAGTCAGGTCTCACCTTTTCTTCAGTAAAAGTTCACCTGGCTGCAATTTCCCGGTACAGGAAATCTCCCCAGATTTCTTCTCTCTGTTCATCTCCTCTCATAAAACAATTCATGAGAGGCCTTTTCCGCGCTTTTCCTCCAGTGCGCGCGCCTCCTCCAGAGTGGAAACTCAATGTGGTCCTAGCACAATTGATGAGACGACCATTTGAACCAATTCATAAAGCAGAACTTAAATTTCTCACATGGAAGGTATCCCTCTTGCTAGCTCTTACTTCTGCAAGAAGAGTGAGTGAAATACAGGCTTTTACAATCAAAGAACCTTTCCTACGCTTTACAGAGAATTACGTAGCTCTTCAGACAAATCCTAAGTTCATTCCGAAAGTACCAACGCAATTTCACCTAAATGAGCCGGTGATATTACAAGCTTTTTTTCCAAATCCATCTAGCCCAGCTGTACGGGCTTTGCATACGTTGGATGTCAAAAGATGTTTGAAATTTTATCTTCACAAAACAAAGGAAATAAGAAAAACAGATCAGCTTCTGGTGGCCTACGGTCAAGGAAAACACGGAACCGCAGTAACGAAAGCCACGATCGCCAGATGGGTCGCATCTGCGATACAGTTCTGCCACGAAAAAGCAAACAAACCTCTGACAGTGAGGGCTAATGCACACTCCACGAGAACAGTCGCTGCATCTACAGCCTTGTTTGCTGGAGTGACATTAGGCAAAATGGAATGGAATGGAATGGAAGGACATTTATAGAGCGCGTAGCTACCCTTAGGCTTCTCAGCGCTATAGAGCCAATACAGAGGAGGTCAGAGCACTAAGAAAACAATGCTGTCTTTAATTGTTTACGAAAGGCCAGGTGGTCGGGAACTGTCCGAAGATGTAGGGGCAGGGCGTTCCAAAGTTTAGCGGCGTTATAAGAAAACAGCCGACCACCACTTCTGGACCTCTTGATCCTCGGGATCTCTGCTAAGTACAGATTATTTGACCGGAGGTTCCTGCTTGCTTTGTACGGGCAGATCATAGTTGAATTAATGGGGGGCCCTATCCCCTGCATAGACTTATGTGCCAAACAAAGGGCTTTAAATCTAATGCGCTCCTGTACTGGGAGCCAGTGGAGAGAACGAAGAGCAGGTTTTGCCGATTGTCTGTTGCTTATGCCAGTTAGTAGTCTGGCAGCGCTGTTTTGGACCGATTGAAGTTTGGCAACTACTGAGATGGGAGCTCCTAGGTACAAAACATTCCCATAGTCCAATCTAGACAGTATGAGTGATTGGACCAATACTTTTTTGGCCTGAGGTTGAAGGAGGGGCAGAACCTTTCGAGCCATTCTAAGTAGGCCATAGCAAAGGCCTGCCGTCTTCCTAGCTTGTGTCCTAAAGCTCATATCTTGATCCAACCATATACCCAAGCTCTTAATCTCTGACTTGGGATCCGGTGCTGGACCCATGCAGGGAGGCCAGAAAGAGCTACACTTGACATTCAAAGCATTGCCCATTAGCATGATCTCAGTGTTTCCTCCATTGAGTTTAAGCTGTGATGCATCCATCCATCTTGAGATATCCTCAAGACAGGAATAAAGGGCAGAGGTTTTTTGGTCAGCTTGGTTAAGACCCACCACCAATTGTGTGTCATCGGCATAGGTTACCATCCGGATTCCATAGGGGGCTACAATGGCTGCCAGCGGGGCCATATACATATTGAAAAGCGTGGGGCTAAGGGACGAGCCCTGGGGCACCCCACTCAGCAAAGGGGTAGCTTTAGATACAATATTTTCTTCAACCACCTGGAAGGTTCTGCCCTCCAGAAAAGAGGATAACCATTGGAGCACCATGCCATCCACTCCTAAACTCTTGAGACGGCCGATCAGAATCAGATGGTTCACCGTATCGAATGCGGCGCTCAGGTCTAGGAGTAGTATGGCTGCGGCACCTCCTGAATCGAGAATTTTCTTACTTTCCTCTACCACTGCTAAGAGTGCCGTTTCGGTACTCTGGCGTGGTCAGAACCCTGTTTGAGAAGAGTGGAGCAGATTGTACGTTTCGAGAAATCTGGAAAGAATCTGATTGACATATTTTTCGGCTATCTTACTTATTGCCGGCAGGAGGGAAATGGCCGTGCTGCGACATGGAAGAGTGTCCACACGTTTACAAAACACTACTGCCTCCAATCTGCACAATGGGAGGATGCAGCGGTTGGACAAGCTGTGCTACAACATCTTTTTAACTAAGGTCAGATTCGTTTTTGTTAATAAAGGAATGCTTTTCTTCTCTAATTTTAATTGGGATAAGTGATCAAGTAACTGTATTTGGCAATTTGTACCTAAATATGATTTGTGATGTATATTTGGATGGTTATGTCAACAATCGCTGTTTTAATATTTCAATATATTATAATGCTTAGCACATGCATGGTGTGAAGGATAGTGGATATCTATTGGGAGTTTAAATTTACATGTCTCCCACTTTCAGCTAACGACAGTACAATTTGGGTACTGCTTGCTATTCTGATTCAGGCATGTGAATCTATGAAAGATACCCCAATACTGGATAAGAAAACAATTTACTTACCTGTAACTACAGTTATCCAGTATTGGTATCTTTCATAGATTCACATGCAACCCACCCTCCTCCCCGTGGAGTCAGTTCTCATTGATTTTGGGGATACTTACTTCCCACTTGTGCTTGGAAAATCTGAAGAGAACTTGCCTCTGCTGGGAGTGTTCTAGAGGGTGCTAGCGGCTGATTGGCTGGAGCCAACTTTTGGTCCTTTTGAAAAAAGGACATGGATAGGCTACTAATAGATGGCATTGGGCCCTTTTTTAGCCTATTTATTATTTATGACACTGCTTTTGTATTTTACCGTGGGACTCCCATCTCGACGACGGGGAATGATTCAGGCATGTGACTCTATGAAAGATACCAATACTGGATAACTGCAGTTACAGGTAAGTAACTTGTTTTCTTCGTCTTGCATCTTTCTCTCTCTCACTCTTGCATGGTCTTCTTTTTGCTTGGTCGCCCTCTTTCAGTCTGACTCTTCTTCACTAAAAAAATAAAAAAGTTCCCTAGGAGCAACCCCCTAAAATTGTGTCTGATCGCAGTCCACACAATAGTGTTTTAGCGACTGGGGACTGTTTTTTTGGTACCGCAGACAGACACACCTAAAATGACACCTGTAGTCTGTGACCTCTGTAACGAGGCTGCAAATCCCAAAAGGCACAGGCACTCAGCACTCCCAACCACAATCAATGGTCTTGGTACCGAGACAACAGATTATTAAAACTGGGGCCAACCCTGTTTCATATAGTTTGTGGTCTCCAGATCGAGACTGCGGACTTGCCACATGCCAAATGGCGCTCATAGTCCACTGCCTCAGTAGCAGACTGTACAGCTCCTGGACAAGTGTTGAGCCCCTTTTTAGTAGTCTTCTGTTTTGAAACCAGGGCTGTGGACTATGCTCTGTGCCTGTCAGGGTCCACAACTCTGACTAAGTTTTATGGATTCCTCGTTGCAACAATTGTGTTGGGTTTTTTGTTGTTGTGGTTTTTGCAAATTTGGTAGGGGCTGTAGTGTCTTGTGAGTTAGTGATGACTGGACCCTTTTGTTTTTGACAGACTCCGTAGAGCAGTGATGTAAATGCGTGGGTAATAGAATTGATGATGTAGAATGTTCAGTTAATGATTATACGCTGAGGAATAAACATGTGTAATATCAAGCTCAATGTGTGGTGTGATCATGTGCATGTACCCGGGCTGCGGGGCAGGGGGACACTACTACTGGTGACGAGATAGGGGATTACGTAAACCCAGCAACCCGAAGAACCAAGAGTGCTCTTCCGGAGAGTTTTGTTGTGGTCCAGCAAACTGTGTGCCATGTGTGCCTCAGTCGAAGTAAAGATCGACGGTTGGTGTATGTGGAGTCAAAGCACCACTCCAGCCAGTGCAAGGCCTGTGAAGAAAGTGAAGGCCTTACAGAAAGTTTGTTTGTCATCGGCTAAAAACAATTTGCTGGTAAAGCCAGTGATAGCAGAGTGCAAGGAAGCGCTAAAAGCGGAAACATTTCTGACGCAAAGAAACACTAAAAGGCAGTAACTACCAGGTACGGAAAGTGCAACGAGCGGCCACAGCTTGGTGCAAGAGAACGCTGTGAGTAGAAGCAGATAAATTCAGAGAAACATTAGAGGTGGTGCTAATCGGATATATAGAGAATACGATCATGCTTACCAGAACCTGAGTAAAGAGCCATTAGACCTCAGCACCAGGTGCCGCAGCCCAAGCAGAAGCATGGGGGTTGTGCTTACGAGGCTGGTGAATCATGTTGCACCAACTGAAAGTCCGTGAGCGGCGGTCGGAATACTGACATTTTTCAATGGCAGCTGAAAAGAGCACAAAATATGGCGCCGCCCCCTTCCTGAAACCACCGCCTCCCTTTGATACCACCAAAAAGCAAAACATTTGCGACAGATGTACTGCCAAGATCGAATCCTTCGATGATTTCATTGATGTGCTGGAAGAAGCAAATGACAAAAAGATCATTAAATATTTAAAGACTTTAGCCAGTGAAGGAATAAAAGAAGTGATAAAGAAAATACCACAAGGTGATGAAGTGACGTACCGTCAAATCAAAGAGGCGTTAAACACCAAGTTCAATCGAATGTCGACTAGGAAAGGTACATTTTCAGTCGGGAAAGGCAGAGAGCTGGTTAAACGATGGATGAATTTGTAGAAAGACTTGATTCGCTCATCAAACATTGCAAGTTCAATGAGTTCAATGATGAAGATGCCATGCATCTCAGAGTAATAGATGACTGTCTCTCTTATTCCAGAGGACGAATGCTGAAAGAGACACTACTCTTGGAGCGAGTACTCATGGATGCCAGAGCGGAAGAAAGAGCTGACAGACAAGCAGCTAACATGGAGGCCTGAACGGCCCAAAATGAATCAGCGATGATTGTGAAAAGTAAGTCAAAATACAAGGTAGAAGGCCATAAATTAATGTCTACAAAGAAAAAGATTTTGTGTTTTAGATGTGGATTTTCCTTTCCACATGAAGATAAATGTCCCACTGTTGGACAGATATGCAAAGGCTGTGGGGAAGAGAACCATATTGTAACGGTTTGCAAAACGAAGGAAAGATCAAGTGCACCACGTCAAGAAAACGAAATGGAGGAAAGATCAAGTGCGCCACATCGAGAAAACAAAATGAATACCAGAATGCTCCATGTGCAATGCTCTACGCGCGCCCACAAGGCCAAGCGAAGGCCTGGAACAAGCTCCCAGTCAACATCAGACACTCCCCCACTCTGCACACCTTCAGGAAGAGCCTCAAGACCTGGCTCTTCGACTGATCCAGAGCTGCACCTCCACCCCACCACCACCCCCCCCTCCCCCTCCCCCAGCGCCTTGGGACTCTCACGGGTGAGTAGCGTGCTTTAAAAACCCCTGATTGATTGATTGATTGAAGCGACCACACCAGTTGAGGCAAGTAGAAACTGAACGACGTAGATTGTCATTAAATACCTCATCTAAAAGTTTGTTGCCGTCATTGTCAAGCAACAGTGAGGAAGATGGGTGTGCGATGTCAATGTTGACTGATGGACGACATGCGCATGTAGGATTAGATTCTTGCAAGGAAGAATACCGGCCGAAGCTATGTCAATAAGTGAAAGTGAGAAATTCATTTGGACACTGTCCCAAGAGCACACTGAAAGTGAATCGGTGCACCATACCTTTCATCATAGACAGTTGCACGTTGATAAACAATATGCCAGAGGAAAAGTACAATGAACTGTCTCCAGTGCCCCATTTGAACCCAACTGCTACGATGCCACTGCAAAGTCAAGGTTCATTCATAGCGACTGTTAAGCATAAAAAAACGGAAGTACAAGCACCAATCCATGCCTTGCCAAGCACTTCATTGAGTGCATGTTTTCTCATTTTCAGTACTGCTGCTGACATGGGGCTGATTTCTGTAAACTACAATGTCTGTACCTATCATGAGATAGTAAATCAATTTCCATCCTTGTTTCATGGACTAGGAAGACTTAAGATTATGAAAGTGCAACTTCACATAAATGAGGATGTTCGTCCTATTGCTCAACGACATCGTCGAATTTAATTTTATTTACAAGAGGCTTTTGAGAAAGAACTTGCGACACTCTTAAAGTACGACATCATTGAGCGATCTACTGGTCCGACGCCATGGGTATCAGTTCTCTGCCTGGCATTTAAATCACTACACAATCAAGGACCAACACAATTTAGGAATAAACTAAAATGGTATGTCCCCAATAGAACCCTACGGTCAGGAACGGCCAGGAACATGGCAATCATTCCCTTCAAGAAGGCTACTTGGGGAGGTAGGAGCCTTTTCAGATCAGCAGCAATGCTGTGGAATACGTTACCTACTACCCTAAAAACAGCACCCTCATTGATGAACTTCAGGAAAGGTCTGAAAACGTGGCTTTTCACACAGACCACATGAAGGAATTCATCTGATCACTATCTGTACTAATGTTTCTCCTGATCTCAGTCTGTCCATAGCGCCAAGACGCCTTCAGGCATTAGCTGCGCTTTATAAATTTAATTTCAATTCAATTCAATTCAATATCTTTTCTGATGGGGGAATGACTCCAGATCCAACTAAAGTACAAGCCTTGTCATTCACTTCTCCCTCACAAGATGTAACTATGCTGCAATCCTTCCTTGGTGTGGCCAGTTACTGCTCAAGGTATAGACGTGGCTTTGACACCGTAAGTGCCCCATTGAAAGACTTAACAAAACAAAATGTCCTATTTCGATGGTCAAGTGAATGTGAGCAAAGCTTCAAGAGAATCAAGAATGCAATTGAGAAAGCCATTGAAATGGCATACTTTGATCCGAAATTACAGACGAAGGTTGTTGTTGATGCAAGCCCGGTGGGTTTGGGTGCCATCCTTGCCCAGTACACTGGACACCCCAATCCAAGGCACATTGTGGATTATGCTAGCTGAAGTTTGTCATGGATGGAACGTGCCTATTCACAACCTGAGAAAGAAAGCCTCGCTGTAGTGTGAGCTTGTGAGCATTTTCGTGTGTTCCTGTATGGAAAGCATTTCACAGTTGTCACCGATTACCAAACATTGCTCACCTTTTTCTGCAATCCTAAAGCCAAAATGCACCATGGCGTTGAAAGGTGGGGGTTGCGATTGAAGGAGTATGATTATATGATTGTGCATCGTCCAGGAAAAGTTCTGCTGACTACTTCTCACATGTGCCAATACGGTGTCATGGCACTACTTCTAAAGCACCTGTTGATTATGTTAACTTCATTGTGAAATCCAGTACCACAGCTGCCATATCGATGGAACAAATCATTGCTGCCATGAGCACTGACCGAGATTTTCTGATACCCAAAGACATTATTATACATCAGTCATGGCGAAAACATACACTACACTTCATAATGACCTCGAATACCAGAAATTCAAAAATGTGCAAGAAGAACTTTCAGTTACCCCAGAAGGCATCATCTTATGAGGGTCAAGAATTGTCATCCCTGAGAGTCTGAGACAACAAGTAAGTGAACTGGCTCATGAGGGACATCGTGGAGTTGTTGCTACTAAATGAGTTCAACAGGACAGTGTGGTTCCCTCGTCTTGATGAGAGTTGAAAAAAAGAAAAAGGCATGTCATTTGTGCAACTGCTTGTCATCCAAGACAAACCTGCATCCGTTAAACATGTCTGATCTTCTAAAGCATGCATGGGGGAAGATTGCAATTGATTTCTTCGGACCCCTTGACAACGGACATCATCTACTCGAAATTTTTGATGAATATTTCCATTTTCCCCTTGTGGAAGACCTGTTGTCAACTACTCATGACAGAGTCATTGAGAAATTTGAAAGTATTTTGCAACATGGGGTGTTCCTTTTATTTTTTGAAATCTGACTATGGCCTGCCTTTCAATAGTTGAGAATTTAAAGATGTTATCATTCATCTAAATGTCGAGCATCAGAAAAGCACACCTCTCTGGCCACAGGTGAATGGTGTGGTCGAGAGATTTAGGAGCACCCTCAAGAAGACCATTCAGCACGCTGTGCTCGAAAAGCTTGAACTCAAATCAGTTTTTCAGTCTACGCTTCGTGCATACAGGTCAACTACCCATTCTACCATGAGTGAAAGTCCTGCCACCTTAACGTTTGGGAAAGCTTGGGCACCAAACTGCAGTAATGGACCAATGAGGGGGATCTATTGTCATTTGTAAACTTTGCACTACTGACTTGTCTCACAAACGCAAAATGAAGACCTATGCGGATAAATGCCACTGTGCTCAGAGCACAGTGCTCAAAAGAGGAGACCAAGTTATTGTCAAGCAAAAACGGAAACGCAAGTCTGATGCTCCTTTTGATGCTGACCCACTGAGGGTTGTGACTAGTAAATGACACATGGTGACTGCTCACATCCTGGGAAGTCCTTTACGTGAGATTCTTCGCATTTCAAGCACCTGCCTCAACCTTCGCCAGCTCCAAATGTTAGAAGTGAGACTTAGCCACCTGAGAATCTAGAGAGCCCAATGACTGTACCAGTGTTTCTGTCACCAGCGCCAGCCATGGGCAATTCTCCTGTATCTTTGCAACCTCACATGATCAGATCTGGGCGATTTGATTCAAGCACCGAAACGACTTATTGAAAAGTTGTGAGTTAGCGATGAAGGGGCCCTTTTGGTTTCTGACGGACTCCGTACAACAGTGACTTAAGTGCTTAAGCGTGGGTAATAGAATTCATGATGTAGAATGTTCAGTTGACGATTACACGCTGAGGAATAAAGACATGTAATACTAAGCTGCATGTGTGGCATAATCATTTGAATGTACACGGGCTGGGGAGGACACTACAGGGGCCTTTATGTAGCCTTTGCAATTTTTTCTCAGGATGCTGGGACCATATCCCACGACCTATAATAATGGCTGCAAGAGAAATGGTTTTTTGTGGTTAGCCTGTCCGAGTCTTTGGGTTTCTAAACCCACTTTTGGGTTCGCTTGCCAATTGCTGTGCACAGTGGAGGTTTCCCAGAGAGCTGCCTGCAGCCATGCCCTATGCCCGACTTTCCCTTCGGCCAATACCTGCTAATACCACAGTCCATTCGCAGCTGGAGTTTACATCTGTGCCTAGCCTTTGGCCAGACCCTGCACCCAACCACCATAGTGGCCATAGGGGATGGCCTTTTGCATGGTACTTTGTCAACCCACTGTGCGGCAACCACTGCTGTGTCCAGCAAAAGGTGGTGGGAGCTAGGCACAAGGCGTAACCTATGACCAGGCAGTCAACCTCATGTATAAAGTCAAAGGACTTGTGCAGTGGAGATTGACAAAAGGGTCACCTAGCCCAAGAAGGATGAACACAGGAAAAAGCTATAGCCTTAATATTTGTAGCAAGATGTCAAAACACAATTAAAGGGACAGTGGAAGTGAGAAACAGTGGAAATGAGTGCGTATGAGATGGAAAATGATTACAGGCTAGAAAGCGAAAGACCAGACAGTGCTAAGACTTCATAAGTAATAGGGTCAGGTTGGGGAGCAAGATATAGAAAACAGCAAGGGCAAGATATTCGGAAGAGGAGGGACAAGAAAAGGGAGCTGACTTTCATGAGGAAATAAATGGTTAAGAAGGGAGGAGAAGAGATTAGAATTAACAGAATAGAAAGAAACAAAGCAGAGGATTATAAAGCGGCACAAAGACTTAGAGAAGAGGAGGGTCAATGAAAGGGAGCTGATTTACTAAAGAAAGAAAATCTGCTAAAGGAAAGGGTAATGAGAATGGAGATATTTAGAAGAACAATAGGTGAGGATTCTAAAGAGACTGAGAAAAGGTTGAGGAATAGGAGAAGAGGGACAAAGTTTGGTATCGAGGTACACTGAGCCAAGAACGAGGAATAGCAAAAATATAGTTAATCCCTAAAGGGAGAGAGTTTGGGACACTAGAGGCGGGAGGGGAAGGCAAAGATGGAGAGGAAAAGGAAAATAAGAGGAATATATGTAGATTATTCCTGATCCATTTTGAACAGCTAAGGTTTTAGTCTTTTGTGGAATTGAATGAGGTCTTTTGAGCATCTCTAATCACCCACAGTAAGCTCCAGAGGGAAGAGGCTGCTCCAGAGAAAGAGTTTTTGCAGCTTTTCAAAATAGGATTTTTTTGGTTTCCAATATTAGCCCTTTGACACTTCTCAAGTTCTTGTTGTCTCCTGATATTTTGAGGGACGTGCCATTGGTGTGTGAGTGTTTATTGTGTATGGCCTTAAAGGGAATGTACACAAGTTTGAATTTTATTCTTGCTTCTAGAGGAAGCATGTGCAGGCCTTTTAATACAGTTGATATGTAGTAATGCTTTCTTATTCCAGAAAATATTCTGACTGCTGAATGTAGAATGGCTTTCAAAGGCGCTAAGAAACAACTGAGAATGCCTGAGAGAATGGAGTTTTCATAGTCCATTTGAGTACAATGACCTGCAAAACATTTTAAAAGTCCAGAGAATGCAAGAGAGGTTTGAGCTATTTTAATGAATTTTTTTAACTGAAAGGAGACATTGGCACTTAAAGCATTGGGGTCATCTGTGAGACCTTTGATAGTTGGGAATCAATCCACAGAGAAATTTAACTTTGTTGACCAAGACAGGTTGAAACTGTCAATATGGAGCTCAGAGTAGCTAGTTAATTTTGAAATTGGATTCATGAGGCTGCTATTGATGACCACTCTCTGGGTTTAGTTAAGTAAGTTTGATGACAGCCATTTGTGCAGTTTTCACAAACAGTTTTTTATTATGTAGATATGTTAAAGCAAAGTAGTTGTGTCATCCCAAATCTCATGCCATACCCTGTAGCTCCTAAGCACTGGTCAAAGCCCTGAGTGCAGTGCCCCTGCCCAAAACATTTTCAGCACATGGTCAGTGGCCATCCAAATTAGAGTCCGACATTGAAGCCTGGTCATAATATCGCCACCTGTGGTGCTGGCCATGCCTTGTGGTTGCTGTGGAGGTGCTAGTGTTACACCTACAGACAAAATTCATCGGAGAGAGGATTTAGCTCCGTGACGACTTGGTCAACTGGCCCCCATCACCAGACTGGAAGACAGCATGTCTTTCATAAAAGTCCTTGCACCTGTCATGGCAGAAGAATTCCCTTTTTCTTCTATCAGCTGGCTTTTCTTCTATCAGCTGGTGTCTGTGTACCATTTGCCGAGGGGCCATTGTAGGCAGCTGACTGCTCTGTGTGCAATCAAGGACACTGGGCTGAGGAGTCAGTTAGAGGAGCATGAAGGTATGGAGGAAAAGATGTGCCATCTGTAGCAAAGGCAGGATGTCAATCATTTGGTTGCCCTTCTTGTGCCTGCTATGTACGGACAAGACCATTTTCTGGAGCAGGTGGGAGGGGATAATAGACTAATATAAATTCCTAAAAAAGATGGTCATCATTCAAGTTCGTTTTGCCAGAGCTTCACTATCCAAGATGGTACCCAACTATTTTCCTGTGATGTCATCCCCTGCCTAACTCATATACAAGGAGGGTTTGGGCGGAGAAGATTGATTCACAGCTTTTTTTGTCACCTTCATCGCCCACCTTAAATGCTTTTTGTCCCCGATTTTTGCTCTTTTTCTGCAGCGGTATTTTCTGTTGGATTCTCCTATCTAGATGACCATATGCTGGCCCTTTCTTTTAGTCTAAGGGTAGTTTTGGTGTCTTGCTATCAAACTCTTGTAAAACTCTTCATCTTTATTCATGGACTTTGCCAAGGAAATTTTTTCTGCCATCTGAGTTTTTCCTCCGAACTGGGACCCTCTTATGGAGACACAAGATACCTTTTGCAATTTCTGTTAAGCACATGGTGGCACTGTGGCTTCTGGGAGTAGTCCGTCCTTTTTCGGGCATGCGGAAAAGTAGCTAGAGAGACCTTCATTGCATCCAGTCCTTGATAGCTAAGTACCGCTTTCAAGACACCTGGCTCACTCTACCCACAAGGCAGTATCCTTACTTCATGCCCTTAGCTCAGTACTCTTGCCCTCAAAACACTAATGTTTTCAACCACTTGGTTCTGACTACTCCCCATGCACTAGCTTGGTGTCCCTGCAAGCAGTTTGTGTAAGTGTTGAATGCTGTGGATCTGTTCATTCTGAAACTTACTTACTGGAGCATTCCACAACCTTGCCTGAATACTAATAGGGGCAATCTTCACAGAGTCACTGTGGGCTTTGCTGTGTACTCTATGCATAATGTGTGTTTGGGGTTAATTTGCTAAATGGTAATGTTCTCCTATGGTGAGCATTCTGCAAAGTGACAGTGTTTTATAATGGGGACATTCTTGGCAGCAGTGTATGGGATACTGGGTCATTTTACAAAATTACACTGTGAAATTCTCGAAGCCTTTTCTTTACTGGGGGCTCTCTGAAGTACTGGAGCCATTCTCTGATAAAGTGGCAGGGTATGCTAGATTAACGACTTTGGCAAATTAATTTTGTTCTGTGATGGCATTATGCATTGGAACTAGTATGTGCTGAGCAGGGCATTATGCACTTGTACTAGGGTGCAATTACAGTATGTGTTCACATTAGATATACGTATGCGCCGATTATGTCTCGCTAATAATGCCAACATTAAAGCTATAATGTTCATGTGCTCATGTGGGCAAAGTTCAGATTTGGTGCCTGTTTTTACTTTAATAATATTGATCATTGTAGCTTTCAGCACTGAATTTAGGGGTTGCAGAAAGATTGTAACCTATCTGTCATTGTGGTTCTGGCAGAGGTCCCAGGTGTTACCATTGTGTATAAGCATTGATTAAGGTCTCCACGGTGCACAAGTGCCGGAGAAGAGGTGTACACTTGTGGCTAGGCAGTTATGCTGCGGGGAAATAGGAATCCATGAGTTCTAGAATAGGAGGATACTCTTCAGTTCCAGCCTGCAGTTGTAGTTGCTCTCTATTGTTAACTGCTCTTTGCTCCTCTCTGTGTATAATTCAATGTCTCTGATTGTATTGGTGTCTGTTTCTCAGTGTTTGCAAAACATTTTTTTAAATTTTTTTTATGAATACTTTTAACCAAAGAATCCTCACCTTAAAATATCCCCCAGGCACCTGCCTGGATCTGGAGAATTTTGTAGCAGTGCTCCTGCATGCACACAGGTGATATCATGTGGCTTTGTGCTGACTCTATAACGCCCTAGGACCTGCATGAGAAGTGCCTTAGGTGCTTGCGCTACAGACTTGACTGTGTGATAAATTCACCCTAGTGCGCCCAAGGTGATTTGAGACGAGGAAGTGAAGTTGATTGTTACTGAACACAAAAAGAAGTTAAGGGACCTTTACCCAGGTACCTCTTAAAGTCGCGGGCATGGATAACTGCTCACACTGCACCGGGCCTGGACAAGCCGAAGGTTCACAGAAACAGGCGAGGTCTAGGCCTCTCTAGCCAAACACAGGAGGGGCTCCTCTTTGGAGTTTTGGTGGGAAGGGATCAGGTAGTTGTGTCTATTGGGATCAGGGCTGATGCCAGGAAAGATTTTTCCATAGGAAACTTGAAGTTGTCATCTTTACTTGTCCCAGAATGCTATGCAGTAGGGTTGGTACAGAATCATAGGGGTTTGCCCAAATCACCCTCCACTACATGGGCTAAGAAACAACACATTATACAAAATGGTAGTGTGGAGGAAAGGATACCTATTTACTAACCATAGGGAACATCAAATTACCCTATCAATGGTACATTGTCCCATTTCAATTTCTCAAATATCAAAAACAACACATACCACTATAACTTCCTTTTTTGGAAAATTTCTTAATTATTTTTATATATAGACCAACTCATTAAACAGGACAAACGATAACAAAAACATTTCACATATATATATATATACACATACATTTACATATATATCAATCCTATTTGCATATATATCATTACCTATACCCACATTCTTAGAACCAGTGTTCGCACCCTCAATAATAACAATACACTGTGAGGTAATCCTAAATCCACATGAGGTTTTCTACACCTCCAAAATACATTTACTGAATGTGCTTCATCACTCAAATACAATTATAAGTCTTAATTTTAAGTGGATTCTTCCCAACAAAACTGTCGCGTTTCAGCCCCTATTCCTTCCGGGCTTCATCAGGACAAGGGTAAAGGGAGCAACCTAAAGTCATCCAAAACATACAATTAAAAGTTGTCCTACGAGTGCCACAGGATGTGCTGATACCAGGGCATGCAAAAAGTGCCCATACTCAAAAGGAACACGTGAATTCGGTGGCTCCGAAATGTCACTGTGCCCGGGAACCCCACTTTGTGGTGCACAAAGGGACAGTCACCTAAGTACCAAACAGGCCCATAATGTGCGATGTAATGTCTCTCACCCAGAGAAAGTGCTACCTTAAATTATCAGGAGAGTGCAACAATAAAGGCAAGTACACTCACAGCGCCTCTAACGAGTTTTCGGGCTCTGGTGCATAGTCCTTACGTCTGATGCACAACTTAATAGGTCAAATAGCCTCCACAAGCCATTGTCCGGTCTCCTAAAATCGGCAGTTCACATTATCAATACACCATACTGACAAGAACTATCCTCGCCGCCACCAGGACACATGCATGAGTATAGAAAAAATAGTAGTGGAAATGTCCCATACCTATATAATCGGGAATTTTGCTGGACGTCACTGCGATAAATCCTCTCCACACGAATGTGCTCGACACGCCCCCTCAGTTTCTATCTAGCGGTCACCAAGCTATGGAAAACATAACACACCACCCTCCATTAGTTGATTTAAACGGGACCGAAGATGGAACTCTGTTTGACTTGAAAGAAATTACAGAAACGCTTACCGGTTGCCACGAGTCCAGTCCTGCTGCTTTCTACTTGCTTTGTAGCCAAGGAACGCTAGCGCAACTCCCTTACAGGAAGTTATTTAAAAGGAAGACGCTTCCTGCGTATGTAGTCACGTGACACTAATCCCGTGGTCAATTCAAGGGAAAGTGAAGAGAGACTCCGGATGTCTACTGCCCCTGTCACCATGAAAACTCATGGAATCGAGATTATATTGATTCCTAAATTATAATCCTGAGGATGTATTCTATAAACGTCATGGAATCAAGATAATATTGATTCTAAAATTATATGCATGAAAATATATTAATAAGCGACGTCGCCCATCCATGTGATCAATATGGGCGCATTGTCTACGACCCAGGCGAAGGGAGGCATTCCTCAATTATGTACACAGGGGGCAGCATCACCGCCCGTGTCGTCAAGGGTGAGATGTCTAAAGGCGGAATAGAAAATGGAACCAACGGTCTGAATCAAAAACCTTTTACACAAAGTCGAACTAGGGTAAATGCAAATGGTCAGAATCTGAAGCCTAATCAATTAGAGGGGGATCGAACGGCTTTAATATCTGCACATAATGGAACCTTTCCTGGGGTCACCAATAATTCTAAACAATTAGCTATATTCTCAGCACATCCTGCGCACTTAAAAATACAAACACAAATTACAAAATAACAGATAGTGTGTCACATTTTGATTATGTACAGAATCCCAACATCATGGGCGTCATGCTTCTAATCAGTCATAACATTATGAATGTTGCTAGCCTGCTCCAAAGAGTGTATCACCCTCAAACTAGAGATTAGAATTCAACAGTAATTTTTTATTTATTTCAGATCAGAGCCCAAATTTCGTCACGGTCATTAAGGCCGTGCTCCGCTGTTCTATATTTTTCTATCATGCAGGCTTCAAGTCTATTTAAAATCAATTGTAGACTAGCTTTGTTGCTTGATTTCACCACCAGCAGGACAGACCAACTGATATCATTCTCATCATGGTTGCACTGTACATAATGTTGAACTAATGGTGCACCCTGCGTCTTACATCGTATTCTTGATTTGTGTTGTAGCACCCGCATTTTCACTGCTTGTGTTGTCTGCCCTATGTGTTTTAACACATGGGCATCTAAGACAATAAACCACGTTTTTCGTGTTGCCATTCGAAAAACTCCCCTGTATATGTTTCTTATCATTGAGCATCACGAATTTAGAATCAATCGTCTGTGGGCATGCGGCGCAATTATTGCACCTAAAATGCCCCACTAGCGGCGTAAGACCAGTCATGCTTCTTATGTCTTTTTTGGGTTGCGTGGAGCGTGTTGCCTTCACTAAGTGTTGGCGAAGATTTCTTCCTTCCCGGGACGCAAACAGAGGCCTTGGGATGTTTAAATGGCTCACCAACCTCCAGTTCCGCAATATAATTCGCTTGATTTTATTCGCCTTGGGGTTATATGTTAACACGCAAGTCAATGGATTTCGATCTGGTTTATTTTTTGGGGTCAATAGTTCCTCTCTTGGTGTAAACCAAGCTCGTTTAAGTGCTGATCTAACCAATTTCCTTGAGTAGCCTCTCTCAACTAGTTTGTTCAAAAGAGTTTCTGCATTACTAAAATAATCCCCCTTGTTAGTACAATTACGCCTTATTCTGAGAAATTGCCCATAGGGCAAGTTCTCTTTTAAACTTCTCGGATGTCCGCTTGTGTAGTGTAAAAGCGTATTACGGTCGGTGGGTTTAGTATACAAGCTCACCTCCAGTTTCCCTTCATTGTCAGTAATCCATACATCCAAGAAGTTAATCTTCTCTTTACTGAATGATTTAGTAAACTTCAGATCTTGCGTTCGTGAATTCAGCCATAGGTGAAACTGTTCCAAGGACTCCTGGTCACCAGTCCACACCATCATGATGTCATCAATAAACCGCAACCACTGTGTGGTGTGCAGTTTAAATCCTTAAAAATGTATCGATTCTCAAAACAATCCTTTACAAGATTGGCTATTTCCGGGGCGAAACAACACCCCATAGCCACCCCCTTGACTACAGGTCGTCCTTAAATGCAAAGAAGTTATTTTTGAGGCATATGCCAGCTAAGGCAGCTATGAATTCTGTTGGCACCTGATGTGGTCGCGCTCTCTTATCTCAGACCATATTTAGTACTGTTAGTGCTTCTTCTTGCGGTATGTTTGTATAGAGGCTTTCAATGTCAAACAGTTGTTTATCCCTGTCGAATTTTGAATTCTCCACTTTGGCAATCAGGTCCATCGTGTCTCTGATGTATGCTTTAGTGTCAGTGACGAAAGGTTTTAGAAAAAAATCGATATATTTGGCCATGGGTTCTAAAAGTGAGCCACACGCAGATATAATCGGCCTACCAGGTGGTTGTTCACTATTTTTATGAATTTTTGGTAGCACGTATATATTAGGTGTTTTCTGCGTTGTGGTGTTCAGATATTTGTATTCTTTTTTACAAATGTACCTTCCTTCCAATGCTTCTGTGGTCAAATGTAAAATTTGGGCTCTCAAGCGTGGTGTAGGATTGTCTGAAATTGGGCGGTAATGTTCTCGGTTATTGAGTTGCCTCATTATTTCTTTATTGTACTGATCACTATCCCACAGTACGATCCCGCCCCCCTTATCAGCAGGCTTAATTACTGTTGTGGAGTTATCCGCTAAGTTCTTTAAAGCGGTCTGTTCCTCTCTTGAAAAATTAGTTTTAAAAAAGATTCTTTTATCATTCAAGCAGTCAATTTCCTTTAATATTTGATCTTCAAACATCAAGACTTCATTGGGTATAGCTGCACTCTCTGGACAAAAAGATGATTTATTTTTAAGGCCGCTAATGTTCCTCTCTGTGATCTCATTGATATTTGCGAAAAATACTTTAAATCTGAATTTACGGAGGAACTGTAGTACTTCTGCCTTAGTGTCAACAGGATTCTGTATAGTCACCGGTACGAAAGATAATCCTTTCCGTAATAAACTCAATTCCGCATTAGTCAAAGTGTGCTTAGACAAATTATAGATAGGGATCAGTTCATTATTCTCCCTTGTAATTTGGGTTGGATCTTGAACTAACGTCTGTACACCCTCCGTCTCGTCCTGAAGTACCCTTGTTCCTGATTCTGGACTGGTCCTCTCCATTCTCCTAGGAAGCCCCTCCCCCTGTTTCCACCTCTGTCTAAAAAAGGCTGGGCCCTTGGATATTGATAATACGGCTGGTAGTAATTAACTGGCCCCTGATCTGAATCTGAGGAGGTGTCTGAGAACGTAATAAATCTCCTACGTGATCGTCCCCGATAGTGGAGGTTCAAGGTACTCGGATTGTTGTTATGGTAGAAATCCTCTTTTAAATATGGGTATACCAAATCAATTTAAAAAAATGTGATGTCCCTTGTGACTTTAGATGTTTTTTGATTCACAGTATGAGTCTTGAAATCAGATAATGTTTTCTCAATAGAATCTAACAAGGACTTCGCATCCGCAATCGTTGAGTCACTCCCAATTTCTTCTTCCAGTGTTCTTATCGCTTTTAATTCTTCCTCACTAATTCTTAATGCGGTCTGGATTGACAACACAATCCAATCCCTCGAGCATTTGGTGCCTACCCCACTGAAATCTAGTAAATAGGTCTTGTCTGTTACAAAAATTACTGGAATATTTTTTTATTGCAGTCCAGCTGGAATAGTATTACTCTTCAAATATTCCAGTAGGACTTGCGCATGTAACTGCGTTCTAGTGTTCTTCTTCCTTAATTGTTTAAGACGTTCTCCGTTATCTGTACTAAG
Organism: Calotriton arnoldi; assembly: GCA_963921515.1. Taxonomy (NCBI): domain Eukaryota; kingdom Metazoa; phylum Chordata; class Amphibia; order Caudata; family Salamandridae; genus Calotriton; species Calotriton arnoldi. The sequence goes on from CAWUFW010000581.1 coordinate 692,339, forward strand.
ATTACCGGAGGCCAACTGTTCTCCACCCAAAAGGGAGGGAATCTGCAAAAGGGTTTGGGCAGGAGTGAAGTGATGATGTGGCACCCCCGGATTGGTCAGAGGTGCCCACCTTCCAGAACTTCCCACCGTCACTTAAAGGCCCCTGAACAAGGGAGAGTCTCTTGAGAACTCACTGGACCTGGGAGCAACAGTAATGCCCAGCTGGAAAGAGAAGCCACCGATGACACTGCAAGGATGGACTGAAGAACTTTGACTCCAGCTGGCACCCAGGGACATTCTGAGGAACAGTAGTGGGATGAACCTTCTTGAGGAGACCCTGGAGGGTTGCTCTGGATCTTTTGTGGACTGGTCTTGCAGCTGGGTGACCCCCATCAAAAGGCTTGCCACTGACTCTGCTGTTGACACACACAGAGGTTCCCTGAAAGACGACCATGGCATGTGACCTGGAGTGAGTATAATGGAGGGTTCACTGCTGGCGGGCTGCTGAGGAAGACCCCAGACTAAAGCGGGTACCTAGAGCGAAGGCAGGTGCCCAGAGCCCCGATAAGACAGGCCCAGAAGTTAGAGCCTTAAAAATCAAGATCTGCTAGAAAATTAGAGTAGTTAGAACTCGGCACCAGGAGCGAAACAACACCTCCCATGTGAAAGTCTGCCTTACGAGCCCGGAGTAAAACGAATGAAAAGCTGGTCCTGGGGAAGGAGGGGAGGGAACATGTAGATCTCTGTTGCACTTTTGGAAATCCCCCTGGGCTTGCAACATCTTCCTTTATATTGCCTTTATTGACACTCTCATATGCTTGCTCCTTATTCAATGGTTTGCATTCCTCCTCTTGTGTTTTTCCCTCCTCTAAAGCATAGCCTCTTTACAATCCTTTTGATTGGCTGACTCCATAAGTGTGCGTGTGTTCGCTAGCTCTCTCCCTCTGGTGCTGCTTCAAATAGCCCTGCTTGCTGTGTTTGTCTGTAAAAGCACAACAACAGGGATATTTTTGTTGGGGTATGGCAGAGAATCAGACTTTAAGGGTTGTTCTTCTTTTCTTTTCTGTAGTCCACATATTGTGTAAAAGCACAATGTTTGCTACACAAATGCTTTCGTTGTATTGGGGCAAGGGCCATCTGCTGCAGTACTCAGCTGGTGTCCTGGATGTCAATAAATCTTCTCCTTGGACTAGTGCAGAGGAGCTGAAGGCTAGATCCTGTGGAATGTAAATTCGGCCCTTGTCAAGCATTTCCTTTTGCATTCTGACACTTCATTATTCTTTTTAGGTCTCGCGCCTAGCGTTGCAGGGCGCAGCACTGCTCGCGCAGCGCGAGACCTCTAGAAAGGGCTTTAGAAAGCTAACCACACGCTCGTGCGTGTGGTTTTGCTTTCCGCGGCTGCCATTGGCTTTCGCGTGCTTTTTTTTTTACAAAATCCAGCACGCAATTGGGCAAAGGCGGGCGCATGTCCCGCCTTTGCTCCGCCCATTCCCGTCCGTGTCTAGGACGTGCATCAGCGCGCCGCACAGACGACAGGCTCCCTCCCCACCGACCCCCCCCGCTCCTCTGTGGTGCGCGCGCACCACTGTTTGTTTTTACCTACTTCCTGTTTCTAAATGTTGGCATGTACCGTTGTCCCAGCGCTGCGAACGCTTGTGCCTCGAGTAATTATTTGTCTAAGCACTCCCTCCCCCCACACTGGTGTTTGCAATGTTAGCTAGACCGTAAGTACCCCCAACGCCGAGCACTCGTGCAACCACCCCCTCAAAACAAAAAAGCTTGAAGCGCCGGAATAACTTAATTTCTGTGCTCTAATTTTCTTCTTCCCTACCGAATATTTCAATAAAAAATAAATAAACATTGACTGTCATTTTGGCAACTATGAACGTGGCGGCACGGGAGGTGGTTTGTCCAGATCTCACAGTAAAATAAGCACAAGCCACCGCCTAGAAGCATTTTGGTATACAAAGTGCGCTGTGTCCACGGCCAAGCTGCCTTATCCTATGATTATACACGATGTAATTTGCCACCACCCATCGCGCTCTCCCTTCATGGCGCCAATCACAGTAGAGAGGCACTGAATTGAATGGGCACCGAAGCACCCTGTCCAGGGGGCTCGCGGTGCATGGAGAGACTAAATGTAACAAAGCTGACGCTGCTGCGAGAGCCGCCTTTAACGAAAGTATCTTTTATGATGCACGCCGTGAGCAGAATCACTGCTCGTGGCTCACAACTGTTGCCAGATAAGGAAAGGCAGGCAAAGGGTAACAAAGCGGTTTTGCGCAAGATTGCACAGTTTGGTGTAGCGTAGAAGCTGGGATCCGAACTCCGCTCTTGTTCCACGAGTCTGCACTTGGTTACAGTATCAGACAGTGATCTCACCTCAGAGCCTCCAGGCCGCTGTGTGCACTATTCATACATACGAGCCTTGCTTGTAGTGTCTGGTGGCCTGGGCTGTACATGGAGGCCACCAGTCTTAGCAGCCCAGCCAGGCCTTGGCACCCTAAAGGGCACGCACCAGCAGCACAAAACGATAAACTGTTTTATAGAGCACCTAAAAAGGCAGTATTACCATCTCTTAGCTCTCAAACAGGTGTTACATTTACCCAGTTTACTCTTACTCAGTTTATCGACCACAGAAGGATGGAAGGCTGGGTTCACCTCACCGAGATTCAAACTCGTGACCTGGAGGCCATTGCATTGGCATCAGTAAGCCTTTAACACACTGAGCAATCCTGCCGATTTAAGTCTGTCATGGACGGGTTTTTGCAACCATTTCAGAAATCACACGACAGAGAGGTTAGGGGCTCAGATTGTGACAGAGGATTTTACCACTGGTGCCCTAGGTCTTAGCCTTCAATCAATCTGATTTGTAGAGCGCTACTTGTAACCGGCGAGGGTATGCAGGCGCTGACCTTACTATTAACATCAAAACTGAACTCCAAGTGCACCCCTTTAGCACTTGACTCTCAGGGTAGCACAGCCGAGCAGTCCAGAGTGGACGTGAAACTTAAAATGCAACGAAACGTGAGACAAGACAATAAATCAATGGCCAGGCAATGCTTTGACTTGTAAGAAAAAAAGACAATCTGTAGTACGAAACTACTGTACATATGAAATTCAGAGGATGAAATTATAACAAACCGGTACTGGGACATCAATCACGCTGCAGGGGAAAACTAGCAGTGGAATACTCCGCTAGATACTTGAAAAGGCACTACAACACACGATAGAGTCAATGCCAAAGTGGGCCAATAGCCCACAGGGAGGAAACCTGTCTAATCAGTTTCTTGGGATAACCCCCAGGTTCCCTCCCTTGCTTCCTGCCTGTTCTCAAGGTCACTTGTGGGTGATAACTGGGTAGCATGTAATGCAGGGCTGGCAAGTTCACAGCTGTCCCCTCACTGCCAAGCTTGCCACTCTACTTTTCTTTTTAGTCAATGCTGGTTGGCCTCCATCTGTGGGCTGAGAGTGGGGGCGACACAGCCCCCGATTGGGGTGCTCAGTGAATACAACCCTGTGCCACAAAAGTGTTTCTCAGTCGCCACTGGTGTGGGACACCAGACCTTGGGTGGCAAAATGTATACTGGCTGGAAGGAAGTTTCTGCTCTTCACACCAATGTTGGTGACAGTTTTGTGCTCCAGAAGTCCAAATCTGGAAACGGTTTGGGGAAGTTCTTGCCTTTTGCTTATTCCTCCCAGACTGGGCCAGCCATAGTCTTCGTCGCCCTCTGCTACTGAGAAGGTGGGATTGCCTTGGCCCTTTCCTTTCTTGAGAAAGACCAAAATAAGAGCACAAATGGGGAAGAGGTTACCCCACTTCATTCCTGTGAGCCCGTGGGAGGGGTTGCACTTCCACAGAGCAATGGAGCATAAAGGTGCAAGGTGTTTTTCCTACATTTCAAAAGGATCGTCGGTCTCCCACCTGTCTTGTCCTCCACTAGTCTGGTCCATTGCACAGGACCTCAGGAATGCCATTCACATGAATATCAGGCGCCCTCTCCAACCTCCATTTTATGTACCACTTTGGGTCAGGAAATCAAAATGGATCCCTGTGCAGCCATAGCCACCTGTAACAAACACTCCACCGCAGTCTTTTGTACACACATGGGTTACTCATAGATGTCACCCATGTGCCACATGAATGTAGGGAACGGCCCGGTGGAGGCGACTGGCAGATTAATTTCAAGGCACAGGAGCGGACAGGTAAAACAGCCAACACTCTCGGTTCTCTAAAGTCCGGTGCACTTGTTGTGGCCCGGTATTGCTGTGTTTACTTGTTTTCTTTATGAGTGTCTTCGTTGTTCCCCTCTGTAATTGTTAAATGCTTTGCGGATTGCACACTGTCCCTTACATGCAGATGAAATAATTTTGTTTTTGAAAAATTATTTTACTTTAAGTTTCATGATGCAGACATTGTTGGCGGTCGTGACTCAGTGTAGCACCACTATTTATTTTAAATATTATCGCATCATTTCAGATAGGCCTTCCGGAACCTAAATAAAGCACACACGTCATCAAAGGTATTATATGTTTTGTTTTTTTAAATACTCCCTTAAGGTATCTTCCCCTCCCAAAAACTTTCATTGGTATTAGCATCGCCATCTGCTCAACAGTTGCTTAAACAGCAAGTTACAGACACACCAGATACATTCCTTACACACCAGATATGGGCCCTCAAGCAATTCGTTTTGCAAGCTCCTAGGCAGGCCTTTCATCCTTTTCCGTGTCACCATCTTTTATTACGTAGGAATTAGCAGCATAAAGCTAATCATTATGTACCTTTAGCCACATGCTGTGACTAATTACACTTCCTTATCAAATCGTAAAAAGTGGCCTTCAGTGTACTTTTGCGGGGAAAACATCAACAGACTTAACACAGAGCATTGTAACAACTGTAATAGAATGTATCTATTTTATTTCCGGTGTTTGCTTTCTGTGCAAAGCAACCTAATTCAACAAGGACATTTCCCAATTTAAAATAAGATTCACATATTGGACTATAGGTGTCTCACGTAAAACACATACATAAAATAAACACTGCAGTGTTTGTAACGTGCACATTGCTGCTGAACACAAATTTAAACTATGCACACTTTCGCTCCTTCTTCCATTCTCCTCCTCTTCACTTCACATATGTTTTACCCCTCCGTCTCTCATACACTCCTCTCCCTAGCTAGGACACGTTACAGTGAAATCTCTTCTTTTCATGCCTTTTACTCCTTCTCTCCTCCACTTCTCTCCTAATTTCTCCAAAATAGGTTTAAACAATTTGAGCCTTTAAACTACTGCTTACTTTGAGCACTAACACCTACTCTTTGTCCATGCTGTGTAACAGACACATACTGGGTGTAACTGTGTACACGCTTACATATTTAAACAATTTAACCTTTAAACTATTGCTTAATTTCAGCCGGGGTCTTCCAGTGCGCACCATTGAACTTAATCATTAACACCTGCTCTTTGGGCGTGCTGTGTAACGAACGCATACTGGGTGTAAATGTGCACACACTTACATATTTACACATTTTTGTCATTTAAACTACTGCTCAATTTCAGCCAGGTCTTCTTTTCACATTTTCTCCTTCACTCTTCCACTCCTTTCCTAAATCCTCCCCACTCTCTCTCTCACTCCATCTATTTTTCTCCCTCTTACCCACTCTCTCCACACTTTCAGCCCTTCTCCCATTCTCCTCCTCTTCTCTTCTCATCTGTTTTACCCCTCCCTCTCTCATACACTCCTCTCCCTAGCTAGGACACGTTACAATAAAATTAAATGTATCTCACACTTTTTTTCATCTGTGTTATAATTACGATTTATGTTCTACTATATTTCTTTTCATTGTGGTGTATAATAAATATGCTGTTTCATCATTTAGGCTTTCCACTCATTACGAACACCAAGGCCCAGGGTATGCATTGTAAATTGTGGTCAATTCGGTTTCCCTGGTTAAATAGCACCACTTAAAGCCATAATATTTTTACCTACACACAAGGAAAAAACATATTTGCCCAATAACACATAATATTAGGCCAGGACAAAACTGCATTTTCATCCCCAAATCCAAATTCGGCACATTTCTTCCTTACACCTCATCCTCTACACAATAGCCTTTGCCTGTCCGATTCTGATCCTTCTTTCCAGCACATTCTTTTACCTATCTCACCGGCTCCCTTTCTCTTCTGCTCTTACCCCCTCTCATACTTTTCTGTTCTTCTCTTTTTCTCCTTCTCTCCTCCACTTCTCTCCTTATCTCTTCCTAATATATGTAACGAATTTGAGGATTTAAACTACTACTTACTTTGAGCCAGAGTCTTCCAGTGCGCACCAAAGCACTTAATTATTAGCACCTGCTCTTTGCCTTCACTTCCTCCATCTATTTCTCCACACCACTTAACTTTTCTACACACCACTCAGCTTTACTCTCCTCCCCAAAAACTTTACTCCGCTTTACTCCAATCCACTCAGCTTTACTACACTCCACTGGGCACAACATTCTGCTTTATTCCACGCCATTCTGCTTTACTCCGCATTACTACACTCAACTCCACTCTTCTTTACGCCACTCCACACTGCTTTCCTCCACTCCACTCTACTTTAATACACAACACTCAAATTTATTCCACCTCACCCCACTCAGCTTTACTCCACTCCATTCTGCTTTACTCCAGCCCACTCTACTCCACTACACTTGACGCCACTCCGCTTTACTACACACAACACTGCTTTACTCCAGTCCACTCCACTCTGCTTTACTCCACTCCAATCTGCTTCACTCCACACCACTCCCTGCAATGCCACTCTGCTTTAGTCCACGACACTCTCCTTTATCCCACTCCGCTCAATGTAACTCTACTTTAATTCACTTTACTTTACTCCCCTACACCCTGCTTTACTCCACTGCACTCTACTTTACTCCACGACACTCAGCTTTACTCCACACCACTTAGCTTTACTCCACACCACTCTGCGTTTTTTTTTTTGTTAAATATTTTTATTGAGTTTTCTCAACAAACAACACAACTGATGGCAATCAATGATCATTTTCAGTAAGTAGGTGCTTAGGCTAAGTGCAGTTTCACAGAATTATTCCCAGCCCTGGTCTGGGAGGGTGTGCCCCTGCTCCCTGCGCCCCTTCTACCCGGGCTGTCTTTCAGTAGTATCTGCAGTTCACTGGTACAGCGGAGCCGTCCAACCCCCCCAGTTCATACATCGCACAGACACTCAGCCGAGTCATAAGACCAGTTGCCAATCAACCCCCCTCCCTGTCCCATCCCCCCCCCCCTGCCGCTGGTGTGTTCCTCAATACCATGTCGGAGAAATGTAACCTCAATACAGAGTTGTTCAGGGGCCGACATCTCTCTGCTCCTCTCCCTCAAGGGGCATTAGCCCGGTCAGTCAGAACTCTCTCATTACTAGCCTCAGGGACTTTCAGCGGCTCCCCTCCTGCTCTGCGGCTCTTGGTGATCCTGCTAGGCCTTCCCCTGATTCCTCGTCCGACTCCGGATCAGGCTGCAGTAGCCGCGCGACCAGGGCCTCCCACGCCTTTGCTGTTTCCAGTGCCTTATCATTATTGGTTCTCCTAGCTTGTTGAAACCGAACCACACTCTCACTGGCTGCCCATTTGAGGAATTCGGCCTTCCAACCGTCAACAGTGGGGCCCCTCTTAGATTTCCAATTCTTCGTCAGTTCCCTTTGGCCAGAACCAACCCCAGGTCTATGAACCTGCCTGTGACTTTCGTGCGAGCTGTGTGAGGAAACCAGTGCAAGATGCATACCCCCATTTCCGGGTCTAGCTGCCTGTCGGTCACCCCACACAAAATCTCTACCACTTCCTCCCAATATGGTCCTAGCTGCGGGCAACTCCACATCATGTGCGCAAATTCTGCCTCTTCTGAATTACAGCGGGGGCACCGAGTCGTGTCCACATTAAAATATTTATCCTTGCCGGAGTGAGGTACGCCCGATGCAGTACATATAAATGGATAAGCTGGAATCTAGTGTTGCGCGTACTCTTCCACGCCCTCTCCACTATTCTGGGCCAAGTCGTTTCGGGGATCTCCCTTCCCAAGTCTGCCTCCCATTTCCGCTGTAGCTGGGTCGGGGGCTGCAGCCCCTCTTCCGTCAATCGCCTGTAAAGGCACGTTATGGCCTTGAAGGTCCCTGCCGCCATCACTACGTATTGGCATGTTAAGGATGTCTGAGGCTCAGACAACCCTCTTCCCCAGTAGCGTTGGATTGCCGACATCAGTGTGGTATGTAGTAGAAAATCGCCCCTGGGAAGGTCATATCTGTCCTGCAGCGCTCGGTAAGGCAACAGAGCTCCCTCCTCATAAAGGTCCCCCATCACATGCACCCCACGTTCCTCCCACCCAGCCAGCGCAGACCAGTCTCCACCGTGTGGTAAGGCTGTGCACATCCCTAGCGGGATCTCTGGCGCGTACGGTCGAAGGGCCCCAGTCCTACGGTGGCTACGAATCCAGCACGATCGCAGCGTCCTCTCTTCATGTGTCAGCGGTCCAAGCCTCAGCCGCCGGCCCAGCACGACAAATGATAGGATATGGCGTGGGATCCACCGGCCCATTGGGCCATCCGGGCCCCGGTACTCCCTCGCTACTGGCTGGGTAAACCACTGCAGCTGAGCCGCTAGGTAATACAGTTCAAAGTCTGGGACCGCCCATCCACCCTCAGCCCGAGGCCGCATCAGCGTGTTCAGCACCACCCGCCGTCTGCTATTTCCCCAGATAAACCCCCCTGTCATTGCTCGGAGCGTCCTGAAGATCGAGCCCGGAATCCAGACCGGCAACGTCCTAAAATAGTATAACAACCGAGGCAGCGCCACCATCTTCAAGAGCGCCACACGGCCCGCCACTGATACTGGTAGCGTGCTCCAAAATGTCATGTTCCCCTTAATCCCTCTCAACGCCCTCCCCACATTACCCTCCAATAGGTCCTCCTGCTTATGGTATATGTTGGTTCCAAGGTAAGGCAAACAGTGAGGTTCCCACCGTGTGCCTCCCAGGTGAGGCGGGCACGCCATCTCCTGGTGCACTGGGAACAGGCAAGTCTTTGCCCAGCTTACCCAAAGCCCCGAAACCTCACCAAACCTACGCAGCAATGTCATCGCCCCCTGTAGGGCCTCTGCCGTATTGGCCAGGAACATAAGCAAATCATCTGCATAGAGAGAGATGTAGTGCATGTCCTCGCGGAGCCTTAGTCCCGTATAGAGGTCCCCTGACCTCGCGCATGCAGCTAGCGGCTCTATTGCGATGGCGAACAGAAGTGGAGACAACGAGCAGCCCTGGCGCGTTCCCCGCCCCACCTCGCAGGCCAATGAAACCGTCGCCCCGGGCCGCACTTGGGCCGTCGCCGACCTGTAGAGAATCCGAGCCCAACCCACAAAGCCCTCCCCTAAGCCCATCACTCGCATCACCTGAAAGAGAAACGGCCACTCCAGGCTATCAAAAGCTTTCTCAATGTCGATCAAGAGGACCGCTGCAGCAGGCGTCAAACTATGGTCCCCCTCCATAATACGCAGCAGACGCCGCACGTTAATTGATGTGTTTCGCGTGGGAATGAAGCCCGCCTGGTCCGGGTGGACCAGCCGCGTCATGTGGGGAAGGAGCCGAGTTGCAAGAATCCTGCTCAATATTTTATAGTCTGTGGTCAACATCGAGAGCGGGCGGTAGGCCGCCATATCAGTCGGCTCTCTCCCGGACTTCAACAACGGGATGATAATAGCCTCCCTAGTGGTGGCCGGCAGCTTCCCCACCTTCCATGCTTCGCGGTATACCGCTTGCAACCTCGGGGCCAATTATACGGAGTAAAATTCTATCGGTAGCCCGTCTACTCCGGGTGTTTTGCTACGAGCCATATGCTTAATTGCACTCCGTATCTCTCCTAGCGAGATCTCCTGCCCCAGCAGACCCTCCTGTTCTGGTTCTAGCCTGGGCAGGGTCAGTTCCGATAGGAACTCGCCTATCGCCTCCTCACCCTGTTGCAGTTTGCTACTATATAGGTCAGTGTAGTAACCCAGGAACCATCCATTTATCCCCTGCTGCGTGCAAACCTGTTCTCCTGTCGGGGCCTTCAATCCCAACACGGGCGTCCCCCGGGAATTCGGATTAGCCAACCACGCTAACAGCGCGCCTGTCTTGTCCCCTTCCGCATGCGCCCTTGCCCTGTACGACCTATGATCAAAGGATCGCAGCCTCTCCACCTGCTCTGCCACTGCTACTCTGGCCTCCAGGACCTCCCCCTGCAACCCCGGATCCTCCGGTCGGGCTCTCTCAGCTGTGCGCAAGTGGCGCTCTGCTACCTCAATGTCGTTTAAGAGCGTTTTCCGCACCCCCACCATTTTAGAGATACAGAGACCCCGGATCACCACCTTAAAAGCATCCCATTCGGTGGCCACTGACTGTGCCGTGCCCTCATTCTCCGCAAAATATTGGTCTATGCCCGTCCCGATATCCGCGCGGAAGACCGGGTCTTCCAGCGCTTCCGGCCGCAGCCGCCACGTCGGTATCACTGCTCTCTCCCGGGTCCATCGTATTCGTAGTAATAGAGGATTGTGGTCCGACAACGTCCTAGTGAGGTATTCACTGTGGGTGACCTTGACATGAACAGCCAAGGTGCACAGCATCGCATCAAGCCTCACATGCAGCCCATGAAGACCCAAGTAGTAGGAGTAATCCCTTTCCTCCGGGTGATGCGCACGCCAGGTGTCCACTAGTCCCCAATTATCCTGCCAGGCGCGTCGTGCCCTAGAAATCCTATGAACTGGGGCGTCCAAGAGCGGGGGATGGGACCTATCCAGTTCCACATCCACTATAGAGTTGAAGTCCCCACCCATCAGTATCGAGCCAGTCCGGTAGGGCGCCAAGCTCCCTGATAGCCGGTCAAAGAAGGAGACCTGGTCCACATTGGGGGCATATACGCTGCATAATGTCACATCCTCGCCAATCAAGCGACCCATCACCACCACAAACCTCCCCTCTGGGTCCGTCAGGTGTTGCGTCGGCCGGAAGGGGACTCCCGCTCTAACCCATATCAGGGCTCCCCTTGCAAATGCGGAATAAGTCGTATAGAATAATTGCCCCCTCCACCTTTTCTGCAGTGCCAACCCCTCAGTACGGTTGATATGTGTCTCCTGAAGGAAGGCAATGTGTGCCCCTCGTCTCACTAAATACGCATGCACCTTATAACAACGCCTCATTGTGTAGAGCCCCCTGACATTCCAAGTAATACATTTCAGATCATGTAACGACCCCATAGTTGAGCCAATTCCCCTTCGTCAGCCACCCCCTGCACTGGAACACACCTGCGGCTAGAACTATCCCACCCAAACCCCAACGCCCACCCAAACATCTCCACCCCAGAACAGGCACTACAACATTAGCACCCATCCAAACTACAAGTTAAACTGCTCCTTGGTGAAAACCGAAGAGCGACACCCACCCACAATTACGGGGTAAGCCCGAGCCTCAGGGGAGAAAACTCGTACTCTTCCTCTGGTCCACGCCGTGTCCCCTGTTAAAGTCGGCCAGCTCCCTACGGAGCCACAATATAGTGGGAGTATAATGATACCCACCTATCTAGGCGTGCTAGCCCCTCAATCCTCCATTACGGAGCCTCCAGCCCGATTCCTGTAAACCACCCAGTAGTCGGCTGCCTCCCCCCTCCCACGCTCATGCTCATAATACTCAAACCAGTTGCTACGCATCAATGAGTTCATCCGCTGTCCCAGCTGTCACCAGCGGCAATCGTTCACTTCCTGTGTCCGAGTTCTCGGTGTCCGATTTCTGCGTGCCCTTTTCCGAGTCCGATGCCACCAGTGACACCAGGCCAGCGTCCTGGGAGATGGCCGTGACAGCCTGTAGTGCGGCAGAGCGCTCCCTCTCCGTCTGAGACCCCGTGGGTTTTTGGGCTGCTAGGCGATGTCTCCGGTTGCGCCGCAAGCGACGCGGCCGCGGCCCTTCCGCCCGCTTGGCTACGGTCTCCCCTGCTGCCCCGGTTCCTGCTTTATACATCTCGAGCCAAGCCCAGGCGTCCTCCGGGTTATCATGGAAGATCGTCCGACCATCAAGAACCACCTTGAGCCGTGCTGGGAACATCAAAGAATATTGGAGGCCTTCTTCACGGAGCGCTCTCTTGATCTCCAAGAACGAGACCCGGCGGCGCTGCACCTCAAGCGTGTAGTCCGGGAACAGCGTCACATTGCTGTTGTGCACCTTATAGGGGCCTGCCGTGTGGGCCTTGTGTAGTAGTAGGTCCCTGTCTTTATGGTGGAGCAGCCTGGCCACCACCGGTCTGGGCGGCCTCCCAGGAGTCAGCGGTCGAGCCGGCACCCTGTGGGCTCTCTCCAGGGTATAAAACGGGGACAGTCCCTCAGGCGCAACCTCCCTCTTCAGCCATGCTTCCAGGTAGTCCACCATGTTGGCCCCCTCCACTCCTTCCGGAAGCCCCACCACACGGACATTGTTCCTGCGGTTCCTCCCTTCCGCATCTTCCGCCCGCCGCTCCAGGGTCTGCAGCCTGCGCTGGACATCCGCCATCTGAACCTCCATCGCCTTTTGGGCCGGTTCCAGAGTCTCTAATGCGACTTCCGTCTGCTTCACCCTGTCCACTAGCTTACTATGGTCGGCCCGGAGGAGTCCCAATCCCTGCGCCACATGCGCAATGTCTAATTGCAGGGCCTCCCTGGTGTCCGAGATAGCCTTGAGTGTTTGGTCAACCTGTGTTTGTAGCATCCCTTCGGCCTGGCGCGCGGCCCCTTCCCGCTTTTCCGGTACTGCCGCCTCATCCTCCGTCTCAGGGGGCGCTCCCGCCTGCTTCCCTCTGGGTTTCCCCATTAGTACCTGCGGTGGAGGGCCCAGTTCTGGTGCTGATCCCCTTATTATGCGCCCCAGCGTGCGCCCGTTGTCGCCAGAGGTAGTGTCACTTCACCAGGCGCAAATGTCCATCCCCTCGTTCGCGGCCACAGAGCCCCTGGCCTCCGTTGCTGGGGGCGGCCGGTGAGGCTGGTATCCGAGCCCTTGCGCAGCTCGTCTCACAATCCACTTGCACTCCACTGTCCGCTGCACCAAACTCTGGGAGCCCCCCTGCCCTGTTTCAATCCGTGGGCTCTGGCCCCCTCCTCAGCTGTGCATCCCCGTGGTGTTCACTGGTCTCAGCGTCCTCCTACCCCCGGGGCGATGGCCCGCATCCGCGGTCTTTTCAGCAACCGACGTGCGCCAGTATCGACCAACAGTCCTCTGGTGCTCCCTTGCTCCACACTTCAGTCCCGCCACTGTTCAGACAAAGAGGTGGGTCTCTTATGGCCAGTCCATACCCACAGTGTCCCCTAGGCCTCAGCGGTCGGCTTCTACTTGCCGCTGGTCTCTGCACAGCTCCGCTCCCCAGCCGCTCCAACAGCCACTCTCCGGTCGTCGCTCTCGTCGCACCGGGGGCCCCCTGGGGTCTCTCTCTGGGGTCTCCCTCTTCGTGCTCCCCTCTGAGCCGCACACTGCTCCAGCACGACCACCCTCAACGCGGCTCACCTCTGCTCACCGGGCTCCAGCCTCCGCTCGGTTCAGTAGGGCGGGACGCCCTCCCAGGGACCGAACGCTTCTGTGGCCGACAGGTTTCCCGCTGGCCCCCTCACTCCAGCCTCGCCGTCACCTCGGGGCCTCCCTCCGGCAGCAGGCCGCGCCCTCAGGTCCGAGGCGGCCACCCAGTCTCAGCTGGCCGCAGCGTGATCAGGCCCCGCTGCACCGCTCCTTCTTCCAAGGGCTCCCGGGCTTCAGCGCTCCCCCAGGGTCACCGCAGCAGCGACCGGTGGGCCGGCCGCAACCCCCGCGGCAATCAGTTTTGCCGTGCCGCGGCGCCTTCACCAGCAGCGCAGCGCCGCCATCACCGCCATCTTGAGTCCCGTTCCAGGCGGGCCAGGCCCCTCGCTCAGCCGTCTGCCGGAGGGTCGCACGCTATCTCCAAATGTGCCGCGGAAGCCCCCCAGCGTCCTGTTGCCGCTTCCCCGGCACTCAGGGGCTCCCACAGCGACCCAAATCAGGAGAAATGTCGGGGGTCGGCGCGGAGCTCCGAGCTCACGCGTCCTCCCTCATCAGCTCCGTGGCCACGCCCCCACACCACTCTGCTTTACTCCACTCCACTCTGCTTTACTGTACTCCACACAACTCCATGCAGTTTTACTTCACCCCACTCTGATTTACTCCACTCAACACCACTCTGCTTTACTCCACACCACTTTGCTTCACTCCACACCATTCTGCTTTACTCCATGCCACTGTCCTTTACTCTACACCACTCTCCTTTACTCAAACCAATCTTCTTTACTCCATGCCACTCCACTCAATCCCACTCTACTTTACTCTACGCAACTCTGCTTTACTCCACGCCAATCTACTTTATTCCACACCACTATGCTCAACACTCAGCTTTACTCCACACCACACCACTCTGCTTTACTATGCTCTACTCCACTCAATAACACTCTGCTTTACTCCACGCCACTCTACTCCACGCCACTCTGCTTTTCTTCACGCCACTCTGCTTCACGCCACGCTGCTTTACTCAACTCCACGACACTCCACCCACTGCACTCCACACCACTACAATACATGCAACTAAACTCCACACAAACTCACTCCACTCAACGGCACTCCACTCTACGCACGCCAATCCATACAACTCAGCTCTCCGCAATACCACTATACGCAACACCACAAAATACAAAACCAATCCTTGCAACGCCACTCCACTCTACGCCACTCTACTCTGACACTTCACTCTATGACACTCCACGCAGCAGCACTCTACGCAACTGCACTCCACACAATGCCACTCCACACAACTACACTTCACTCTATGCAATTCTGCCCCACTCTACGCAACTGCACTCCACTCTGCACCACACCAATCCATGCAGCGTCAATCAATGCAGCACCACCCACACAATTCCACTTCTTGTAATACCACCCCACTCTACACAACACCACTCCACGCAACCCCAGTCCTCTCCACACAATGCCACTCCAACCAACTGCGCTCCACACAATACTACACAACTGCACTCCACTTTACGCCACTCCACTCAACGCCACACTACTCTACTCAATGCCACTCCACGTAACACCACTCAATACAATGCAAATTCATACAACCACACCACACAACATTATTACAATCCACATAATACCACTTAACACCACATAATTCAAATTCACCTAATTACACACTTCTCAATACCATATAAACACACCCCATAGAAATCCACTCTATACCACATAACAATCCACATAAAAACACTGCACGCCATGCCACATAATTCCACTCAAAATTATTTCACTCTATACCAAACTATTTCATGCCAAACTATTCAACTTCACACAAATCCATTCCACACCACATATTTAATTTAAAAAATTCCACCCCACAACACAATTCCACTACACACCATATATATCCAATTACAACACATAATTAAACATCATACCATAAAACACAACAGCACACCACATAACTAAACTCCACTACATAGCACTCCACAACACAAAATGCCATTCATCATAATTGCACTCCATTACACACAATCCCACTCCACTTAATTCAAATACACTCAAAAACACTTAATTAATATCCACATAATACAAACGCACACCATACCACACAATTCCACTTCACAAATCCACTCTACACCATACAATTCTATGCCACACAATGCCACAGGTACATTCCAAACCAACACACATAATTCCACCATATAACACATACATCCACTCCAATCCATAACATATAGGGAATAAACATTTACATTTACAACGCCAATAGCTCTAACTCTCTTTATTTTTTAACAGCCAAACACACAGAACTAAAGCTTAACTCCTACCTATTTCTTCTTTATCATCTCCAAACAGGTAAATCTATCCACACAATTCCACATCATACAATTCAACTTCACACATTTGCAATCCACACCTTATAATTCAACACCAAACCACTTAATAAAACTCAACAACACAATTACACACCACATACATCTAATCCACGCCACACAATTCCACACCAAGCCACAAATTTAACAGCACACCATATAATTAAACTCCATTACATACCACTCCACAACACAAAATACCATTCCACATAATTGCACTCCATAACACACAACCCCACTACAAATAATTCCACAACACTCAATACCACATATTTACTATCCATATAATTTCACAGCACACCATTCCACATAATTCCTCTACAAAAATCTAATCCACGCTTCACAATTACACAACTAATCCAATCCAAAACACATAATTCCACTACACACCACATACATACATTCCATAACACATACGTAAAACACATTCTCATTTAGAATGCCAATAGCTCTAACTCAAACAAATGCGAGACCTATTGCATTTTCAATGCTTGTTTAATTCTGTTCAGAGGTTCTTTAGTGAAAGGCTTTTGAGCTATCATAAGATATATGTCTGCTTTTCCTCCAGCATTTTGAATGTTTTTTTTATTATTAATATGTTAAGAATGCTTCACAGATGAACATTGTCGAAGCCAACAGTTCGGCACGTGCATTATAAAGGCGAGTCCTATTGGCTTAGCTATTGCTTGTTAAATTTGATGGAGAGGTGGTATGTGTGGAGCTCCCTCTCCAGAACAACCTTTAGCCCCGAGGACCCAATCCTCCAGGACCTGACACAGGAAAAACTTTCACCGGGACCCCATCTTCCAGGGACAGGAGACAGAAAGATAAGTGCCTCCACCCTCCAAGCACCTGGCTGCTCTGCCTCCTGCTCCCTGTGCCTGTGTCTTGGGAAAAGCAGGGTGGTGCAACCCTGCAGCAACTTGCCCCTGGTCTGTGCGAGTGGGAGAGAGAAAACCGCCACTGGAAGATGTCAACTGGGCGGGTAGCTGGCCAGACAGTGCAGGAGTGGGCTTTCGTGCTGCCCCTAGAAATACAACACTCAGAGTGCAGGCATTGGCACCCGCCTTTTAAAGAAAAGTGCTGCTTGAAGCCAATCGGACAAATTTCAAAAACAAGAAGCATTTCAGCAAGCAGCGAGGGCCCTTGTTTCTTATTCATGGACTTGGGCTCTCAAGCGCCCTATAAGGCTCCACAAAGGGCTCAAAATCTGCATATTGTGCTCTTGTTGTGTCCCAAGAGTGGACAGGGGCACCACAAACTTTTTAAAATGCTGTTTGGTGGCTGCATGAAATGCAGTAGCCCCCCCCAGAAGTTGTCCCCTAAAAATGTCGCCCTAAGTCTCCCAGGGGTCTACTTTAAAGCCCTTGGGATTTTGTTTTAATCTTTTAAGCACTCCCAGAGCTTGTGCTTTTGTACAGAGACTCTGATGTATGGGGACTCCTAGTGGTAGGTTCTAAAGTAAAGCTGCAGTGGCAGCAGTGTATAGAAAGATAGAGGACTCATGTACCTATGTTGTTGAATCTGCAATGCCTTATTCAATATGCGCACATGAAAAGTCGGTCATAATACAAATAAATTAATGCCATTGAGAGATGGTACCATCACAGAATGTTTTAATGTGTTTTGCAATGAGTTTTGGTGCTATATTTCTATTTCTACAATTGCGTTGACATCCTGACAAAGCCAGTAGTAGGCCTGACTTTTTATAACAGCATCCTAAGATATTGTATCTATGCATATCTGTAGGAGTACTAGGACTTATGGTTATGGCTTGCTAGGTGCCAACTGTTCTGCAGGTGTCACCAAGGGTATTTCTATCTGCTTACTTGTAGATATTTGCAAATGAATGTATAGTAATTAGTAGCGTATATATTAAAATACTCTTCCTGTTTGGAAGGAAAAGCACTGATGGGACAATAATTTATTTATTTAGAAAGTTTTATATAGCGCGGACATGACCACCGAGGGTATCAGAGCGCTTTACAGTTTATACATCAAGAAGGATACAAGCAGTCAAAACATAACAAAGAAGGACGAAAATTCACAGTCTTGTAGAGCCAGGCATCCTTGGGAGCCCTGGCAGCTAGGACACAAATCTGAGACGGTGGCCTCAATCTCCATTGGAGCAGTCTATCTCAGGCAGAAATGTCTTCATCAAAAACACTTTGACTTCCTTTTTGAAGAGGACAGTGGAAGGATTCAGCCTGACTTCGGGGGGTAGGGAGTTCCAAATCCTCGGGGCAATACCTGAGAAGGCTCAATTGTAGGTTTTTCTTTTCTTGAATTTTTGTGGTTTGAGCAGTAGAGTGCGGGCGCTTCTGGAGGCTCTCGATCCACCTGAGGGCTCCAGTTTTTGAGCAAGGTACAGCGGGGTATTGAAATGAATGGCTTTGTGTGCCTAGCATGCAATTTTTAACTGTATCCGAGCTTCATACGGAAAGCCAGTTCAGGGATAGCAGATCTGGCGATACATGGTTGTATCTTTTAGCGCCTGTTAAGAGCCTAGCAGCAGAGTTGAGGGCAGCCCTAAGAGGAGCCGTCTTCGCTCTAGGAAGGCCGCAAAGGTCGCTGCCATAGTCCAGCTTTGAGATCACCAAAGCTTGCACCGCAACCTTTAGGTCATGAGGAGGGAGAAAAGGTTTAATTTTCCTTAAGATGCTGAGTTGGAAGTTCGCTCCTTTGGTGAGGGTACTGATGTGCTTCTGCATGTTCAGACTTTTGTCTAGCATTATTCCCAGAGAGGTTGCGGAATCAGCGAGGTGCGGCGTACAGTTCAGAGCAGTAAGCTGATTCATCCATTGTTCTATGACCGGAGATTGCTTGTGTGGTGCGATTAGCAGGAATTCCGTTTTGAGAGCATTTAGCTTCAAGTGGTTAAGTGTCAGCCAGTTTTGTGTTTTCAGAAGTGCTGAGTTGAGGGACCTCATGTCCTCAGGGGAGGAGATCTTCAGGTATAGTTGGGTATCATCAGAGTACATGTGATAGTGAATGCTGGATGATTTCAGAATTTCTGTCAGAGGCTCCATGAACAGGTTGAAGAGTGTGGGTGAGAGCGCAGAACCCTGTGGAACCCCCAGTGTGACTGGAGAAGGATGAGAAAGCTTGAAGCTTCGTGTTCTGTTGTGAAGGAATGAGGAGAACCAGCTTAGTACAGGCCCAGATAACCCCATCCTGTGTTCTAGGAGGTCAATTAGGTTATTGTGTTTGACAGTGTCAAATGCTGACGAAAGGTCGAGCAGGATCAATAGGCAAGATTCATTTTGATCCAGCATTCTTAGCGCATCATCTACAATGTGAGTGAGCGCAGATTCTGTACTATGACCCGGGCGGAAACCAGATTGAAATTGGTCCAGGAGTTGGAAATGATCTATGTGGTTACACAGTTGGGCGAGTACACATTTCTCCAGGAGCTTTGCCAACGTGGGGATGTTAGAGATTGGGCGGAAGTTAAGTAGGTCTGTGGGATCAGCAGATGTTTTTTTTAGAATAGGGGTAACTTGCCCCGATTTTAGGCAATCCGGAATAGCACCTTGCCGAAGTGAAGCATTGACGATCTTAGTCCAAAGTGGGAATAAGGAGGTTCTAACTTCAGAGAAGAGGTTCGATGGCAGGGGGTCGTTGTAGTGACTAGAAGGTTTCAAAGTAACCAGCGTTTTGCGTATAGTGCTTTCATCCAAGGTTTTGAAAAGGCTCCAGGATGCGTTGTTTTTGGGGGGCAAGGCTGCGCAGGGACGGTGACATCCAACCATGGAGGAAGGAGGGTGTTCGGCGGACTGATCGACAGGTGCTCAAGGGCTGAGCGTAGTTCAGCTTCGATCTTAGTAGTCTTTCCGTGAGGAAATCAGCTAATTCTTCGCAGTTCGGCTGTGTCCCACGAACAGTTTTTAAAAAAAGTTTTTTTGCTTGTGCTAGTTGATTTCTGAAGAAGGTGGCTTTTGAGCATCTGATGCGTTTGTTGTAGATGCTTCTTAGGGATCTCAGATGGTGGAGATGTTCAAGGAAGGGATAGGATCTCCACAGTCTTTCCGCAAGTCTTAAATTCCTTCTTTCGGTATTAAGACTATCTTTGAACCATGGTTTGGAGACTTTGGAGGACAGTCTTTTTAGCTGTAGCGGCACCACCGAGTCTAAAATATTTGTCATGGAGCGGTTATAATGGGCCGTAAGGTCATGGACATACGACATGTTCATAGGAGGGGGCAGGAAGTTATCGCAGAGAGCCGTCAGATTGCGCGAGTTGATGTTTCGTAGTCATCTTTTCAAGTGTTTGCGGTTCTTAGGCTGGACTCTACTAGCTCTTACCGAATCCAGGATGAGGAAGGTGATGCAATAATGGTCTGTCCAATCACATGGGAGGATCGATTCCAGAAGGATGGTATTTAGAGTTGTGTACCACCGGACTGGGGTACTAAACCACACCACCTCCCCGAGTAGGCCTTAGATTGCTCTACTTTGCTAATCTAAGAAAGGCAAGTGCTGCAATGGGGTACTTGTTTCCCAGTAAAGAGAAAGTTGTGGACTTAGTACTTGTGAAAGACTCATCTTTCACAACTAATTTCCCAGTTTCATACAAAATCTGTCTATCCTTCTATCGGAGATACACATGTGCTCACCAAGTGTGCCATAGAGTGGGTACCAAATTCAGAAAAGGGGGAACTGGTGTAATTCCCACTATTTACTCATCTCCAAAAAGGATGGGGCCCTGTGGCCTATTTTGGATCTCCATCCCCTGATCTACTTGCGAAAGGACAAGTTCATAATGCTCGCATTGGCTCAGATACTTTCTGGCCTGAGATACTTATATTGTCCTTGGACTTGCAGGACGCATATTTTCATATATTTGTCCTGTAGTCCCACATGAGATACCTGTCGTTAAAGGTGGGTCAGGAGCATTTTCAGTTTGCTGTGTGCCCATTTGCCTCACCAGCACCCTTCGGGTGTCTATGAAATTGATGACAGTGGTCACTGCCTATCTTCGGCAGTCTGGAGCTCCTGTATTCCTATACCCTGATGACTGGCTGCTGACAGCTGGCTTTCCAGAGTCAGTCGAGGGCCACCTCCTATCATGGACCACCCCAATCATAATAGGGGCTTAACATAAGCAAGCCAAAGTCCCATCTTATTCCGTCATAGAGGCTTGAATTAATTGGGTCAATCCTAGGCACGGTGGAGTTCAAGGCTTTTTCTCTGCCACAACGAGTCCAGGACATTCGGGCTATTAACCTGATATTTCAGGCTTAAGTCTGGACCCTGGTGAGAGTGGCTCTGAGGCTTATTGGCCTCTTAGCCTCATGCATCCTCCTTGTCAACTACGCCAGGCGGATCATTCAAGCCCTGCAGTGGAACGTAAAGTCACAGTGGGCCAAGCATCAAGGTTGTCTTTCATTAACTAGCTAGGTCTCAAGGAGATGGTGTATGATCTGCAGTTGTGGCGACCAATCACAATTTGTCCTGCGGTAGGCCACTTTCCCTCCGCACCAAGAGCTGGGAGTGGTGACGGATGCATCACTACTGAGTTTGGGGGGTTCACTTGGGGAGGTGGAGATCAGAGACCTTTGGCCTCCAGCAAAGGGCCAACTCCACATCATCTTACTAGAGCTACAGGCTATCTGCCACAGGGTGTGCTTGGCCAGTGGTGAGAGCCCTGGTTAGATCTTTTTGCCACAGTTGAGAACACGCAGTGTCAATGGTTTTGGTGCGTTGGAGTTTCCGTGAGAGCACTCGTTAGGAGACATGTTCCGGTTAAAATGGAACAAGGTACTCCTGTACACCTTCCAGCCACTACCTTTTCTACCCCAAGTTCTGAGGATCAGAATAACCATGCCAAACTCATCCTTTTGGCCCTCGATTGAGCCACAAGAGTGTGGTACCTGGACCTCCCGAGCATGAGCATCTGTCTTCCAATCAGGCTACCACTTTGGGAGGACCTCCTGTCTCAGGAGCAGGACAGGGTACTCCCCCAAAATCTCTGCAATTTACACCACCATGCATGGTGACTGAGCAGAGGCAACTGACTGTTTTCCATCTGCCACCTGAAGTGGAGGATGTTACCCTTGGCGCCAGGTGTTTCGTCACGAAATCCATGGATGCCGGGCATTGGGACCATTATGTAACTTGGTGTGCCCGGGACTGTAACCATTTACAGGCAAACTGTCAGACATCTTTATGTTTGTTTTGTCTGTAGCCCAGCTTGGCTTTGCAGTCAGCACTGTGAAAGGTTATTTGTCAGCCCTTTTGGATTTTCTACGTTGCTGGACCAACCAGCTTTGTTTAATTCACCTCTTGTAGTTAGATTTATTAAAGGTCTGATGCACGTGTTCCCTTCCAAACCATTTCTGATGCCACAGTGGGAACTTAACATGGTCTTGACATTCCTCATGTGTATGCATTTCGAGCCTATACGTAGTTGCTCACTGCATCTCCTGACCTTGAAAACTGTCTTCCTCATTTTAATTATGTCAACTCGTCACCTGAGTGAACTGCAGGTACTTTCAGTGTAACTGCCCTACACCGCTTTCTTTCCAGGTAAATTGATGCTGAGGACTCTGTGGCCTTCTTAGCAAAGGTTGTAACTCCCTTTCGCTTTAGACAGGTACCCCCTCATCCCTCGAAATAGGAGGAGATGCTCCATCAATTGGACCCCAAAAAGGGCTTTATGTTTTTACACTGATCGTACCAAGGACCATTGAGTGGGCTATTAACTTTTTGTGTGGTATCCGGAGTAAAAAAAAGAGAAGGCTGTGCAGTAGAGGACCCTGTTGAGGTAGCTAGTCCTCTGCATTAAGATCTGCTATGAGCTGACCATGAAGCAGCCCACTGAAGGACTCTGAGCCCATTCTACGAGTGCCAAGGCTGCCATCACTGCATTGACACGAGGGGTGCCTGTCCTTAATATCTGCCAGGCTGCAACATGTGCGTCAGTGCTAACGTTCACAAAGTCAGTGCATACGTTCACGAAGCACTACCACCTTGACAGCAAGGTGCGGTGGAAAGGATACTTCATCAGCTTGTTTTTTTAAAGACTTTTTGTTCTGAGCCTACTCTACAGACTCACCACCATGGGAAGTTCCACTTTGCCATCTATTCCAAGGTGAGGAAAATGGAGTTCGAAGAATCTATCAAAAGAACAAGTTACTTACCTTCAGTGAAGCTCTTTCTAGTGGACAATTTATTTAACCGCAGATTCCTCACTGACCTCCCAGTTCTGTGGAGTAGCCTCTTTTAACATCTAAAAATGTCCCAATTTATTGATCAGCACACTATTACCACCAATTTTCCACGCTTGGAAAAGACAAGAAACTGACATCAGCATGCAGGGGTGCGCTTATATACGGCTCCTCTCTCTCACTTCTGGTGTGGTTTGAAGTCAGTGCTGGGTTGTACAGCACCACCTGCCTTTGCACTGGAGCACTGCTACAAAATTCTCTGAATCCACGCTGGTGTCTTGGGTGTATTCTAAGATGAGAGATCTGCAGTTAAATGTGCATTGTTCTTTATAATACGGCGTTCTTGCTCTTACTAAGGTCCGATTAAGAGTTTGGCGGTGTGGGACCGGGCCGCCACGCTTCCAAACCTCCAAACAGGGCTGCTGGCCGCCTGCCAGATTACGAGTTTTCTCCTGGTCTGGCGGGCAGTCCTTTGGCGTTCCCACAGAGGTGCCTTTCAAAAAGGCAACGCAGTGGGAGCGCCACAGCTCGTTCCTGTACGGTCCGAAAGGCACAATGTTGTGCTTTTTGTTCCATGCAGGAACTGGGGGTGCACACATACAGGGGGCACAACATGTGTCCCCCTGCACAGAGGCACAAGGGGGCCCTGTAATGGCCACCAGAGTTACCTCACCACTACCCTTTCCATGGCGGGCTCACCACTGTGGATAGGGCTGCAGTGAGGAAACTCGTAATATGCTTGGTGGTGCCACAGCGGCACCACCAAGCATATTGCGGCCTCTCACTGCTGCACCACCGCCAGATATCGCGGATTCCTGGCGGTCCCAGAACGGCCCGACCGCCGTACTCCTAATACGGTGGTCGGACCACTAGTGCGGTGGTCCCCGACTGCCACCACACCTCCACCATGAGTTCGGCGGTCCTATGGACCGTCAAACTCATAATCAGGCCCCAAGTCGACTACACTACTTACGAAGGCAGCACTAGCTATAGTTTTCAATGTAACCTGCCACCATGCCGCTGTTTACGTCTTGTTGGATTCTAGTGTTGTAGGCTAGGTTCTGTTTTCCCAGTGCTGTGGTTGTTTTCTGGCTCTCGGTAGATACTTTGCCAGCTACGATATGGGACAACGTTCAGCTCCTCTCTTAATAGTATTCCTGGCAAGGTGAGAGGATGACAAACAATGCTTCTTTGAAGCTGCCTACCTGGAGGCAGAAGTAGAACGAGTGCATTGTTTCTTTCTAGTACGTATTTTCTCCGCGGAGGTTCTTTGTTTGGTGTTTTTGAGGAGAAGGGGTGGGTGGCTGGGAAGGCCGGATCTGGTGTTTGCAGTAGATGCAGCGTTCTGTGAAGGAGCACTCGGCAGCCAGTGCCAGGGGTGCTTTGGGTTGGCAGGCGGTGTTGGGTTTCAGTCACGTGAGCGGCCCGAGCGCGGCAGAAGCGAAGGAGAGCTGGTCTGGGACTGTCGCCCTGTCACAGACAGCTGCCTGCTTGCAGCGGGTTCATGACCCTGAGCTGAAGGACCGCCACATGACTGGACGGAAGCGCTCGGCAGTGGCCGTCATGCAGGAATGGTAGAAGGTCACGCCGGGTAAGTGACCTAAGGTGTTATGGAAGGCGCTCTTCCTTCTCATTGGCTACAATTAAAGTTTCCTGCTAGCTTTCTACAGTCACAGCTTCGTGTTCTGCTCAGGTTGTTGGTGTGATTTATTTAGAACATAAATATGTTTCTGTGTAATATTACGCAAAAAAAATGAAGTGACAACACACCGGTAGAAGGGGAAACGGAGAACGTTTTTTTTTGTTTGTTTTTTATATCCATGTGTAGTTCGAATAGGTCGGTCTCTTAACTCTTTCTGAAGGCTAGTGAATTCGAATCTAGTCCGAGTTCTTCTCTGTGGCGAATCCAATGGCGTAGCATGGATGCCGTAGGGAAAGCAAGCAAAATTCCCAACCCGTTTCCAGATATTGTACTGAAATACCGAAATGTTTGGAGTGCAGAAGCCCTCTATATCCCCTCCCCCCAGCTCCTGGCCCCGGTGCCACTGCACCTGCTGCACTGTTGAGAGCTACGTCCCCCGGTGAGTACATATTCTAGGAGCTTGGCGAAGGGGAGCTATTTTGTTGCGTTTGCCTTGTCCCGCTCATCCGCCTGCTTACAGCCCTCGTGATTATGTTTATCATTTTAAAATGTGTGTGTTTTTTAAAACTGTATTTATTGGATTTTTTTTATTGTAACATAGTTGTGGCATTACAGCTTTCTGAGGTAAGTCTCGTTGCATAAGAAAAGGCTTTTGTCCTCGATGAGACTAACGGAGATCACCTCAAAAGTAGCAGAGAACACAACTGAGTAAATCTTGTAGCACACGACTGAACTCAAAACAAACAATGAATATGAAGGTCATATGAAAGAGTCAGTAGTATAGAATGTAGATGTAAAGGCTTGCACCTCAGTAGTTTGCGTAATGTATTGGCTCGTCTTGCGTGACATGTTACTTAGCTGGTCAGATGGCCCCCGGGAGTTAAACATTCGCTACTGATATCTGCTGTGACCTGCAGGTCACACTTTTGAATCCCTGAAAGGCCACCTCAGCCTTCGAACGTAAATCGAGTAATATTATATTGGATAATAGTAACTCCTGATACTCTGTATATGCCCTGATCGCAAGTCTCACATTACTGGAGCTCTGTTAAAATGTAATTACCGCCTGGTAAAGTGACCTTAATACCAGGCAATTAGGAGTTGAACTCCATGAAATGCTAAATTACTGCGTGGAGTCAGTCTTTGTGGTTGTAAAACCACACTGAATTTGCTGTTATGGGATTTTACCTCCTACATGTACCAGCAGCTTTGATCAGGTTGTAAATGTATGTGCGGACTTGTGAGTGCAGTGGAGGTGAGGAAGGTTTTTGGGGGACTAAGAAAGGGAAGGGGGAGCTTTTTTTCTAGCAAGGGAGTATTGTATGACCAGTTTTCCCCACATGTAGTAAAATTCGATGTGGAAACACCAAACAAGTCCTAATCAGATTGAGCGAAATTAATGCATAAAACATGCATTCATTTCGATCCATGTAATTTGTAATGAGGCCCATACGCTGGAAAAAATGTGTGATATTAAGTGCCTATATTGGAGCAAGTTATTGTTATCTGTGTTTAAAAGTCTGCTGTCCAGGAGAGTGGCGTTATGAATGTCTGTAGTTGTTCAGTGCCGTGCAATTCTGAGTACAAGCCTCGCTCCCATGATTTAAAGACAGCTTTCCTTCCTGCACTGTTCTTCATGTGAACAACAACAGATCGTTTGCCTTGATTATGAGTCTCCAAGACCGTCGTGTGGTCAAATTAACGAACATGATGAAAGAGTAACTAATATTCTGCACGATATGCATGTGTGAATGTTGCAGTATTTCTGTAGCGCAAGCCTAGATGGAAAGCAAGGAGGCATTATTGACATCACCACAGTGTGCTCCAGTGTGGACTGTGAGTCTGTCTTGTGCAGAGTTGAATTTGCAGAGTAAGGTTAACTCGCCACTTGTATTTGTCTGTCTTCTGGTTGTTGTGTGTTGTGCTCGTCGTGCTGGGTGACTGGCCCTCAGTTTACCAAGAATGAGAGCAGCTTTCATCCTTTGCCTGTCCGTGGCCACATCATCACGTCCTCGTGCCAGCCCCCTCTGCCAGTGTTCTCCTGTCCAGCTTGCTTGCTCTCTGCTGCCAGTTTGCCTGCAACCCTCTGTGCCTCCTCTGCTCGTGTCTTGCTCTGTTTTGCCTTTTCTTCTTGTTTTTCTGCCTCCTGTTTTCCTTTTTCTGCCTCCTGTTTTCCTTTTTCTGCCTCCTGTTTTCCTTTTTCTGCCTCCTGTTTTCCTTTTTCTGCCTCCTGTTTTCCTTTTCTGCTCGTTTCTTCCCTCTTCCCGCCGTTTCCTTCCTCCCGCTGTTTCCCTCGACAGAGTCAGCGCCCCAACGCCTAGATAGCCCCATAGGGTGACAGTGCGGTGCAGAGGAAATGACCCCACTGTCAGTTTAGAAGTAGGATTTTGCGGTCAAGATCCGGAGCATCAGCGCTGCATCAGAACTATGCATTCAAGACACGTGCGCCCGCCGCCCGCCGTTCATAAACTATGTGTTAGAGACTTCCTTGGGTCGGGCCACGTGCACCGGAACAACTCCGCATTAAACTGTAATGTTTCTTGCCTTATCATTTGTGTTGATAACTTTCTATAAGAAAGGATAGGGGCGACCATGTCATGACCATTTGCTCTTATTTTTTTTCTGGTGTAGTCCTTCCCTAATTAAATAAATTGTTTTAATTAAAAATAAGTATATTCTAGTTCGTCCTAGGAATGTGCGTACTAGTACAGTTCAGCATTAAAACATTGTATTCAGGACAGTCCTTGGAAAATGCGCAACAGTACTCTTCAGCACCATCAGTGTTCAGCATTAAGAAGTTTTACAAAGAGTAGATGTTTCTAGACTAACTTATATTTGCAGGCTTTAATACTGAAAATCTTGAAGTAAACCCCTTCTTGAATGTTGATTGTCATTATTTCTTTGCACACCCGTCCTTGACACCTTTGCTCTTGTGTTCTTCCTGTTGTGTGGGTAATCCCACACCTCCTAGACTGCGATTTGACTGGAGAGAGTGGGGCTGTGGAGGTCACGATGGACACTCTTAGTAGACCTGTGCTGACTTCCTTTTGCTTTTCTCAAATGATGCTGCCTTGTGCTTCTAGTTCTTCATGTGTAGGAAAGGCTTGAGTAACCCTTCACTGGATTCTGCTTAGCAGCGATGTATAGTATTGCTAAGATTCCACTCTGCTGGACTCCCTGTAACAGACACTAGCCTCTTGTAAAATTTGAATAACAAATGTGGTCTCTAAATCCTCAAGACAGTTTGGCCTAAGTCCACCACGTAACCAGTGTAGCACTCACGCATGTGGCATATCGTTTTCACTAGGAAAAGCCAACAAATACAGACCGGTCAAATAGTCCTTCTTAGCACTTGATTTACATCTGTTTTCCACGGTAGTGCTGAAGGAAATATTTCAAAAATCAATGTTTCGCAAAGCTACCATGCAAGCTGCAAAGCACAGTGGATTCCACACTTGAACGCTCAAACCTGCCTACCTTTCAGCCAATGCATTACATGTCTCACTCACCAACCTTTCTTAAAAGAATGTTTTAGCTAGATAAATGGAAGGTACATGTCTAAGCGTATTGTTAACTCGGCTGGGTTGTAGCCTCTGAATCTTGAGCTGGGGGCAGATAGCTTTTGAAATGTAGAGTACTTTTGACCGGATGACCCGGGAGAACTTAGTGATCTACAGGGAAGGGATGAAGTAACTGACATACACAATTTGTATGTCTGACTTTTTTGTATTATCTTACAGTACTCTTGATTTCATGTCAGTTAAAGCAAAGAACAAATGTGCGAATAAGACCAGGTGACACATCTGACATTTATACTTGCCTGTTTTAAGTCTGTAGCTTTCTAGGGTCACATACTCATTCTTTCTTTCTCCCCCACTGAGTTCTGGTACGTCCAGATCGCAACAATTATACTTTAGCCACCTATCTGAGGCACTTCTATAACTCGCCTATGTTGGAAATACTAAAACAGTGATGTCAGTGGCTTTAACAGAAAAACACTCTTTATAGAAAAAACACATTTTTGACTCTGGATGCAATTTTTCAATCCCTGTGTGTAACGATATCAGGGGGCCTTTTCACAAAAGTAAACTTACACTATTGTGTGTGATACAAAGGTATTTTACTAGTAGTATCTTTACAACTGCAGAGTCTCAGCTTATAAAAAAAGATAGGACAGTCCTATCTTTTTACTTGCGGAGACTCCGCAGTCATTAAGATACTACTAGTAAATTACCTTTGTGAATAGCAAACAATAGTAAACTTACACAAACGACTTACACAAACGTGTAAGTTTGTCTCTGTAAATCAGGCCCAGGGTGTTCTTGTGATCCCAGTCAGCCATAACTAAAAGATTCGCTTGATCTTGTCTTGTTTTGTATAAAATCTGAATGCAAACATGTTCAACACTGGGGGGAAAAACAATAACAATCATGGTTAAATGATTCTTCATATAAGTGTCAGCAGAGAACTAGCGGCCCTTATTAGCTAAAACCTCAATTTAGAATTTGCCCCTACCTTTCGAGATAACCAGTAAAAGCTCTTTGAGGCATGGAGTGGTGAGTCTTCACTTACCAAGGCCCGGAAGCTGCTGTTAATGTTTTGAGCAATTTTGCTCCTGTCATGCAAGCGTGCAGAAATGCCAACCATAGGAGAGCTGCAGTCGCTGAGACAGACTACACTACAGAGTTTGTCTACATCAGGTGCCTGCTTACTCTTCCTTCCCTTTTTATTGATTCTATTGTTCTCTCACCTGTTGCCACCTTTTAAAAAGAATGTTTTGTTTTTATTACGCCTCATTACACACTTCTGCTTTTTTTCATATGCTCTAAATCACAGGTGTGGGCAGGGTTACCATTCTTGCCTCTAGTCTGGGCCAGAGCCACAGAAAGTGCTTTAGCTCTGGGCAGGGTGAAGTTCATGTACTGAGTTCAGTTAGCCACAGG
This sequence comes from Calotriton arnoldi, assembly GCA_963921515.1. Lineage (NCBI taxonomy): Eukaryota > Metazoa > Chordata > Amphibia > Caudata > Salamandridae > Calotriton > Calotriton arnoldi. The sequence continues at coordinate 722,001 of CAWUFW010000581.1, forward strand.
GAGGGGAGTCCACGTACAGCATAGAGATTGGGAGATGTGTGGTTCCTCCTCTTGAGCCATGTAAGGGAACCAAAGACTGTTTTCTGAACTCGCTGGCGTCTGCAGATGAAAGCCCCCGTGAGAACAAAGAAGAGGTTGTTACCCTAGTGTAGATGGGGAAGCAGCGACTGCGTCCGCCACTGTGCTGGACTGAGAAGCTGGGGACACTGACAAATCCACCAGAAAGCCAGAGTGTTCTAACAGTAGACGGGCGACTGGGGAGGAACCAGTGGCGGCTGCCTCGGAACAAGGGTGGTGGGGTGAAAAAAATAATCTTGCCTTCGCAGCAGCCGCACGCCTCTCCTCCGTCCTCTGCTGCACGCCTCTACTCCGCTGCACGCCTCTCCACTGTCCTCACTCTGCTGCACAACAGAAGCACCCAGACTCTCCCAGCCAATCATGACGCTGCATCAGCAGCGTTGTGATTGGTCTGAGTGGCCTGTTTGACCACTCAGGCAGTGCCTGGGAGCCTGGGCATGTTCTCCATCGGGCTGTGCAACACTGCCAGGTGGAGAACATGCTAAGTGTGCATGACTGTTTGTCTGGCCCAAGAGGGCCGGCCAAACAGTCATGAGCACTTAGGGAGTGCAAACCACTCCTGCTCCCTCTGAGGACGACGAGCCCAGCCCCTCCCCTCCCTAACATTGCTTTGAGTGGCACAGAAAAATAAAATGATAATAACATCTTATTATTATCTTTTCTTTTTTATTTTTTTGCACTGCTCAAAGAGCAGTGGGGCGACACTCCTCTGCCTTAGCGGAGGAGCCGCCACTGGGAGGAACAGCTTGGAGCAGGGGGCTCAGCCTCAGAATAGCATAGATAGAACTTATGGTAGCTTCCCCGCATTCAAGAGTAGAGGGTTCGACATTAGTGGATGAGCCCACCTTGTCATGGTTCTGTAATTTAGCGTTTCTATAAGTATGGGTACTGTTGGCTAGCTTCAGTGTTTGTGCAGATACCGCGGAGGTGTTTTGTGCAGGCAACAGTCTCCAAGAGAGGCTGGTTGCTCAAGGTGAAGAGTTCTATGCTGTACTTTCAAGCTTCGGTTATGTTACATGTCAACTGGTGATTTATTGTTGAACAGCACGTACATTACCTCTGTGTTGTTGTTCTTGTCCTCGGTACAGCGACCCAGCTGAGAGCATGGCAGGCAGCAATGATTATATTTCAATAGACCAAACTTTGTTACAGGCTTTGCTGCTGCTTTTCTGTGTCTTTGGATCACAGGTACATGTATTTATTTATTTTATTTTTATTTATTTTATAAGTTTTATATAGCGCTGGCTCCACCCATGGGTATCAGAGCGCTTAAGATTGTTAAGATGATGTTCAGAAAAATACAGAACAATTGTTTCAAATGCAGCAATCATACATGGTAAACAAAAATAGCATATTGAGTGCTATAGAGTAATTGGTGAGAGAGAGAAAGAAAGGGCAGTTTAAGAAGAAATAGCATCCAAAAGGATGGCGTAGCAAATAATAATACTGTATACATATGGTAGGCTCAGTGGTCAGAATCAAGCTGGCGGTTAGGGCACGTGAGAAGGGTGGGATGGTGGCTGCTAGGATGAGGAGAGGATGGAGGCAGGGGGTATGAGGGGGCGGGAGGGGGATGTCTGGTGAGAGAGGGTGAGGGTATTTGGGAGTAGGGAGCATATAGCAAGTGCAGTAAGAGAGGGATTATGTGCCCCAATATTTGTTGAGCAGGTGTATTTTAAGGTCTTTTTTTAAATTGACATAAGAGGGGTTTTCTCGTAGATCTTTAGGTAGGGCATTCCAGATGCTGGGGGCCTTTCCAGAGAAGGAGTGGGATTGAGAGGCTTGTTTTTTCAGAAGAGGGGGGATGAGGAGAAGAGAGTTGGTGCTTCTCAGCGGGTGTGCGCAACCCGCTTTGTTGAGTTTGTTTGAGAGGTAAGGCGGGGTCTTTTGGTAAAGGGTTTTGTGCGTTATGCAGGCAATTTTGTAGGAGGATCTGCCTTCGATAGGAAGCCATTTAAGGTCCTTGAGGGCAGGTGAGATGTGGTCGAAGCGTTTACAGTCCGTTGTTAGCCTTGCCGCTAGGTTGAGAACAGATTTGAGGGGGGCAAGGTGAACTTTGGGAGTTCCGGAGAGTAAAGCGTTTCCGTAGTCAATTTTCGAGAGGACTAGAGATTGGACAACCGATTTGAAATCTTCCGCTGGAATAAAAGGTTTGATTTTTTTGAGATGTTGGAGTGTGAAGAGTGCTCCCTTTGCTGAATTTTTTATATGGGAATTGAGCGTTAGCTTACTGTTGATGGTGATGCCAAGAGATTTTACTGATTCGGCGAGGGAGAGAGAACAGTTTAGGGCATTAAGGTCAGCGATCCAAGTTTGAATGGGGAGAGGGTTGTTTTTAGGAGAGAAAAGAATGATTTCAGTTTTGTTTGGATTGAGTTTGAGATGATTGGAGTAGAACCAGGATTGAATCTTGGTTAGGGCAGTGTTGAGGTGTAAGATATCGGAGTGGGATTTAATTTTATAGTACAGTTGGGTGTCGTCAGCATACAGGGGATAGTTAATTCCAGCGTGTTTGAGTATGAGGGTAAGGGGTTCCATAAAGAGGTTGAAGAGAGCGGGAGAGAGGATAGATCCTTGTGGGACACCGAGGGCGACCGGTGTGGGGCAAGAGAGGTAGTTTTGAATTTTAATTTGTTGGGATCTGTGTTGGAAGTAGTAGGCGAACCAGTTTAGGACAGTGCCATTTAGGCCGAAACGATCTTTGAGTGCATTAAGTAATGTTGAGTGGTTAACTGTATCAAATGCAGCAGTGAGGTCGAGAAGAATGAGTAGGCAGGTCTCCCCCCTTATCCAGGGCGAGGTGGATGTCATCCACTATATTAAGCAATGCAGTTTCTGTGCTGCAGCCTTTGCGGAAGCCGGATTGTAGAGGGTCAAGCAGGTTGTAAGTGTCAATGTGTTTATCTAATTGAAGAAGGGCACATTTTTCAAGGGCTTTGGAGAGAAGGGGGAGGTTGGAGATGGGGCGGAGGTTGTTAGGGTCATTAGGATCGGCCTTGGGGTTTTTAGGGATGGGTGTGATTTGTCCAAGTTGGAGGGAGACAGGGACGCACCCCGTAGAAAGGGAGGAGTTAATGATATTGGTCTAGTAAGGGACGATGACGTGCTTTAGATCTTGGACGAGGGAAGATGGAAGCGGGTCTTTAGTGTGAGAGGAAGGCTTTAATTTGGATAAGATGTTAAAGACTTCTAGTTCTGAAACGGGGTTGAAATTATGCCAGGAGGCATTATTTTTAAGCAGAGGTTTAGAGAGGCAGGATTCAGGCAGGGTAGATGAAGGAAGTTATGGGGACGGAATAGGGGGTAGAGTTAGGGGGAGTGTGGTATTGAGGTAGCATCAAGAGGACACTGGGGGGTGGGGGGTCTGAGTTACCTGGAAAGATTGATCAATTTTGGCAATTTTTTCGGTGAAAAAGTTAGCAATTTCTTCACATTTGTTAGTGGAGGCCAACAAGTTGAGGGGGGCCGGGGAGGTTTGGTTTCTAACAATGTTGAACAGTTCGCTGGGTCGGTTCTTGGCCCGGGCGAGTTGCGAGCGGAAGAAAGATGCCTTTTCAGAGAAAATGTGTTTTTTGTAGGTAGATCTAGCGGTTCTAAGGAGGGCGAGATGGGAGGGGGAAGGGTGTTCTTTCGGCGAGTCTAAGTGAGCGTCTTTCATTGTTGAGGTCTGAGGTAAACCATGATTTGGAGGGGATATTTTTTAGAGTTTTAAGGTTGGGAGGGGCAAGTTGGTCTAAAACGTCAGAGACAGTTTTATTAAAGTGCTCTGTGAGTTCATTTGTATTGAGAGAGGGTGGAGTGAGACGAAGTTGGGTTTGGAGATTGGACTCAAGTGCGCCAGGAGGGATTTGTTTAAGATTTCTGGTCATAATCGTGGTTTTGTTGTTTTTAGCTGGGGCGGGAGGGGCTGAGGGGGAAATCGTGAACAATATGAGGTGGTGGTCAGACCAGTCAATAGGGATGATGTTGGATAGGGATGCCAGATCCGCGTTAGCGATGATGGCGTCGAGAGTAGCTCCTTTGGAGTGGGTTGGGGAGTGGCAAAGTTGTTTGAGGTCACTAATCTCAAGAAGATTAGTGAGAAGTTTGATTGTGGGATCCCCGGGTTCGTTCCAGTGAAGGTTAAAATCTCCTAGGAAGAGATTTTTAGAGTTAGAAAGTAGCGATTGCATGAGAAGGTCAGATAGTTCTTCAGCGAAGGGCAGAGGTTCACCAGGTGGGTGATAGATATTGTTTAGTCGTAATGGGGGAGAGCCCTTTATCTTAAGTTCGGCACCAAGGTATTCAAAGGTTGTGTAGTCTGTGATCTTGGCTAGGGAGAGTTGGAGTTCTTTTTTAAAAATAATTGCTAAACCACCTCCTATTCTCTCAGATCTGTCTTTCCTGATAATGGAGTAACCAGGGGGGGAGAGTAGGTCGAGGATGGGTGTTGAGTGATCTTTGAGCCTAGTTTCTGTGAGGAAGGCGATGTCAATATCTTCGCTAAGGATGGTTTCGAATATTTCGGTCGCATGTCGAACAGCCGAGCGGCAGTTCACGAGCATGCAGGTCAGGGGTTTAGGGTTAGTATTGGGGGGAGGGCATGGGTGAATGGCGGTGAGTTGAGGGGGGTCTGGGGGAACCGGGAGAAGAGTGTATTCTGCTGATCCCCATGATAACAGGGATGTTGGATTGAGGGAAGGAAGAATCCTTAAGGGGGGACTTATTTACGTAGGAGTTGCAAATGTCAGCTAGGTTGGAGGCGGAGTAGTCATTCAAGGTGCGAAGAGGTCTGTGTATACGGTTGTGAAGAGGGGAGGTTATCCAACGTTTGGGATAAGGGCATTTAAGAGGGCCAGAGCATGGAGAGGAGGACCGTGAGGGGCGGGTTCTAGGGTTGGGGGATTTGAAATTTTTGAAGTCTTCTCTAAGTCGGGTAAGTTCTGTAACTAAGGTAGAGATATTGCGGTCAAGGTTGCAAAGTGTCTGGGTTAAAAGAGTGAGGTGGGATGTGGTTGGGGCAGGAGGAGGGGAGGAGGTATGGTTTGAGTTGGCTTTGGGGGGCGGTTTGGTGTTCGGAGAGGGCAAGGGGCTAGGGGGGGGGGGGGACAGGGGTGATACTGAGACTGTGGGGGTGGGGGAGGCCTGGGGAGGGGAGAGGGTGAACAGGGTGTGAGGAGACGCAGCATCAGAGTTGGGGGTAGGAGTGTAGTTCTGGGAAGGAGGAGAAGGGGCAGGAAGGGGTATAGTAGCTAGGGGAGAGCTTGGGGGAAGAAGGGGGGATTGGGAAGGGATTAGTCCTTGGGCTAAGAATCAAAACATTGTATTTAGAAACCTCTAGGAACTGCATGTAAGGAACCCTAACCTTCTGTGCTGTACTTCGTCCTAGGTGCACTAACACACCATAATGCACTGTCTCTTAGAAACACCACCTCCCAAAACTGAATAGCAATGTAGAAACTAGTCTCTACCTCACCCTGCGCCACTACATCCTGCATGAACCCAGTAGCCAAATGACTGAGTGCACCGGTATCAAGACAAGGAGAAGCTCTGTGACACATATTCCCCTCCCAAATATTGCTTTTAAATTGTGTCCTCCTCTTTAGATAGAGTTCATACAAACATATCCTCTGGTGGTAGAAGAAAACCAGCAGAGCTGTGCAGTCTTTCCTTGCACGGGGATCACCAGTTGCTTACCACTGTGTACTTCTTATTCTGTAAATTGTCTCGGATCCTTTGGAGAGGTTGTCTCTTTTCTGGACAGCAGCTCCATTTAGATAAGCTACAAACAGGTAATGTGAAATCAAACCTTTTTGGAGGTATCCTAATGTCATCCATCTAATCAGGCGGCACTTTGCAGCTGCAAAGTTTCTTTTTTGCAAGTTCCAATTATGCACAGTAAAGGTAACGCCAAAGCAGATGCTCTCTCTGCCAAGCATGCACCACACAGCACAGCACATGGACAGCATAGAGAAAGAGCGAGCATGATGCACCTCTCCACAGCAGATAAAACATGGAAGAAAACAAGAGTTAAAACACGGCCCACCAATACAGACAAGAACACCAACAACCTAAAACATAAATCGGGTAAGTAGTGCACTCATAACTATAAATCCGGACATATATTCCTCTCAGGTTCACCTAACATATACTATCTACGCATCTCTCTATTAGGGAACCTGGAGAACATATTCCCTTCCAACTAGCCAAGTTCAAATACCCCACAGAAATCAGTCTCCAAATACTCTTCCAGCAAGAGGAGGAAACAACTCTCTACCCAGCACAGGTAAATCACACGTTAGTTCAGCCTTCTGGGTAAACGAGAGAACCATGCCCTCCTGCAAATACCCAGACACAGTAATACACAGCCACCGTTTTATTCAACTCAGGGAACTTCACTCTGTTCTAGGCAGCTGAGGTATACTTAATCTTTCACAACCGTATTGGTCCTCCCAGCCACCTCAGATAAGCGCTTTGTTTTTTATTACCAGTCTAGTGTGGTACATACTCCACAGGTTCACTTACACCCTTCAAACCTGCTCAGAAGGCTACAGCTCTTCCAACCAGCCGAGAACAATAACAGAATACACGTTTGCAAGCAACCCTTCCGTCCACCATGGAAAAATGTACTCCTTAAAGCAACTCTGGGAAAATCCACCTCCCTTTTAAAACAAACCGGCACACAGACATAACCATCGAAAGCCCAGTACTGTTCCCGGTTCAAACCCTTAGAAATGCACAGATTTCCAACACATTACATACATGCATACACAACCACTCACCCACCCACGACTCCCTCCCTAATCTGGGTAACCCAAAACTAAACCCACCACTCAACTCCTTCTTGTGGTGTCTGCTATAATGTTTGCAAAGGAATTAGTCACCCACTCAGTTCCCACCAATAGAGCAATTTTGCAAGAATTAAAATCTGTTTCTAAGCGGATGCAAATAGTGTGACTTGATAAACACCGGATGCATGGCATTAGTGCACCACCCACCTCACAACTCGCAAATAATAGTATGTTAGATTGATCACCTGCTCTCGAACTTTTATAAACTGCACACACTATGCTGCATAAATCTAAAGCAACGGGACTCAAAGACAAACCTCCAGACACTGAAAGAAGTGCGCCAAGCACAAACATGTTCAACGTGTCCAGATCACTGGTGCCAGCACTTACTCCTCTACAAAGGTGCTGTTACCTCAAGAAAACTACTTATAAAGGCCGCCTCACATCTAATACAAGTCGCTTTTGTGGGCCTGACATAGGCAGCATTCTTCTTCGTAAGTATTCAACCTATGTTATTCGGGGCACTGTGGGTCCATTCTGAGGGACTAGGGGAATGGACTCTGATATCTATTGAGCCTGTCTCTATGATTTAGAAATATGTGTAATATGTTACCTCCGCCAATCGCTGCCAGAGTTTTTCTTGTTGCTTACATGTTTTGTGTATTAATGACAACTGTTTAATTCATTGGGGTTGTACAGCTCTTCCAGCACTGTAGAATGTACCTTACGATGTTATTTGTGGACCGAGCTTCGGATTGTCCCAGGGGCATTACAGATCCAGGGAGGGTACTTCGAAGTACGAAATGCACTCTGTTTTTGATATCATTCGCGCACCACGTATTCAGGTGTGAGTTAAATGTATGCTGATGGCTGTATGATTCCGAAATAAATACAAACTGAAAGGGGAAAAAAAGTAGTTCAACCTACACATCACCTTCAATCGGGTGAGGCGAGAGCGCCACTTTACTGAGGCAAATATCTCGGTGATTTCACCACAAGAGTGGCAGTAGGGGTGTGCTCGCTCGTAGGCCCTTTTATGCAGCTGTACGGAAATACGCACTCCTGCCTCCAGCACTACTGTGTTTTGTTAGCAGTACGTCTGTTTGGAAGGCGCTCTGTCAAAACCCACACCTTACGAGCATTGACAAAGCCAGTAGGCCTTACCTGGCTTTTTTGGCTTTGCAATTCTTTTAGTCAATGCTGTTGCACATCGGCAAAAAGAACAAAAATGCGAGTTTGCAGATGCAGAAAGCATCAGCAAAAAAAGTGTGATCATTTGCGTCATGGTACTATGGCACCATGCATGCGCACAAACTCGGCATGGTGTGGTGGTCATTGTGTTTTTTGTTTGTTTTAATTCTTTGTTCCAAGATGGCAGAAGCCCATATTAGAGCGGTAAATTAAAAAAGCACTGTTTTTGTATAAAGGAGCTGTCTGGAGTAAATTGCAACTGTCAGCCCCTCCAGAAAGAGGAGAAAAAAAGAAAAGGGAAAAATTGACGGTGCGTAAAATTGACGCAAGTGAGAGGCCAGGAGTAAAGTAAACACTGGCACACACGGGATGGTGCTGAAGGGGGGGGGGGGTAAGCAAGAGACCGGTGGGGTAGCTTAAATTAAAAGAAAAAGCCTAGAGGAGAAGTGTGGGGGAAGATATGGATAACTCAGGGAAGAAACACAGAGAGCACACGGCGGGGATGTGAGAGGGAAAGAGCACAGAGAACAAGAAAACATTTGCTCTTCTCTAGTAGTGTTGTTCCATGATGTGGTGCTGTGGAAGGATACACTTCATCCAATCAAAACGTACAAATGGCAACAACCGTGGCTGAGCAGCACATATACAATATGGCAACATTAACTAGGCTGAACATCCCATACAAAACAATGCAGCCAACATACGAGCCTGAACAGGACATTTAAAACTTGGCTCCAATATTCTAAGCCAAGCGACTCATATAAACCATGCCACCAATATTCTAGGCTCTGCAGTACATATAACATACATCACCAACATTGTAGGCAGATCAGCAGTATAATACATGGAAGACGACCAGTCACAACAGACTAATCTACTTGTTTACACAAATTGCAAATGAATTAAGGAATAGCAGTAAACAGGGCCGGACTGGCCGTAGCGGGCACTGGGCATTTCCCCAGTGGGCCGGAGGGGTGGGGGCCGTTTTTTTGTCACTGGGGGCCGGTTTTGCAATATCGGCCCCCTGTAACAAAAGCGGGAGTGGTGCTTCTTGTTAGCACTCCTCTCCTCCCAGGGCCGGTCAAGCAGCAATCTTCCAGGGCTGGTTGCTGTTCCTAGTCCGGCCCTGGCAGTAGACCTGTGGAACTGTCTCTCTATACCCCTTCCCTACATGACTTCCTCTAAGATGATTTAGCATTGATTTACAAAACTACACCCTATTTTAAATGAACTAATACATCGATGAGTATGGGACCACATATTGGAGCATTCTATTTTCTGTTGGATCTTTGTCTAGCATGGGCCCAGATAGAATCATAGGTTCAGAACGCCGAGAAGAGAAATCTCTGATGTAGAAGTAACATTATTATAATTAGAAGACCAAGGAAGAGTTAAGTAAGTAAATGAAGCCGAGCAAAAATAAAAGAAATCTGGCAGTTATTAGCCCAGGTATTAATTCCGTGGATGTCTCTGCATGTTCAGCCATTTCACTGATTCTTCTGTTGTGTTGCCCGCACTCTCCAGATCGCTGAGACATAGTTCGATCATCATAGTCGAAGTCATTTTTTGGGAATTCCCTAAATTTCATAGTTTCTAAATTCAGGATATATGTGCCCGTCACGTTCCCTGAGATCTGCAAAACACAGTACTGCCACTGGCACATTTGTGCAAATGGGGTTAGGGCATTCTCTGTGGCTGCAGCAACATTGTGGAACCTCCTCCAGGGCATTCTCACATCAGTGCTCCCATTAAATCTGAAGACTTTGCAACATGGAAAGTAAGGGCAACAACCACACTGTTTTGGCTTTTTAACCTATATGTCAGTTGCCACTGTGTTTCGTGTTGTGATTATTTACTCGGTGCCAAGAGGTTTCTCTGAAGATGCGCCATGTAAATAAGTATCACATAATTTTATAACGTAGAGTTGTGAATCTTCATTTGTGGACCAGGGGCCATGTCATGAAGAGCTGTGCCCCTGTTTTTTGATAAACTTTGTTTCAGCTATTACAAGCCATACGAATACAAAAAAATACATACAAGTTAAAAATATTATTCTATAATAAGGAGAACATATTCAAATAATTCATCGAGATTAAAAAGAAAACCCAGCATTCTCAAAGAGCATTAATAATAATGATTTGCAGAAACGTTTGGAATGAGAAAAGGTATCAACCAGATCTGGTAGATTTCCAAGTCACAAAGATGAACAAGGCTACAGGCTGAAAAAGCGCTTCTGAGTACGGACTAAGATATAATGACATTGCCTCCCTGCATCTTCCTATGTTATGTTTTTGAAGAGAGGGCCAAGAAGATGCCTCCTTGCCTGCAGGGAGTAAAGGCAGAGGAGCATAGAATGTGAGACAGTCTCTTGGCCTCCTACTCTACAGTTACAAAAGTCTGAGCAGAGCTTATTGCTACTCTGTCTTTTAGTGTAGGTCAGGACTGGCAGTACTTCATGTCTAAATTTAATGTATAAGCTCCTTTTTTTTCTTCTGGGAACCGACAATTCAAATATGACTTGTAAGAGATTGAGGTTTTAACGCCCAAGTACTGGATTATTAGTTGGCCTCCCTTTCTGGACCAGTTGGCCAGGATATATTCAAGGTGTCACATTTTGATTATCTTCAAGCTAATGCTTGTAATAGAACGTGGAATCTGTGTTTATTTTTTTTGTATTTGTAGTGGCTAAATTTCTTACATATAACTCAGAACTTTTCAGAGTAAGTGCATGAATTTTAGACAGAAAAGTCAGAAACAAAACAAACTGTTTTTGTCTTTTGCTTTCTGAAGTTCAATTGCAAAAGAAACAATTGATGGACGGAATGCTGGACAATGCAAACATTCACCCCCAGTCACAAAGATCTGGATTTAATCCATCATTCTTTTGGTCACCACACCACCCCAGTTTGGACCCAGCCATATGCAAATCAGTCTTGACCCTGTTCCTTATGGGAACAGTCAAGCCCGAACTGCCAAGCGAGGTCTTCCTGGACCGGAAACGAGCATCCTGGGACCGGTTTCGGGACATCACCCCTCATCAGCCAGGCCAGCTTGAATCCAGTGATGCAGTGTATTTGTGGTGGCTAAAGTTCTTACATATAACTCAGAACTTTTCAGAGTAAGTGCATGAATTTTAGACAGAAAATTCGGAAACAAAATGGGCACCCCGTTCACTGTTTTTGTTTTTTGCTTTCTGAAGTTCATGCATGAATTTGGAGACATTCGAGTTCAGTGTATGCAGTAATGGAAATGCAAAACAAATGACTCTGGGAACCCATAAATTGGGGGTCAAGGAGTGACAGAGGAAAGGGGGTGGAGTCACGAGGGGCAGAATCACGAAAAGCGGAGTCTGACAGTGAACTTATGCATTTATTATTTCAAACCTATTCTGTAAAGAAATTGGCAACAAGGACCAATGTGATTCTACTTCTGTTCTGGCTCACTTCATTGGTCACAAAGAGGCACCATTTAAAAAATATCTTGTTGAGTTAAGTCGTCTGCTGCACAGATCTTTTTGATCCTAGCCATTTTTAGGGGATAATAAAGGTAAAATAACTTAGGTGGGTTAAACGCTTGCTTGAGAGAATCGTGTTTTGTCTAGTTGCAATCTTGACTCTTAAAGTAGCGTAGAAGTGTAATGTGCCTGATGCAGATCACATTGTGTAACATGCATATCACCCATTTGTATTTTATGTGGATCGGTAAGTGGGGTTCCTGCTATTGACACAGAGATCCTTTTGTTACTTGCATTTCATAAGTTGCAATCCTTCTAGTTTAGCACATTGACATATGAACTGGCCTCAAGTAGCTGCATGCAACCTGCAAGGCACGGGTTTGGAATCATGTGCTTTTTCAAAATTTGTTGTTATTCTACGGTTGCTTGAAAGGTTCCTTTGGGCACTAATAAAGTCTTATTAGCACAAATAACCCATGGCAGCGGGTTATGTTTCAAATCCTGACCTTGTGTTTTGCCCGACCATGCACTCTTAGCACATGATGCCTCCCATTATGTTGATATGCGACTCGCATCCCTCATTGTCTTATGTAACTCTTCCTGGACTCTCCTGGAAGTGAAAATAAGAAAGTCCCCTCACAGCGTTCAGTTTGCTGTTCAGAGCAGAAAGAAGATGTGACAAATTCAATCAATTTCACTGGGGCCACCTGGATCGGCTCAATAATAGCTGCCGGATGTAGGATCCGTCTGGATCCCCCTCATTTCCTGCTCTGTATGTATGAACTTTAGACACCTCAAGCTCAGAAAACAGTGGCTCGGGTCTGCACTGACCCAGCGCCGCTTGTAATCCATGTTGTTGAGGATATGTGGTCTCGAGCCACCACCGTTCACGATGGAGATGCTCTCCTCACGCACATGCAAAGGAGGTTCACAGAGAGAGAACTGAGGCTGCCCACGCCCATGCAGGGGGCACCCTTAGAGGGCGATCACCTTAGTGCCACATTTGGCACAGCCAACCCGGACTAGTGTTCCGACCTCTGGGGTCCCGCGATCCGGCGCGCTGGCAGCGTCACTTCTGGCGCACCGAGTGGGCGGGGGCAAGGTATTTATACCCCCCCCGCCCATCTGGGGTTCCTTTGCGCCGAGGTCTACACGCCATCCAGACCCCCCCCTCCCGGTCGCCACAGAGTTAGCTGCCGACCGGGAGGCGCATTAGGCTCAGGCGGGCTCTTGGTCGCATAGATGCAGCCAGGGCCTCCAGCCAGAGCGGGATGTCCCGGGGGGGTCGACAGCCAGTCTACACGGCGTCCGCCCCCCCCCCCCACACCCGCCTACGCTTTCAGGCTGCTTGGGAGGGCGGGGGCTGCTACTGCGGGCACAATGACCGCGAGGGCGCGGGGAGGGGCCCACGCGAGCACCCGGGCACTCCCCAGCACGACGGGAGTCATGAAGCCTCCGCCCCAGCTTTAAGCACACTGGGGCAGCTTTGGAGAGTGTGGGTGTGCGTGATGTCGCGGCCCCCGTTCAGCAAGCCAGCAGTGCGTGGAGGGTGCCAAGAGAGCACGCAGGCTCTCCCCGGCTTGACAGGCAGGCTGCCTCCGCCCCAGCTTTGGCATGCTGGGGTGGCATGGGAAGTGCGGCGGTGCGCGATGACGCGGCCCCCAGTCAGCGAGCCAGCAGGTGCGGGGAGGGCACCACGTGAGCACTCGGGCCCTCCCCGGCACGACAGACAGGCTGCCTCCACCACAGCTTTAGCACGCTGGGACGGCATCGGGAAGTGCGGGGGTGCGCGATGCCGCGGCCCCTGGTAACGCGAGCCTTAGATGCGGGGAGGGTACCACGAGAGCACTTGGGCCCTCCCCGGGTGACAGAGCCAGACAGCCTCCGCCCCAGCTTTAGCACGCTGGGGCGGCTACTGGAAGCGCTGGGGTACTGCGACGGCGTGGCCCCTGCCAGCGAACGTTACAGGTGTGACCGCGAGCGGGCATGGGGGGGCACGCGAGCACTCGGGGGGGGGGGGGGTCCCAGCGCGATGTTTGAGCCTGGTTGATTCGCCGCCCCAGCTATTGGCACGCTGGGGCGGCGGCGGAGGGCAGGGATATGAGTGATACCGTGGGCCACGGCAGCAACCCCTCAGGTGCGGGGGGTGCCACGGGAGCACTATTTTGGAGCTTGTTTCATGATATTAGGTACAAAAACGTGTCTGCAGACCTATTTAATTGCTGAGCCAAAACTCCTATATTAGAACAAAGGGGCATCTAACATTTTAAAGTCATTGGGAACAATTAATGATTGTTTTTGTGTCCGCAGCTGAACCGAGACAGAGTCAGGAATTCGCAATCAGTGTCAAGGCGAGCGTTGCACGACCAGGACCAGGTTGCCCAGGCAGGTACAGGGTGTTAGAAACGGCCACCCGGTGACGCTACCGGCGGCTTAGGAAGGGGCACCGCAGGCTTTTGACGAGATTGGAGGGCATGTTACTAACAGGGTAATCTATTTTCAGGATCAGCACCGACGCAAATGGAGCGAACCCTTGACTAGGCTGCGAACCTGGCGAGAGAGGGACCGCAGAGACGTCCCCAGGAATGCGATACGTGGGGTGCACAAGGTGGCGGGTTTATTGAGGGTACGTTCTACTTCCTGAACTTCCTCCAAGGGGACAGAGTAGGACGGCGGGTTAGGGCTGGCGGGGATGGGGGCTACCCTTCGGGGTCGACCCAGCGTGCCTGCAGCGCACAGCAGGGACCCCAGCGTTTCGTTTTCATCCACTTCAGAGTACCTATCGGAATACCCGCCGATCTTTCATTAGGCGAACGCCAACACGCAGGTTCGCACCGGGGCTGCTCACATCGAGTAAGTAAGTACAGGGGAGGCGTGCCTCGAGAGAGGAAGACACGGACACATACGTCACGCCTGGACCAGTCCATACACTGGTCGGCCAGGTGTGGGAGCTTTTTCTCACGCACAGCTGTCTCTCCCTGCAGGCTCAGTTGCTCGTTGGCAAACGTTTTTGAAGGTTGAGGCATGGATAGCCAGGGCTCCCCCCCCCCCCCTTTTCTCCCAGATGTCAGCTGTGGAGGATTCGTTGGCGTGCACGTCTCCGGAGGCGCAATGGGCGGCATTTATGCAGATGGCCAAGGCTAAAGGTTTGGCGTGGGCAAAGGGAATCATGACCTCGCCTGACCCGGAGGACTCGGGGGTCGTTGTCGACAGACCCGTTCTGGAACAGCTGACGAATGTGGACGCAGGACCTTCGAGGCCGAAAAGGGCCCGCAGGCCGACAAACAAAGACTTTCCCGCCGATCCGCCGACTCCTACGGCTAGAACGCCGTCTACCGTTCGAGAAGCCGTTCCCGCGACATCACACCCTTTGTGTCCAGCGGCAGGGACAGTGGCCATGACAGACATTAGTGCAGCCACAGCAAATTCCGATCATATGGACAAGATGGGTAAGCTCATGGACAGTATGATGAGTTTTATGGCTGAAGTTAAATCCAGTCTCGCCAGACAAGCTCCTCTCTATGCACGGTAGCCCAAACAGTTGCGGGGAGGGGGTGCAAGCGATTACAAAGGTGTGGGGGACTCAGTCAAGCGATATACAGACCCCGGGTGCTGTCCCTACTGCAGTGGCGGCAGCAGTTACTACAGAGATGGTGGAGCAAACTATTCCTGAGGCGGCGGCAGGTCCAATGGCAACACACAGTAGCACGCCTGGCCTTACCAGCACTACACCCACTTTACTGCCACCCCTTACCCAGCCTGCGGCTAGTGAGGGCACCTCCGCTCCGCCCCACGAAGCAGGCCACATTAAACACGCCCAAGGATCTGTCCCGTCTGCCACTAGCACCGAAACCCAGAAGGTATTGTCTAGGGCAGTTGCCAACTCGCCACTTATTTCAGTGGCCCCTTTACTGTCAGGCCGCTGCTCCCTAGCGTGGCAGGTCCCATTGGCAGCCAAAGAGGGGATCTGGCAATGGGATTTCATTGATATTTTCACACTCTTAATGCATGGACTGGATGGGTTAGACATGAGAAAGATGGGCGGAAAAGAGGATGAGAAGAAGGTGAAGCACCAAGCCTGGCCGGAAAAAACAATAGAAAACTGGTTGGAAGCCTTCTCTATACTGTCGGCCTTGGTAATGGAGAAACAGCCAGAGCTGGGTCCCGGTTTATTCCAATATTCCCGGACCATCCACAACGAGGCCCTGAAGTGGGGAGGCATGGGATGGTACAATTACGATAGAGAGTGTAGGAAAAAGATGGTGATGTGCCCCAAGATGGGTTGGGACCAAAAGGAAGTTCAGCTCTGGATGGAGCATATAGGTAAATACACCCCGCAGAGCAAGGAATACCAGACCAAATTCCAGGGGGGGGGGCACACAGCAGGTAAGGGTCCGTTCCAATTTGGGAAACGCAATTTCAAACAGCCCTTTCGAGGCGCGCAGGGGGGATCGAGCCAGAGGGGAGGTTTCAGGCACCCCCCCCCATGGGAACTTGTAGGCTGTTTAATGCAGGGTCCTGCTCCTGGGGCAAAGCATGTAAATTCGCACACACGTGCAACAAATGCGGGGCCCCCCACCCCGCAGCGGCTTGTTACAGTAAACATGAGCAACAGCCACCCGGCAAGAGCAAGCAGGACAGTTGAGTGGGGACAAGATCACCAACACCTCCCCCTCTCCCCGACGTCACCGCGCAGCACACCTCTTGACCCCACTGCGTCTAGCTCACAGGATGGCTCCCTCCCACACATTGTCAGCGCCCCAGCCCCCGCCAGCACAGCCAAAGGCCCGTCACCGCTACTCCTGGACAACCTCCTCCCATTGCTCAGCCTATACCCCAATGCACAAGATGGCCAGCTGCTGTCGGCGGGCTTCATCGAGGGCTTTAGGATTCCCTATGTGGGCCCTCTGGTAAGCCGAGATGCTGACAATCTCAGATCAGCGAAGGAGCGTCCGGCAGTGGTACGGGCCAAGGTAGAGAAAGAACGGGCCTTAAATAGAGTGGCTGGACCCTTCCCTCACCCCCGCTTGATAATTTTGTTGTTTCCCCTCTGGGGGTGGTTCCTAAGAAGGAGCCAGGGACTTTCAGGCTTATACACCATCTGTCATACCCTGAAGGAAGCTCAGTGAATCATGGTCTGGAGGAGGGTACATGCTCTGTGTCCTATTGCAATTTCGATGTAGCAGTGGACTTGGTCAGGAGGGCGGGTAAAGGGGCCTGGTTAGCAAAAGCAGATATAGAATCAGTGTTCCGTTTGCTGCCAGTCCACCCTGACCGCCAACACTTACTGGGTTTCAAGCTAGATGACACGTTTTACTATGACAGATGCATGCCCATGTGTTGCGCAGTCTCTTGTGCGTATTTTGAAGCGTTCAGCTGCTTTTTGCAGTGGGCATTACAGGGAACGTACGGTGTGAAGGGGGTGACTCACTACCTTGATGATTTCCTGATCATTGGGGAGGAAGCAACGCAGGATTGCGGGGAGGCACTCCGGGATTTCGAAAAGCTAGCCAATCACCTGGGGGTCCCACTGGCTCTGGGCAAAACAGAGGGCCCAGCGCAGGTCCTGACTTTCCTGGGTATTGAGCTAGACACGGTGGTGGGAGTGTCTAGAATACCGGCGGGCAAGGTGCAGGCCCTGGTGCAGGAAATCCAGGCTGTCTTGACTAAGGAAAAGGCAACACTAGGGTCAATCCAGAGCCTCCTGGGGAAATTGAACTTTACAGCGAGGGTTATCCCAGCTGGGAGGGTTTTTGCAAGGAGGTTGGCTAGGGCCACGGCCAAGGTCAGGAAGAAACACCACCTGGTCAGGTTGAGCAAGGGAATGAAGAAGGACCTCAGCACGTGGGCCGATTTCTTTGCCAACTTCAATGGCTCTGTTATCTGGAGAGCCCCTTCGGCGGGCAGCCCCTAGCTTTGCCTGTTCACGGATGCATCAGGCAGGGAGGGCTTTGGAGCAATCATGGGGAGCGAGTGGTGTGCGGAGAAATGGCCGAATGCCTGGCATAAGAGGAAAATCACGTCCAATGTAACGGTTCTGGAGCTATTCCCAATAGTTGTTGTCCTCTACCTCTGGCCAGAGGCTCTGGCGGCTAGAAGAGTGCTGTTCTGGTCGGACAATATGGCAGTGGTTCAGGCCATAAATGCGCAAACTGCCAACTGTCCTCTGGTACAGTGCTTGCTGAGGGAATTGGTACGGGCTTGCTTGTACAACAATGTGGAGTGTAGGGGTAGACACATCCAAGGGGTAAAAAACGTTGCAGCTGACGCTCTCTCTCGTTTTCAGTGGCGCTGTTTCCGGGAGGCGTGGGCGAGAGAGGAGATGACCCCTTTCCCGCTGCACCTCTGTCTCCTTCAGTGGAACAGCGATTAAGGGAGCTAGGCGAGCTTTCCCTAGCACCAGGGACCAGGAGGCATTACAAGGCTTGTGCAGCTATTTTCTGCAAAGTGGTAGGGGGCTGGGGGGAAGGTACAACAACTCTGGAACACAAGGTCCAAACCTTTGTCGTGTGGGCCAAAGACCAGGGCAAGAGTCATTCATGGGTCTCAAGCCCCCTGGCTGCTGTGAGTCATTACACCAAGCTTTTGGTCCAACAGGATCCTACTAAATCATTCCCCATCAGGGCAGCGCTAAAGGAATGGGCTAGAGAGGAAACACGATACCCTGACTCCAGGTCATCCATTGAATTCAGAACATTACAGGACATGATCGATGTAGTACACAGGGCCACCCTGTCATCTTTCGAAGCCACCCTCTTCTCGGCGGCTTTCAGCTTGGCTTTCTTTGGGGCCTTTAGAATAAGTGAATTAGTGGCCAGATCTAAGAAGGATGGGTCTGGGATTGCCATAGGGAGACAGGATACCCTACTTTCAGGAGAATTCCTGAGAATTCACGTTAAAAGATCCAAAACGGATCAGGTCGGGTTGGGGAAGGTGATCTGGCTACATCCACTTGGGGATAAAAGGTACTGCCCCATTGGCTTGGTTTCGGAGTACTTAGCCCTGCGCCCCGCCACGGGTGGCTATTTGCTTATACATGCTGACCGCACACCCCTTACCAAGTTTCAGGTGGAACAATTCATGAAGTCATGCCTGGTATTGTCAGGTAATGCTGGGCCTGGTAAGCGCTTTTGCAGCCATTCCTTTAGGATAGGAGCTGCTACCTCAGCATTCAAGGTTGGCCTGTCGCCAGAACGCATCAAGCGGGTGGGGCGGTGGGAGTCACAGCGTTTCAAGAGCTACATCTGCCCGTGAATTCGGATAGGGGCAGGGTGCGCATCTGAGCATTAGGTTCCTGGCAGTTATGTTCGATATGGTTGCAGTGTGTTTGTAGAGCATATCTTTTTCACTTATGCTTAGTATTTTGACAATTGTGGGTTGTGTTTTCAAAAAAAGGTGTTGCAACTCTGCATTTCTTTATTTTTCCAGGATCAAAGGTGTGGGTGATCGGCCATTCAGGCATCGCTAGGGTGGCGCAATGGGCAGAAAGCAGGAGTTGGAAGCATGGGTTTACCTTCACTGAGATAGTCTGGTTGGGGTTCCCAGGCATGAGATGGCACAGCTTGCTGAAGAAGCTGCGGCACAGACTAGCAGGAGGCGGACCCCTCCCAACATTTTGGTCATCCGCCTGGGAAGCAATGATCTGACTTTCATGGGTAGAAAGGCTCTGCTACAGGCAATGAAAGCCACATTGAGTGAGATAAGTAATCTAATAGGCCCATGTGAGTTATGGTGGTCCGAGATTACTCCACGATTGGTCTGGCACGGGGCCAGGTCAGGAGAGGCCATTGAAATTTCTCGCAGGAGAGTAAACAGCGCCATGCGCATATTCACGGATCAGAGGGGTTTTGGATTTATAAGGCATGGTCTCTCACATGTCAAGACCACTGGGTGTTTTGAGGAGGATGGAGTCCACCTGTCTAAAGTGGGCATGGATCTGTTCCTGTTGGACCTGGGCGACGCCCTAGAGTCAGCAGGGTGTAAGTGAGAAAGTTGCCTGCCTTGGTGGGGGGGCCTGGGTGCCACACCCAGAGCTATGGCAGAGTTACAGGGCGATCCAGAGGCTGAATGGTACATAGGGGTATCCTCTTCAGGAGCACAAGAAGGGTGCAAATGCCAAACAACCCCAGGAGTTCTTACGGCAGGACCCTGGAGGACTGACGACGCCCCGCTAGTTCTTTGGGCGGTTGTAAACCTGAGCAACCGGGGCTTGCCTGGACACGCTCCGCCCCTAAAAGGGCGTGAGTAAAAGGGTGGACTGGTGGTCCACGGTATGTAAGGATGGAGATTCCCCAATATGGTTAGCACCCATTGGTCTGGCCACGGTGCAGTTGGCTCATTAGGTGGGCAGGGCAGCTTAGGAGAGTCACTGCTGCCTGCCCTTGGATCGCCCTTAAATTGGCCCACCATGTTGGCATATTTCTTGTAAGAAATAAACCTGCATCAATGTTTTCTCCAACAATCACTGTGTCTTGTGTGTTTATTTATGAGATTGCTATGTTCTGCAGGTTGGGTAAGTTGCCGATATTTGCACTAAGTACAGAGCAGACCTGCTTAATATTTTACAGCCTTCCTGGAATTCAAGTGGACAAACTCCACCAACGTATGCCGTGAAAAATGTTCCCAGGCACTTGAGTGTAACAAACCAGCAACGTAAACAGACACTGCCTGGGCCCGTGCTGTGTACACAGTCTCGTGAGCGGGAGAGAGGCGTGCTTGGCTTCCTTAACCCGGAAGCCTAATGTTTGATCAAATTTGTCCAAATACTCGGGAGCCAAGAAGCCCTTATTCCACAGCGGGGAGATCCGTAGTGACTGTGGGGCTAGTTCAGTCAGATCTGTGTGCTTTTCAGTTAAATAAATCTCTTTGCTGCAAGGGAATCTTCTCTTTTGCCCTTCATATACAAAGTGAACTTGTATATTTTTGCATAGATGTACGCTCTTGCACCATGAGCATTTACGGCCATATTCTTTACACACAGAAGTGACGTGTCTCCGGTAGGGGCGCTTACCATTTTTCTCATCTTTCATACACATGTTTTCTCTCATTCTTCTAGAGCAGAATATTACTTTTTCTTTTTTCTTCACATGGAAAACCTTTTTCCTTCTTTAGTGTTTCCCCCCCCCCTCACACACTGCTGTAAAATGGGGCTGTCTGTGCGCTTTCTTACACATTCTGCACCACTTGCTCCTTATACACATTTAACACTACAGGGTCATGTGGGAACTGCATTAACAATGTTTATGGATCCCCAAAAAGTTACGAATATACAAGTGTTCTCTTCATATCCGCTTTTTTAACACTCCAGAAACCTGCCTAATTGTCTCCTGAGTCCGAGAGAAAATGTGCACTCATGTCGGGAATGACACCATCTTTAAGTGGCATCTCTGAGTACAAGTACAGGCAGATCCTAGCATGGAACACGGTCGCATATTGCATGCGCTTTTTGCCCCTTTTTGTGCCCTTCAATCTGGTTTGCGCACACCAAAGGTTTTGCAAATCGACACATTGTTACTATTCTCCATCTCATAAACATTACTTCTTGTGATATTTTAGCATCCAAGTGATGACATGTCAGCCACTCCCAACAGGGTCCAAGCCTATGAACTTCGTCTCAACACGAATTTATTCAAAACTAAAGCGCTTTTTAGGTCTCGCTGAGCCAGCGCATGCGCTGCTCTGCGAGAAATTTAGTAGGTGGCTTTTTAGAGTGCTACCCACAGGCTTTTGCTGGCCTCCAGCTTGCGTTCACGATCGCGTGCACGTGCACAGCTGCCATCTGGGTTGCTGTAATCAGGCTCCTCTGCTCGCACTCCCCCTCCCTTCTCCACCTCCCTTTTCGTCAGCTTTATTAGGCGCCATCTGGCTTCCCTCGCCATCTGGCTTCCCACCCTTACACTCGCAGCGGCTTTAATCGCTCGCGATTACTTTCACTTTCGCGGCCGTGTCACTTTCACGGCCGCGCGGCCAATGCTTGTTTTTAATTGTTGCATCGCTGCGTGGCTCGCTTTGAAACATACTTTATCTTTCAGCAGGGCGCTCATGAAACAGGCGCCACGCTTTATTCTAATTATTACAGCGTGGCATGCCAAGGATTAACTTTAAACATAGTGGCCGTGCCTTTCTTTTGTTGTGCACGGCGCACTTGAATTCATACTTTCACTTTCAGCGTGACGCTCATAAATCGTGCGCCATGCTTTATCTTGTGGAAGTAACATTCATGTAATGTACGGATCGGGAGGCTTAGTGCGCGCCTCGCCTTCAAACATGCTTTACAATGTGTCTGCATGCCTGCTGAGGACTGGAGTGTTGGTGATGATTTACTGCTCACTAGGCACTTTGCTTCATCTCCCCGGCTCGCCCAACAACACTTCCCACCCCGGACTCAGCATTTAAATAGCCGCAGGCGTTTCCAGGGAGGGCGGCAGCTCTCACTGCTATTGTGCTTTGCACACCACAAACTGGGTAAAAGTTAACTTTAATGCACTGTTAGCTGCACAACACAGTCTTCATCTCTCCCTACAGCTTGCATGTTCAGACAGCCTGTGCCCGTCCACCTACGTAATTTACTTTTATGCCCCTTTATTACTTACTTAAATAATATTGCTTTTGTGTTTTCCCCCATTACAACAAATTATAATTAATATCTGGCTACAATATCAATGCAGCACAATAAACAGAGTGCTGTTATTGCTCCATTGCTGTTTCTGAAAACAAGCACTTATAAGGCCCCAAAGGCGAGACCTATTGGCTATGCCAATGCTTGTTAATCAAATGCGATGTCCTGACAATGTTTCGTCTCCAAACCATACACTTCTTGCTAGCCTTCCCAGAAAAATGCATGTGGTTTTTGTCTCTCCCTCGCTGTCATTGTGAAGTCCCAGCAGAACAAAGCACAATCCTCTTTTTGCTTTTTTGCATATTCAATACTGCACAAAGAAGCGGTTCCTTCGCCCAATATTACAAATACTAGAAACCAGATCTCATGCTGCGGCCTTTACTTATTTGCACTGTTTGGGAAATGAAACTGTTATTTATGCTGTTTTAAGTTACATCTTAAGTGCTGTAAAGGTACGATCTAATTATTGAACGGTCTTCCCATCATACTGATGTTTTTAATACTTGTTTTTAGCAAATTTCTCTAATTTTATGGTGTATTATTCTGTATTTGTCTTCTTGCTGTGGCTTTTATGGCTCATTAGTGCTGAATAAAGTATCTTGACTGACTGACTAATTTATTAACCTAATGAGACATGTTACCAGTTTTAAGATGGCTGTCAGTTGTAGTTTGCATTTTGTTCCAGCTAGACATAACTCTTTGTCCTGATGCCAATTTCCTGTCGTGGTTTGGGTCATCATCGCTTACAAAGTTGCTGGCTATTCTCTACCAGTGCTACATCACGACAGTGTCAGCATGCACTAACCTTTGTGCTCGGATTCCGATGGGAGAGATGCGCTTTTCGGTCTCCGACCACCCAGACAATCAACTTCATATACAGAAATATAAGGTTCAGTAGTAGAAGTAGGGAAACTGGAGTAGAATAAGAGAGAAACGAGAGACACTAGACTCCATCTCTTGGATCCGTTTCTTCTTTCGATCAAGTATGTGTGCAGGATGTATCGGATATCTAAAAGACAAAAAGATATTTTAAGTAACTTCACATTTACCTTCCTATAACAAATATAAATGTAATAGTGAATGGATATTCTTTAGCTAAATCTCTGTGTAACTAACTCTCTCTGCCTCATTTATAGTTGTTTATATTTGCACCGTGAATATGATAACTTTTTTTTTTTCAAAAACACATTTTTCCTCCTTTTCATTGCCTGTCTGCGGTAAAAGGGCAGTGTATTTAATCTTAAAAATCAGGATTTCTGTCCAAAAAATTGAGATAATGTGCTGTGAAACATCAGATCTTGTCAACGCAGTTTAACCGCACATTATCCCTTTACTGTTTATTTGTGGAAACCAAGTAAACTTCCATATTTCCTGTGTCCTCTAATCTTAACCACCTGGCAGGTGGTGGTAGTTTGACTGCAATCAGTTGGGCAAGTACTCGTTTCCTTGTGATGTTACAGGTTTCAGATCGCAATATAATGGCATAAAAGTGCAAATTTTGTGATACTTTTTCTTTTTAAGTGTGTAAATTTACCTTTATTTGGTAAGAATATCAAACACGTTAACTAATGTCCATTTAACAATCTCCATCTGTGTACTGAGGGTCTGATGAAAATGCATTCATGACCTCACGCCGCTTTCTTCTTGTTGAGCACTAAATCAGAATTGTACATGCTTGCACTCATAATGGCAGGTTCATTGCTCAGTATCAAAGATGCATCACTTCGGGGCTCCTGCACAGTCCCTTCTTTAATCAATAGAATATACCTTTAGAGTTTTTGTTTGCCTTTAAATTTGTGTGGTTTTTCTTAAATCCATGCAGTATCTTGGCTTTGGCTACTTAGTAGAATGCTACTCACATCTGTGACACTTCACACGAAGATGTGGTGTCATAGTTTTTTTAATGACGTTTTTTATTGGGTTTTGGAAATCGTATGCAACAATGTCAAAAACAATAGATAAACTATGCTGCACATACATCGAGTCCACCCCTTCCAGTGAGTAGCCGTTGCCCTGAGTCATGAATAGTGTATTATCCATCAAGAGGTAGGCTGCCCGTTTGAGCCATCCATTTACCCCACATCTTCTCATGTTTCTCTGGACAGACACAGGATTTATATATGGGTTTTTCCACCAAGGCACAATAGTCCACCCCCACGTGTCCTTTCAATGATAGGCGGTGGCTGCGAGGAGCACCAATGTCTTGCTATATCCCTTTTGCCTATGAAGAATCAATCCCATGGCACTTAACGATTTCACATAATGCCTCCCGTCCCCTTCATCCATCAGCCCTAGTTAGATCAACTTCGGTTCGGGTGTTATTGTCCTGCCTGCAAATTGTGAGAGTGTGGTGCAAATGTTCTGCCAGTACTTTTGTATATTGGTGCACTCCCATATCGTGTGATAAAAGTTGCTTGGGGCTTGTTGACATTTCTGATACTGTGGATCTGAGTTGCCTTTCATGCTAAGTAGCTGTGTAGGGCTATAGTAAACACGATGCAGGTATATAAGTTGAATGAGCCACAGTACTCTGGGAGCCATCCTGGCCTCCAACCCAGTCCTGCTTCTCCAAGGGACCCACATCTCGTTTCCATCTGTCCATTAGTGCCACTATCGGGTCTGGGGTATTATTCAGCAAGGTGCGATATAAGGTGAAGATGCCTTTCCTGCCCATTTGTGGCTCCGTCCGATGGGTCTCAAGAGGATTGTATTGTGGGAGTGTGTGTCCAGGGAAGCCTCAAGTGCATGGCGCATTTGTAAATATCGATAAAATTGTGTCTTTTGCATTGAATAAGTGTCTGCTAGGTTCTGGAATGTGCATATTGAGTTGCCCTCCCAGACATCTCTCAATTTGGATATACCAATGTTCTCCCACATGCAGAAGCCCCCGAGTGCCATTGTGTGCTTAAGCCAGCTCCCGACCCACAATGGTTTTACCGCTGTCGGGACACCATGCCACCCGATCCATCGTAGTGCCTGATGCCAATATGTAAGAGATGTTTGCGGCGTGGGTGGAAGGGGTGTCGGTGTGTCGAAGCTGTAGAGGAGCTTGAATATGCCACGATGTTCAAGAGTGTGGATTTCTGCTGCTGTGGAGTGGTCATCTCACCCCGCAAAAAGCCAATTATTTATGGGGACTAGGTGGTTAGCCCAGTTTTATAACTTTATACACATCCACGATTCCCAACACCCCATCGTATGGGCTCAGAACACATTTGCAGTAAGAGATGGCGGGCTGATCTCCAGCTTAGAGGAATTTCACTGTGTCCACCTGCAAGGTGTGAAAAAAGGTGGGTGGGTAGTTTTGTAGCGTATAGAGGAGCCTGGGCAGTGCCATCATCTTAAATAAGGCTTCCCTGTCTGCTATATTTAGCGGGAACTTCTCCCAGTGGTCCCTGTCCTTGCGTACCCAATTTAATAAAGGGAAGATGTTAAGGTCCAAGTGCTGAGTCGTCCATTGTATTAGGTAGGCAGCCCTAATGTCTAGTTGTGGGTCAGTTAAAGGGATATAGGTGGATTTGTGCCAGTTCGTGGTGAGACCAGATGCATCTGCGTAAATTTCGAACATTGATAGGAGATGGGGAGAGGCGATTTCGAGGTCGCCAATAAAGAGTAGGAGATCATCAGTATACAGCAACACCGTCAGAATCTGCTGAACCGAGCGTCACGCCGGATCCACTCAGCCAGGGGCTCCATAACGAGGGCGAATAGGAGCGGCGACCGGGAGCAGCCCTGTCTCGTTCCTCGTTCATTGTTAAAGGCCGGGGAGAGTTCTCCGTTCACTCAGACCCTTGCCCATGGTTTTGCATAGAGTACTTGGACTCAGTGGCGAAAGAGTGAACCAAAGTTCATACACTCCAGTTGGCGGAACATATATTGCCAGCAGACAGAGTCAAATGCTTTTTTCGAAATCAGTTGATATGAGGGTCCTACATTCTGTGAAGCGGGTAGATAGGCCAATTGTGTTATTTAGGTGTCGGAGGCAAAGCCAGGTGCTTCGCCCTGGCATAAAGCCATTCTGGTCTGGGCACACCACTGTTTGGATCTTCTTAACCAGGCAATTGGCTGACATCATGGCCAGAATCTTGGTCTCCATGTTAATGATGGAGATGGGTCTGTATGAGTCACACCTGTCTGGAGGCTTCTGCGGTTTCCGGATCACCAAGATTGTGCTCCCGCCCCATAAGTCACTTGGGAGCTTTCCCGATCTCAGAGCATCATTGCACATGGGCAACAGCAGTGAAATTAACTGGCATACATGCTTTTTGTACAGTAGCAGCGAGAAAATATTAGGGCCAGGAGTTTTCCCAGCCGGAAGTGTCTGAATAGCCTCCTGAATTTCTTTGGCAGTCAGTGGTTCATCCAGCTCCCTTCTGTCTGTGTCAGAGTGTTGGGGGACAATCAGGTCTTCGACAATCAGGTTATCTCGCGCTCCACGGGTAATTGGCATTCCTTATAGAGGTGTAAGTAGTAGGCTGCAAATTCCTGCGCTATGAGGTGGGAGGACGTGACTGTTAAGCCTTCTCTGTGATCAGGCTTTAGACCAGCCGGGCTTCTTGTTCCCTGTTCGCTAGCCAGTGTAAGAGTTTACCAGCCTTATCCCCTAGTTCACAAACCTTGCATTTTGTTCAAAATTGTGCTAGGGCTGCTGTGTCATGCAATTTTTGTCTGTTTTTGTCTCTTCTTTAAGAGATGTTGTGTGTGCTCGTTCGGGGATTCTGTGAGAGTCCCTTCTGCTCTATGTATTTTGTGTTCCAGGTCCTTGACGCCCCTGTTTTGGCACCTTTTGGCTGCGGTTAGTTAGGATATTATTTGCCACCCAAGGGTCACCTTTAGAACTTCCCAAATTACCGTGGGGGAGTCTACCATGTCTTTGTTGAGGGTGAAGTAGTCGGAGATTTGTTGTCGGAGGAAGTCATCAAATGTTGGGTTTAGGAGCAACCAGGCACTTAGACACCACTGTCCCGATTGTCTGTGTCTAGGCGTGTTGTGAGTGAGGAATACAGGGGCGTGGTCAGTCAATACCTGTGGCAGGATGCAGGATTCCACTTGGGCGGATGTATCTGTTGAGGGCGTGAGGCGATAATCTATTTGATGTGTGGAGCCGTGTGGGTGTGAATAAAATGTGTATTCCCGTGTGCGTGGGTGAAGCAAGTGCCAAGTGTCGGCCAAGAACGTGGCCCAAGCCGCCAGGTCTATTGTTCTCCGTGCCGAGGGATTGCCGGTGTCTAGCTGGGGGTGTAAGACTGAGTTGAAGTCTCCGCCAATTAACGTTTGGCCCATGGGGGGCTGCAACAGCACCACTGTGAGTGCTTGAAGTGTAGTCTTCACCAACCTGTGAGGGTGGGGCATACACGGATTCTATCGTCCAGTGCATGCCCTCCATGTCTCCACTGATAACTACAAAGTGGCCCAGGGCATTACAGTGAGTTGTGGAAACTCACAGCGGGAGGCACTTGCGTAGGAGGATGGCCACCCCACAGTACATATAAAGTGTAGCCGGCATGATATGTTCTGGTGAAACCACTGCACTGTAGGAAGGGACAGTAGTTGCCTAGCAGGTGTGTTTCTTGTAGTAAAGTTACAAGTACAGGATGGCACTTTAGGTACTGAAATACTGCCTCCCTTTTAATCTTATTATGAGGGCCATTTACATTGCAAATGAATGCAGTGACCAGCTCAGGGGCTCCATCTTTAGGGTTGAAAGAAGGTGCGGGAAAGGTAGGTGTGATGGAGTCGTGCAGCATGTGGAACATACAAGAACCAACGCGAACTAAACAGAAATAGCATTTCAAATGTAACAGTGTCCCAAGCTCCCTGCAATAGAAACGCACTCTCTCCCCACACTTCCACCCCACAAGCATCTGTCACCCTTCCTCAACCATAGATTAGGTGGGGGTTCAGTAACCTCGGTCCAACCCTGGCCAGTCCAGACTGATAATACATAAAGGATATAGTGGTGTTGACAATGACGAGTAAAGATAGAGTTGCCGGTCTGGTCATTTTACAGTGTGAGAGGCCCTCTGTAGCACGGATCCGAATGGTGATGGGGAGACTTGGCTCACAGTAAGTTTAGGGGAAGCGCCAGGGCTCAAGCAGCATGTCCCCCCTCAGAGTCAGATGGTAAACTAGAGCAGGAGCCCAGGCGCCTCCGTCTTGTTGACCTCGGGGATCCCCTTTGAGTGTTTGGTTTTAACTTTGTTTCCCTAAGGAGCATTTGCCCTTATGGTGGTTGCGAGTTACTCAACAGGGTATGCTGCTCTGTTGTTCATGTCCAGGCTGCCTAGGGGGTCTTGAAGAAGAAAGATCTAGAGTTGTGGCTCACTTTAAACTTTGCCGGGAAGAGAATCATTTATTGGAGGCCGTGGGCTCTGAGGTGACCTTCTTGTAGGATTTCTTTTGTTGTTGGTCCAAATAGGTGTAGTACGGGAAGACCATTATACAACCTGATTGGAATCGGAGGTCGCCCAACCTGCGCGCATCCCTGACAATTGCGTCTCTGTCTCAGTAGTTCAAGAACTTGGCAATCACCAGGCGAGGAGGTGCCCCTATAAGAGGTTTTTGTGCCGCTCTCTACTACAGAGCAATTTGAGACTGTTTAGCAGGCATCCAAATAGCAATCCAGGTCTCCAGAAAGCACTCAGGAGATTGACCCCCTGCTCCCTCCAGAAACCCGATAAAGTGAAGATTACATCTCCGGGCTCTGCCCTCGGCGTCCTCTACCCGGGCGTCCAGAAGTTTGGATGTGTGCGGGAGTATCAAGACCGTTGTTTGAAGTTCCTTTACTGCGTCCTCCAGTTCTGATATGCAGTCCTCAGTCTCCGTCACTCTGTCCGCCATTCCTCACAAATCTTGTCGCAGGAAGGTGACCCCAACACATGCTTCACCAATTGTTCACTCTAGCGCTGTACGGGAGACTTGAATAGCCTGCAAAAAGGCATCTGTGTTTGTGGGGCACTCAGGTGTTGCAGAGTGGCACACTTGTTCGTGAGCCACTTGGGACCCTGTTGCTGGCGCCGTGTATTTGTCTATCTTGGCCTGGGTCTGGGTTGGTGGTCTGTCTCGGCCCATGTTGATAACAGACTTCCCATCTCTCCATGCCGGGTGAAGGTCCAAAGTTATGGCATGCCCCGTTGCAATGTTGATAGGGAGCCGTGAAGAACGCTGAAGTCCATGTAGGGGAGTACCCAAAGCCTGGCTTGCCTGCCCATAGACAGCACGAGCAGCCATCGCCTCTAGGGGTAGCTGTAGGTGCAAGTGGTGGGGGGGCCCCTAGGATCTCTCCCCCGACCGCTGACAAGACCTAGTTCCTTTGTCTTTATTGGCTCAACGGTGTGGGGTCCAACTGTGCAGAGGTCGTACAGCGCAGGCCTGTTACCCTGTGGGACAGCATGAGCAGCCAACGCTCAAGGAGGTGGGGGGAAGCCCCTGTGGTCCCTTCTCCAGGGCAGTGGGGCAAAGTGTCTATCTTCAAGAGAGGAGAGAGGGGTGAGAAGACCCAGGCAAAACCATGGAGTCGTGCAACTCCTCCAGGCAACTCTAGGGGGTGGGGACGTGCACTCCTCATTCAGGTCCCCCTGCAGCCCACCGGCTCCAGCAGGAGGAGGGCTACTCGGTGCCCCGGCGGCAGGGATTAGCACCGCCAATGGCCCGCAGCCACGCCCCAGACCGCCGGTACAGAGCTGCTCGACCAGGGCCGTCCGCACCGGGAGCAGCCGTGGAATCCCTCAGGACAGGATTTCTCATGAGACCCCCTTACCCATATCAGCAAGAAGGCAGGAGCAGGCCGCACCCTCGCGGGCGAGCGGGGTGCCACTCTTTGACAGCGAACGGCACCCCGCCGCTGCCCCCAGACTCTGAGGGTCCCTTGCGTTGTTGGCTGGGGCGGCAGAACTTGCCCTCAACAGGATGTGGCTGAATCCAGATCGGCAGCAGGAGAGCTCAAAAAAGCACTTCCGCCATCTTGGTTGGCGTGGCCAATCTCACCCCGTGGTGTCATTGTAGTTTACAGAGTGTGACGCACTGAACATTGGGCAAAAAGAATAAATATATACAAGACAAATAAATACATATATTACATAAAATATTACTTGACAGCAAATATAGGTACAAGTCTAGCCCTTTTGCACTCTAATAGGGAGCATGGGCTTTCATCATGGATGTTTAGCTGACAGTTCTGGCGTTAAGCAGTTTCTACATTTCAGAACACTGGATTTCGTTTCATTTGATGTAATCTGTTTATCTTGCTCTTGCACCCAAGTGTTTCTCAGTGCAAAACATTGTCAAATACATGGCAGCGTGGACCATTACTCACAAAACATTAGGTGGTCACATAAAGGGGTCAGAATTAATGAAGTTGAGGAGATAGGGTTTAAGTAGGTCTCTGAAGGATATGAGATTTTGTGAGGAACCAGTAGAGCACAGCAAATGACAGAATATTGGTGTGTCTAGGAACAGTGTGGGGCATTTAGGGTGTATCAAAAATAAGAAGCATTTGCAAGCACAATAGACATGGGCCCTTTTATCAGCAACAAGCTGATGTTTTAAGTTGTATTCCACATTCCAGTAGGCATGTCCTTCTATCACACTTATTAGTTTAATCTGGTGGGTATTTTGTACATTTAGCCTTGGCAAAGCGTCCTCTTGGAAAAATATAAAACCTTACAGATTCTTAAAGATGTGGTCCATGGCATGTTGAAAAATCTTTTAAGTTGGTAAGAGACCAAATAGCATTCATTTAATCTGTGTCTTTTCTCTGGGGTAATAAATAATGCATTTTAATATAGAATGCCACACAGAGGATTAATGAAGGTAGCATTTCGAATTACATTACCCAGTGTTACATATGTGTACTTCTACAGTTTCACAGATCAACACACCTTCTAATGCCCCATTTATATGGTTTATTTTTGCTAACACAATGACTGAGTCATTGCAATGCCTCAGTGGGCTCTCCCACTTAGTTGCAGTGCCTTTCAGGGTGCATAAGTTTTTGCCTAAGGCTGATAGCAATATTTCTAATGTAAACTGTTCGTTTTGCATTATTTGTTAATCTAATCTTTTGTCCGCATCTTTTAAACCCTATCGATTATGTAAAAATGGAGAAGTGAACTCTTTATCTCCCATTGCCGCCCTTATTGCAAGCTGATGTTTTCAACAATGGATAGTCGTGCCTTTTTGGGTCTGGTCTTTGAGACTGCTTTAGCTTTCTTGCCAGACTATAGTTTGTTAAAGCACGTTAACGTTGTTTACATCCACCTAATCATAGTTCTTTTCTGTGTAGTGACACGTGGTTCAGAGAGGACTTATTTCTTTTAAATAATAACTTAACCAGTTATTAATTTTACCTGCAATTCGGGTTTCCATTTAAATGGCAAATTATTTTCTGTCTGATTGTTGTTGTAAAATAGCTTCGTCAGTGAATTGTTTTTAGTTTGACTTTTTTATTGCAAGGATATAGCAGCTAGCATTAGGAGGTGATATGTTTTCTTTTGTTTTTGTTGTACCTGCTTTCAATAAAAAAATACAAATTAAGTTGCATTGCACCAGTTTGTCAAGGCCAGACCTCTTTGCTTTGCTAATGCCTTCCCAAGGATGCAATGTTTAGTTTGGGTTACAAGTTGTCAGATCTGCCACTAAAAAACATCTTAATTGGTTAACAGTTTTACCTAAATTAGGCGCTATAGTCTTCTGAGTAAAATTAAGTTTAATTTTTACATTTTTAATGGCTCATAACAACCCTTTTCCCGCATCACATAAAATTGGTGCGATGGTTCCAGACACAATTTTTCGTAGCATTATGTGTCCTTTTTTTAGGTCTGGGCTAGACAGCGCATGCACTGTCTCGAAGAGACATGTTGTATATACTTTGTGCGCTTCAGTCCGCACATAGGCTTCCCATTTGATGTCTCCAACATTGCTTTCAAATCTTTCTCCCCATTTGTCCAAGGCATGCATTTGTGATGCCTCTCCCGCTGTTGAGCCCTCCCCAAGGCTATGGACCAATCGCACTATCTCCTCCATTGCTTCCATTTTAGGATCTGTTTCCAGGACTACAGTTTTCTTTGTTAAAGAGCACTTAACACGAGCACTTGTCTTTTTACTCGCTGCGCCAAGCTCCTCTGTAAACAGGCCTGTAAAACTTGTTCTTATCTCGTCACATTTGCTGTGCATTCAAAGACCAAGGTCCAATGGCAGATGCTATTTTCCGAGGGCGCTTGTTTAGCTATTTTATACATGATTAGTGTAAGTCAACACTCAGGTCCTTCATCAGTATGATATACTTGTAATTCTGCGTGACCGTGATTGATTTTCAAAACTTGAGGCTAAACCACACTTCTATCACTTCAATTTTGGGTGCGTTTTTACAAACAAAATCAAGCAATGCAAAGCCTTTGTTTAAGCGCCTGTTGTAAAAGTAATTCACATGCATTCATAATTAAATGTAATGTTGCACCGGCAAATCAAAGTTAAATACTTTCAACATACTGCGTTTATTTTTTATTTTGACTTGCGGGTGCAACATTCGTTTTAATTCTGAGTGCATCCAATTTAATTGCAAAACATACGCTTAAACAAATGCTTTCAATCACATGATTTTCTTTGTAAATAAATACCTAAATAAACTCTTTCCATTGCAGTGATAGAAGTGCGATTTAAGAGTGTGTTTTGGGTGAAATCACAATTAAAATGTTTCACCAGCAAATCAGGTTGCAAATAAACGCAGTGCAACATTACTTTTAATTCTGATTTACTTTCAAAATACTCGCTTAAAAAATACTTTACTTCGGTTTTACGTTTCAGGTTTCAGACATGCACGGACATAATGCCTCTATGAAATACACAGAAGTGCGAGTTTATATTTCTATCTCCTTTTGACGTATTATTTTATAGTGCCTGTGCGCTTGATTTTCAGTTGTCGCATCCATAAAATGAGAGCACAACAGTGAATACGTTATATTTACCAACATACATTTCCTTTATAAACCTTTTATTAATCTCTTTAACATGATGTAATAAGAAATATATAGTGAAAGCAAACGTACTCAGTCAGAACATATACATTGTTCCATGCATGCAGGGAGACCACAGTAACAAAAAAACAATTGCTTATGTTATGCCAACTGATGTAAATAACATTGTTCTACATGATGCCATTTGTAAGTGAAGAACTTCTGCGGAGATGTCTCTTGTGTTTGTCGATGCGTGTCTGCTGCGCTGCTTTCAGTGCTCAGGCCCCCGTAGGGGGCGAGGGCACATTACACGCTCCACTGGTGACGCTGCGAGGAGGGCAGGCCTCACCTGGTACCAAGTGCGCATGGTTTCGCTAATGTGCCATTAGCATTGACAACACCTATAGCTCTCGGATTGAAAAGACTTATTGGCTTTGCCAATGCTTGCTCTGAAATGGCTGTTTACCAGGCTGAGTGAACTGTGTTTCTGACTAATTTGTAATTGGGAATAGTACAGTATTAATACTGGGTCTTTGTAAATATGTTAATCTTTTATTCTTCATATTATTTTCCTTTACAGTTGTGGTTCCAAAAAGCCCCATCACTGCATCTGATATATGCTCCGAAAAGCTCAGCATGCAAAGTACTGCAAGGACCATCAGAGTTCATCCACCGGTGCAACAAGTCTGTAAGATCGACAAGAGGCGTGGACGAACGCCCAAGGGTCTTCTCCATCACCTAGTCTCCTGTGCCTCCTCGTCTATAGTGGAGCCTTTAAAACTGCCAAAAAAGAGGGGACCAAAGCCTGGAAGTAAGGTAATTATACACATACAAATGATTTGCTTTTCATATAGCATCCATGTGTGGTCTTGCCATTTTACAGTACTTGACCTCTGAAAAAAGAAGAGCTTAGTTGTCCCTGTCTGAATTCAAGCCTGTGACCAAAATATTACACAAAAATTCCAGAAGCACACTGTTAACCTGCTCATGCTCTATCTGAAAGAGGCAATTAGTTATAGATTCCTTACCTTAGAATTACCCCCAGGCGTCAGACTGGATCCGGAGAATTTTTTCGTCAGCAGTACCCCTGCGCGTCGGAAGGTGGCGTCGGTCAGCTCCGCGTTCGTCGTTGGCGTCGTGGTTGCCGGGATGACGTCGCAGTAGCTACTTAGACGCCGCCCTCGCGCGCTGACGTCAGTTCTTTCTTTTTCCGCGCCAGCCAACGCAGATCCGGAGAGAGCGGTACCTCCAGTCACTTTTTGACTGACTTTTTGGCGACTTTTGTCGACACCGTTTTGAAGTCTTCGACTCCTGGTGCACGTCAGGGATGCCCAGCTTCAAGGCTTGCGGTTCCTGTAGCTGACTGATGTCGGTGACGGGTCCGCACCGCGTGTGCCTGTTTTGCTTGGAGCGCGACCATGACCCCAAGTCGTGCTCCGACTGCCAGACCATGAATCCGAAGTCTTTGCGGGAGCGGTCCCGAAAGTTTCTCGAGGCCCGGCAGTCGGCTCCGCGCCGTTCGAGGTCCCGGTCGCGTGGGAGGTCGAGGGACCGGTCGCGGAGCCACCACCACCAGTCTTCGACCAAGTCTTCGCACTCCTCAGGTAAGTCGAAGCACAAGAAGAAGTCGAAGAAGCATCATCGCTCTTCGACTTTTCCCCGTCGGTCGGCCGACGCGACGAGGGATGCAGGTGGTGCTCCTCCCGCGGCTGCGCGTGCGGAGCCTGAAGGGTCGACTCCGAGTTTCCCCCCCTTCCCGGGACCCGGAGCAACCCCTGCCCAGCTTCACCAATTTTACGAAGCGATGCATGCCATCTTTGGGCAGCCCGACTACGCCGGCGCGCCTTCGGGCCCCGCGGACTCAGCTGGGGGCCCTGGGCCTTCTACGCCGGCGGCTCCAGCCTCGGCACCGCAGGGTCCCTTTGGATCCAGGCCTGGATCCGGATCGGCGCCAGTCGACCTCATTATACTTCCCCCAGCGCCGAATCCACCGGCACCACTTCCGCAGCCGACGGGTACTTTTGTGCCCTTGTTCTACCCTGGCTCTTTTCGACCAGATTGGCAGCCAGAGGAGGGTGAGGAGGACTGGGAGGGGTCTGGAGACCCTTTAACTGACCAGTTGGGCTATGAACCGGACTGGAGAGAGGAGCTGGGGGAAGCCAGTGGTCTGGATACCTCACCAGACCTTGGCATGTTGTCTCGTCCTACCGTGGCTACGGGGGAGGGAGCGTCTTACGCAGTGGTGTTGCGTAGGGCGGCCGAGGCTCTCAACCTCGAGCAACCTAAGGTGGCGGTCAGGACCAACCTCCTGACAGAGGTGCTTCAACCGGCAGCGAGCTCTTCTGAGCCCCTTCTGCCGTTTAATGAAGCCCTAACCGACATCCTTTTGGGCACCTGGTCCAGGCCCAACACAGGGGCTCCTGTGGATAGGATGATTGCCCGACGCCACCGCCCGGCCCCGGGTGACCCCACTTTCCTCGCCCAACACCCTCTCCCCTGAGAGCTTGGTGGTCCAAGCCTCCACCTCCAAAGGCGCATTTCCTAACGCACCACCTGAAAAAAAGCTGGACCATCTTGGGAAGAAGATGTTTTCTTCCTCCAGCTTGGGACTGCGGTCAGTAAACACCGCATGTCTGTTGGGCCGTTACACCCACTCCGTGTGGGATACGGTGGTACAAGTGCTGCCCCAGTGCCCGGAGGAGGCCCGGGCCGTACTCTCCCGTGCAGTGGCTGAAGGGAGAGACGCAGCAAAGTTTACCATCCGCTGTGGGCTGGATACCGCCGACTCACTAGGCAGGACGATTTCCACGTCGGTAACCCTTCGACGCTACGCCTGGTTGAAGTCGACTGGTTTTTCAGGGGATGTCCAATCCACTCTTATGGACATGCCCTTTGATGGCCGTCGCCTATTCGGTGACAAGGCAGACAGCGCTCTGGAGCGCTTTAAGGACTCTGGGGCTACGGCCAGGTCCTTGGGCCTCTCCACCACCCGTCCTGCCCAGTCTGCTTTTCGCCCCTTTTGTGGCTACAGAAGGGGTGTCCCGCCCAGAGCCACAGGCCGGCGCAAGCTGTTCAGCCCCGTGCGGCCAGAGACATGGGAACCACCGCCATGGTTCTGGGGGCCAGCAGGCGGGCCAGTCCACCACAGCCCCCTCTGCAGCAGCCTCCAAACCCTCCTAGTCCGACCTTTCAGGGCCACCAATCGCCAGTGGGTGGCAGGATTCGCCATCACCTCCCCTATCACCTCCCCCACTGGCGCACCATCACGTCGGACAGGTGGGTTTTGCAAATCGTCCGAAGGGGCTACTCCCTCCCCTTCGAGACTACCCCTCCATCCATGCCACCTCAGTACCATCGCATGTCGGAGGATCATCTGGCCCTTCTCCAACAGGAAGTTTCGGCACTCTTGGCCAAGGGAGCCATCGAGCGAGTTCCTGTCCCAGAAGTAGGTTGTGGTTGCTATTCCCACTACTTTCTGGTGCCCAAGATGGACAAAGGCCTGCGTCCTATCTTGGATCTCAGGAACGTCAACCGCTTCCTCCGGAAGGAGAAGTTCAAAATGTTGACGCTGGCTCAGGTCCTGTCTGCCCTCGAACCTGGAGACTGGATGGTAGCGTTGGGCTTGCAGGATGCTTATTTTCACATCCCCATCCTGCCGGCCCACCGGCGTTACCTGCGGTTGGCGGTAGGCCACGAGCACTTTCAGTTTACTGTGCTCCCCTTTGGCCTTACGAGCACCCCTCGGGTGTTCACGAAAGTGATGGCGGCGGTCACAGCTCATCTGCGCAGATCAGGGGTTCCAGTCTTCCCCTATCTCGACGACTGGCTGTTAAAGGCGGGCACGCCCCAGGCTGTCGTCTCCAGACTACAGCGGACCCCCTGCATTCGCTGGGGTTCTCTGTCAACGTGCCGAAGTCACACCTGACTCCCTCTCAGAAGCTCCTCTTCATCGGAGCGGTTCTGGACATAACGCAGTTCAGGCTTATCCTCCCGAACAGTGAGTCCGGGATATTCGGGCTATGATTCCGATCTTTCAGCCTCTATCCCGGGTTTCGGTCAGAATGACCCTGAGGCTGCTGGGCCTCATGGCCTCCTGCATCCTGCTGGTAGATCATGCCAGGTGGCATATGCGGGCTCTGCAGTGGGACCTGAAGTTCCAGTGGGCACAGCATCAGGGGAATCTGTCCGATTGCGTCCAGATCTCGGAGGGCACTGCACGTCAATTGCAGTGGTGGCTAACGAACCGGGATTGGGTCAGCGGCAGATCCCTCTCCCTTCCCCAACCAGAGTTCACAGTGGTGACAGATGCATCACTGCTGGGATGGGGCGGCCACATGGGAGAGGTGGAGATCAGAGGCCTCTTGTCTCCGGCGGAGTCCGAGCTCCACATCAACCTTCTGGAGCTTCGGGTGATCCGTCTTGCACTAAAAGCATTCCTTCATTCTGTCTGGGGAAGAGTAGTGCAGGTGTTCACGGACAACACCGCCGCCATGTGGTACTGCAACAAACAGGGCAGGGTGACTCTATGTCAAGAGGCTCTCCGTCTCTGGACATGGCTGGAACATCAGGGCATATCCCTGGTGGTTCAACACCTGGCATGTTCCCTGAACGCCAGGGTGGACGAACTCAACCGCAGGTGCATGATGGATCACGAATGGCGTCTTCACACGGAGGTGGCGCAAGGTCTCTTTCAGCAGTGGGGAGAGCCTTGGTTAGATCTATTCGCCACCGAAGAGAACGCGCAATGTCAGCACTTCTGCGCGTTGGAATTTCCAAGGCAGCACTCGCTAGGCGACGCTTTTCGTCGCGAGTGGAGTTGCGTATTCTATACGCCTTTCCGCCTATACCACTTCTGCCCAGAGTGCTGAAGAAGATCAAGTCATCCTTGTGGCTCCGGATTGGGCACGAAGAGTCTGGTATCCCGAGCTGTTTCACATGGCCATCGATCACCGATCCAACTGCCTCTTCAGGAGGATCTTGTTGCAGCAGCAGTGGAGGGCCCTCCACCCGAACCTGTCCAGTCTCCACCTCCTTGCGTGGAGATTGAGCAGCGGCAGTTGACGTCTTTTGACCTGCCTCCCGAAGTCTGTGATGTTCTCTTGGCAGCCAGGCGTCCCTCCACCAAGACTGTATACGCCTGCAGATGGAACAAATTTGTGGCATGGTGCACAGCAAAGGCTGTGGATCCCCTTTCGGCCCCTCTTTCTGAGGTTCTCTTGTTCCTCCTTTCTTTGGCCCGGCAGGGCTCTGCTCTGGGCACTATTAAGGGCTACCTCTCAGTCATTTCAGCCTTTCTTAGGCTTCCTGACTAGCCTTCTCTTTTCAAGTCCCCTGTTGTAAATCTCTTCCTTAAGGGCATTACTCATCTTTTTCCTCCTGTTCCCTTCGTAATGCCTCAGTGGGACTTGAACTTAGTTCTTACTTACCTTTTGTGCGCTCCCTTTGAGCCACTTCAGAACTGTCCTCTTAGACTTCTTACTCTAAAGACTGCTTTTCTGGTTGCCATCACCTCTGCTCGCAGGGTGAGTGAGCTCCAAGCTCTTTCTTCAAATCCTCCTTTTCTGGCTGTTCATCCGGACAAGGTCGTCCTCAGAACCAGGCCTTCTTTTCTTCCCAAGGTGGTTTCTTCTTTTCACATCGGTCAGACCATCACCTTGCCCACCTTCTTTCCGCATCCTTCTAAGGAGGAAGAGAGGCTCTACCATCTGGATCCAAAACATGCGCTTTCCTTTTATTTGGATCGCACAAGACAATTCCAGGTGGATGACCAGCTCTTTGTCAGCTACGTGGGCTTCAAAAAAGGTCAGGCCGTGAACTAACGGACCATCTCCAGGTGGGTCGTTTTGTGCATCAAAATTTGCTACTCTTTGACAAAGAAGGAGCCTCCAGTGGAACTGCGCGCCCATTCCACCAGGGTGACGGCAGCCACCACTGCTTTGGGACGCCCCGTCCCCCTTAATGACATCTGTCAGGCAGCTACGTGGGCATCTCTGCACACGTTCACAAAACACTACTGCCTGGACAGCCAAGTCCGGAGAGACGGCTTCTTTGGCCGTTCTGTTCTCCAGGACTTTCTGGTGTGAACTTGGTTCGCAGACCCACCTCTGGGGTTGGTACTGCTGGGGTATCTATTCTAAGGTAAGGAATCTATAACTAATTGTCTCTTTCAGATGAACAAGTTACTTACCTTCGGTAACGATTTATCTGTAAGAGACATAGATTAGTTATAGATTCCTTACCGCCCCACCCATCCTCCCCGTTCTGCGAACTGACTTCTAGGGTCAGGGAATCCCTTTCAGGGCCCTAGTTTTGTGCGTGGAATGTCGTGTAAAATAACTGACGTCAGCGCGCGAGGGCGGCATCTAAGTAGCTACCGCGACGTCATCCCGGCGACCATAACTCCAACGACGAACGCGGAGTCGACCGACGCCACCTTCCGACGCGCAGGGGTACTGCTGACGAAAAAATTCTGCGGATCCAGTCTGACGCCTGGGGGTAATTCTAAGGTAAGGAATCTATAACTAATCTATGTCTCTTACAGATATATCGTTACAGAAGGTAAGTAACTTGTTCTTTAACAGCGCTTATCTTTTTCTGCTTCATTTTGTTACTGTGTTAGGGTTGTGTAGGAGTGGTTTCGGCGAGGATAAGGATGTAATACAGTGTGATATAAATTCCTATTCATGCCACACAGATAATGTGGTTTGTGGGAGTGTTGAGAATCTAAAGCAAAATTATTCGATGTCACACTAAGAACATTGTCTGCTGACAATTAAACATGCATTGGGTTAAATATTTTCTAAAAAGAAACAAAAATCATGAGTGAAGCTACATTATGTAAAGCCTTTCTCCCAGAATTATCTTTACTCAGGGTTCTGATACCTGGGGGCGGGGAGGGGGACGACTAACAGGAATTTTGAGATTTCGGGGATAACATTCAGGAGTTGTATTTACCGTGCCAACATATTTTGACCTGGTATTTCACCTGATGACCTCAGGTGAAATCTCTGGTGAAATACCATGGAGTTCCTGTGCTCCCACTAAGCTTATCATTCTGATGGGCCTGTATGTCGGGCTATGGATCCAACTGGAATTATCGCCCCTCTCGTAATGCGGGCCTTATTGAATTATTCCATCAGATATCACCCAACAACTGCCATATGTTCGAACAAAGGTTAAAGTGACATAGTTAGGTATGGTAATATCTTACTTTACGTAAAAAAAACCTTAGAAATTCACTGAAAAAAATAAAGGTTAAAGTGACACTATAGGTAGGTGCAAATGTCAGTTAGAAAATACAGTTTTAAACTAAAACAAAAACACTGAAATTCACCAGTTATAGTTAAATGAAGTAGTTATAACTTGTGATCTTGCCATGCACAGTGTTGTCATCAATGATGTAATTTCAAATATCAGCAGTGATGTTATCAATGATGTCATAAAACAAATCGAGTGATGCAACGTGTGAGGTCACAAGCAGTGCAAGGCAAGTGCAATATTTAGAGTTGCTTGAGTTAAATATAACTGGTGAATTTCAGTGTTTGTTTTGAGTTTAAAAAAGTATTTTTAGCTGATATTTTCGCTTGACTATAACTTCACTTGACTTATGTTTTTTTCAGTTAATTTCCAGAAGGTCTTGCAGTGGGCACAAGTAGAGGTTTTAATTTTCTCTTCGAGCCTTTTTGTGCTCACTGGACTAACCGTTCTTATTTAAGTCACCTGGTGTGATGCAGTTTAGTAAAGGTTGGACATATATGCTCCCTCCCAAACTGTTTGTGTTGCCACAGTGGGATCTCAATTTGGTCCTGCCGTTCCTCATGTGCACCCCCTTCAAGCCAAACCATAGGTGCACACTGTCTATTCTGACTCTCAGAACTGTTTTCCTCACTGTGATGACTTAAGCTTGTCGCTAAGTGAGCTCCAAGCTTTCTTGTTGCAACCCCCCCACATCTTTTTTTTTTTTCCGTACAAGCTAGTGCTGAGAACTTCTTGACAAGTTGGGACTTCTTTTCACATTGGGAAATCCATCACCCTCCCTATGTTCTTTGCTCTGCCTCACCTCTCAACAGAGTAGGGACTCCATCTGCTGGATCCCAAAAGAGCCTTAAGCTTTTACAACAATTGTACTAAGGAACATCAGGTGTACGATCAGCTTTTTGTAGCATTCTCTGGGGCAAAGAAATGAAAGGATGTGCAGAAAAGGTCTCTGTCGAGGTGGATAGGCCTTTGCATTAATATCTGCTATGCATTGGCCAAAAAAGCAGCCTCTGGAAGGTTTGAGAGCCCATTCAATCAGGGCTAAGGCTGCCACCACTCCACTGTCATGCGAAGTGCCTGTCCTTGACGAATAGGACACTTTATCCCGCACGCTTTTACAACACATGCCATTACCATTACCCCGCATTTTTTAGTCTGCAAAATCTTTTACAACGCAGGGCTTTACAACGCAATCCATTACAACGCATTCCCCATTACAACGCAATTTACTATTCTAACTCCACCTGGGCGTTACTTTGGGGAATGCGTTGTAATGGTTTGCTGTGTAAAGCCCTGCGTTGTAAAAGATTTTGCAGAGTAAAAAAATGCAGGGTAATGGCATGCGTTGTAACGCATGCGTTGTAAAGGATGTTTACCGTCCTTGACATCTGTGAGGCCACAACATGAGCGGCAGTGCACATGTTCACGAAGCACTACTACTTTGACTGCCAGGTCCAACAGCTCGGTCATTTTGTTTGTTCGGTCCGTCAGGACTCTTGGTCTGAGCCCTCTCCAGAAACCCTCCACCTGGGGAGGTACTGCTTTGGTATCTATTTCAAAGGTGATGAATCTATGGTTTGAAGTATTGATCAGAAGAACTAGTTCCTTATCTTTGGTAATGCAGTTTCTGGTGGATACTCTATCTAACTGTGCAATCCTCACTGCCCTCCCACTTCCCTGATCTGCAAGAGTGGTCTCTTTTTTACCATCTGAAAAGGTCCCAAATTAGAGATCTGCACACTGATACTGCCACTTGTTTTGTGCTCCGGGTCCAAGGGCTTGAAAGAGTCAAGCAATAAACTGACATCGGTGGGCAATTCAGTGGTGGAACTAAGTGGCGTGCAGGAGAACTGCTACGAAAACATCTGCATCCAGTCTGTCGCCTAGGGGATGTTCTAAAGGTGATGAATCTGTGCTTAAGTAGAGGATCCACTAGAAAGAGCGTTACAGAAGGTAAGTATCTTGTTCATTTTGCTGAAGGTAATTTACTCAAGGTTATCATTTCAGTTCTGTCAAGGACAATGAAATGGTTTTTGATAATACGGTCTAAGCAGCCCTTAGGCATTGAGGTAAGTTTTGAGTAAAGCAGCATCTTCTTTATTATGTGTCAGGCTCTCTGTTGCGCCATGTGTATAGCTGTAGTCTATGTCAGAGCTATAACGAACTTGCAGATTCCCCTCAGCAAATTCACACTGACATTCCATGGAGTATTTCATTCCTTGAATGCTCTTTGTATTTGCCCAATTAGAAAGGGCAGGCCTAGTCTGCATTTAATAATCCATGTTGGGCAATGTCCCCTCTTAAGTATAACTCATGTGCACGCTTTTCTTGACTGTTTGTGAAATCAAGAGCAGCAGTGAGTCAGTCTGCTAGCAATTTTGCTTACGATCTTCCACATTTGAGGTGTACTACCAGTGGAAGGAGATGGATGGATGGGTGTCTTACTTATGAGGTTGCGGAAACCCATCCAAGATGATTATTATGTGAAGGTAAGCTACAAGTTCTACATATAATGTGAATTGTGGTGCTATATAACGGGTATACTTTACTCCACTTAAATTTCTGTTTTAAATTGCTTGTGTGTTCAAAGAAAATATTAAACTCACTGTTACAGAACACTTTAAATTTGTGCAACGTTCTGCACTGACAGCTTTTCAGGGTGGGCAATTTCTTAATTAAAATTGGTATTTTATACATTGTGCTCACCAAGTGTAGTGACAGCCATTAATCAAGACTATCTCCGGGATTTGGTAGAGGAACATCAATTCAAATGCGGTAAGGTACAGTAATTGTAGTTAATAAACTCAACATCCAGTCAGAGCTATATTTTTTAAAGAGGAGAGTGCTATGGAAAGAAACCCCTAAATTGCACTCTGTGACACATAAATAATCACCGTCAAATGAATGTGCTATCATTCCTTTGTGCATGCAAAGTGATAATGAAAAGTTGTTCACTGTGCACCTCTTTCTTTAGTATGCTGGTGCATAGCACTAGGACCTTGACTTTAATTAAGCACAGAGAAAGATTTGGAACAGAACCCTCTGCAAAAAAAGTGCAGTGCAACATTTTTGAAGTGTTACGTTGCTGTGATTTTAATGTCTGCTTTGAGTGTTAAAGCAATTTTAAGATAAATTTACGGCTCATAGAGCGAGAAAACAGTCACCACAGTTCTCCGTGCACCTTTGTTAAACTGCCCAGGCACATTTCTATAGACAACCCTTTTGTAGTTTGCTTTCTCTATGGTACACCAGCTGTAGTGCTCTTGCACTGCTCTCCTGAATTAGAAAATGACTTTGAAAATGACTAAATTGTGTATATGTCTCTGAGTTGACCGTATGGCCAATGACTGCATTTAACTCTTTTGTCTCCTTTGGGCAGATATAATTTCACATTTTATGCCCTGCTTATAAACGCTTACAATGCTGTTAAGAATCTCTCAACCTTAAAAGAGCTTGTTCTGAATTTGAAACTCGACATGCAGGCATTGACTGAAACTTGGTGTTCGAGGCATGTGAGCTGTAGATCACATGCTTTGCATACTCCTGCCAACTAGTGTTGGGTCCAGATGTTTGCTTGTTTTTTTTCTCCGAAGAAGTCTTTCCAGTCACAAGGTAAGGGGACTCCTCCTTTAAGTGATAGTGCGCATGGGCATCGACTCCATTGTTAGATTGTTTTTTTCTGCCATCGGGTTCGGACGTGTATTGATGCGCTCTGGTTCGAAACCGTTCCTCAGGTTCCCCTCGGTGCGCAATCCACTTATCCTCGACGGTATTGTTTTCGATCGCATATCCCATTTCTTCGCATATCGTATCGGTTATATAAAAACTCTATTTCGATCGGAAAATTTGTGGAAGGCCGTCGGGCTTAGCCGCGTCGGTCTACCTCGCAGTCGATGGATCGGACTTCATTTAAATTCTGCCCTCGGTGCCACACGAAGTTCCTGCGCACCGACTCACATGAAGTGTGCTACTTGTGCTTATCTCCGGAGCACAACGAACAGGACTGCGACGCGTGCAAATCTTTCCGCTCAAAGAAAACACTCCGCGACCGTCTGGCTTGACGTCACGAAATGCAGAGCCAAAAAATCGGGTCCATTCCGAACCTCTTCGGAGAAGATTCCGAGCAAGAGTCCTACGATGCACTAGGGGCCGAGGAAGAGCCTGTTTCTGTCTCAGAATCCGGCTCCGATATCGACAAAGATGTTCCACAAGGTCAGCGTATCATGAGTACCGAACCTCCCTTGCCCCAAAGTCCAACTCAGCCCAAGAAAAAGGCTCCGGTCCCACCT
The DNA here is from genome assembly GCA_963921515.1 of Calotriton arnoldi. NCBI lineage: Eukaryota > Metazoa > Chordata > Amphibia > Caudata > Salamandridae > Calotriton > Calotriton arnoldi. Next base: position 766,610 of record CAWUFW010000581.1, read on the forward strand.
CCGCCTTCGGGCCATGGTCGGCACCAAGAAAATGTTTCCAACGGCCCGCCTTCCGGCTCGCACCGAAACATGTAATAAAGCCTTCCGGCTCGGGATCGAGTCGGGCACCGAGCCCAAACCTTCGGCCCCGAAATAGAAACCAGTCTCAGAGCCGGTCCCTTCGACTCCGAAACAAAAATCGACTTCGGATCCGAAAACACCGGCACTGAAAATCTTGGCACCGAGACAAAAAATGCTCCTCTACCACAACAGGAGCCCCGTTTCGATGTCCCGCCTTCAAAACCGGACCCGAAACAGAAAGAACTGTATATTAACCCTAAAACTGGACATATTTCTACTAAATTGCCACATAAACGTAAACCTGATGTAGAGGACACTTATCACATTCCTCTAAAAAAGAAGCATGTTGGTACTAACCCTTCTCCTCCTCTATCACCTCCTTCCCCACAAAATCAGCATTTACTAATTACACCTACTAATTCACCACAACCAGAAACACCTGATGATCAGGATGACGGAAATGGGGGAGAGGATACTCTGCCTGCAGACCCCTGGAAGGATTATAATACTGATTCACCCACAAACAATGATCCTGACCTTTATCCTACAAAGCCTTCCCCACCAGATGGCAATGTAGGTTATATAGAACTATTAAGTAGGGCTGCTGAATATCATGGGGTTCACTTACATTAGGAAGGATTTTCTCTTTGAGACTCTTAGTAGTTCACAAAGATCAAGCTATACACTCCCTATGCTCAAAGGCATGTTGACGCATGCGGACAACATATTTAAAGACCCGGTTCGTGCACGCATTCTCACCCCTAGAATAGATAAAAATATAAACCTACACCATCAGATCCAGCTTTCATTAAAGGCCAATTACCATTAGACTCTTCAGTGGTTTCTAATGCCCGTAAACGGGCCAATTCACAAACATCAGGAGATCCCCCCCCCGCCCCCCTCAAGACAAAGAGTCTAAACTCATAGACGCCTCGGGGAAAAGAGTAGCCACCCAAGCAGTAAATCACTAGCTTATTGCTAATACCCAGGCCCTTCTAGCCAGATACGACAGAGGGTACTGGGACGAAATGGAGCACTTGCTCCAATTTCTGCCAGATGAGCATAAATCCAAAGCTCAAGACTTGATACAAGAAGGTAAGCTCATCTCTAATTCTTCAATCAGGTGCGCTTTAGATGCCGCTGACACTGCAGCTAGGGCAATTAATACCAGTGTATTATTAAGAAGACACTCTTGGTTAAGGATTTCCGGGTTTAAACCCGAAGTCCAGGCTTCCATTCTTAACACGCCATTCGACAAACAACATCTCTTTGGTCCCGTTGTAGACACGTTCTTAGAGAAAATGAAAAAAGACACAGATGTAGCAAAGTGTAGTAACTGAGTCCAGACGTGTAGAGGATCTTTAGATGTTTATTAGTAGTAAGTCACAAGTCATCCAGTTAAATCCAATACAAGACCCCACCAGGAGCAGCCAGGATGGTGCTCAGCCCTTCTCAACTGACATCTCTGGCTCCCAATATTCTGTAACGCATCATTGGATGAACATTCCACTGGCAGAGCAAGAGATTGCATGCATGACAACAAAGCCAGGATATAACCTATCCCCTTTCCTTCCATATTAAACAATGAAGAAAGAAAAGAGAACAAAAAGAAAGATAGAGGAAAGACAAAGAGTAAATCAGAAACACCGCAAACCAATGAGATAACAGAACAACCTAAAGAAGATGCGAAAATATAAGTGAGGAAAACAGAGAAGAAAGACAAAAGGTGAGAATGCCATAAGAAAGACAAAAGGTGAGAAAGCCATCCTCCCTTCTACCACAACGACAGAAACGAAAAGAGAAAACACCAATAACTACCTCAAGATACACTAGCTGGCCAGGCATGTATAAAAGAGACCAGTCATACCAGACACTATAAAATAGTGGGAGAAGAAAACCTCCAATGAACGAAAGAACACAACAGTAAGAGAAAAACAGAGAAGAAAAGAAACCAGAATCCACAGATGACACCAATAAGAGATATCAAAAGTAAAACTGGACAGTAACAGGAAATAGTGAGCCAATAAAATAAATCACTCATACTTCCCATATATAAAAAATCTCAATATAATAAATGATGACGTTGAACACCAATTGGTATTCAGACCAAATACCCTGTAAGAAGGTAATATTGTAATAAACATGTGGTGAACGGGTGCACACTGTGCACTGAACTGAATGAGACCAAACCCATTAAACACACCACGTCAAAATATTGTGCACTGTTGTGAAGGGACTAAAAAACCCAAACGACACACCCTAAGAAAGGTAAAACATAAAATAGTTGTGCACTGTAATGAAGGAAATACCCAGGAGGTCATTTCCTGTGCACAGAACAGATGGGACTGTAACCCATGTGACACCCGTGTTGAGGCAGAAATGTTGTGCACCGTAGAAGATGGGACTATAACCCATGTGAGACACCTCGTGTAGAGGTAGCAACAATGTGCACTGTTGTGAAGGGACTAAAACCCCTGCGAGACACCTCATGATGAGGAAATGATTGTGCACTGTGTGGAAAGGTAAAGATTGTGCACTGTGTGACCGTACTAAAACTCTTGCTAAAAAGAGATAACAAACACTGCTCACCAGAAACAGAGAAAACAACCTCAAATGTCAATATCTTGACATGTCACACTATTAAAAAAAAAAAAAAATCATTGAGCAGTGATATACACTGTAGCAATAGAGTACATTGTAAACCGTAAAAAAAAATTAGACCATGAGACAATGGCAATGGAGCTTAAAGTTCGTAATGTGAGGAATAGTCACTAAAGCTGGTAATGTGAGGAATAGTCACTAGATGGCAGCATAGGACAGAGCAGTGAGTGAAGAAAAATCATAGCTGCGTGAAAACAAGATATCAACCCACAATATTGGGCAATCTTAAACTGCACTCGAGGAAGCAACAAAGATGCTTTGATTAACCAGGAAGAAAATAAGACATTGTCGCTCCAACAAACCTCAACAACGGTGTTCAGACAGTTCCAGGACAGTTCGCCTCAAGCACACTATAAGTCATTGGTAGACACAAAGGGGTCGATTCCGATTCGGGCCGGAAAAAGCACCGACCGACTCGGAGCCGGAATTTATTCCGACCGACACGTACCCGTGGCGCACGACACGCCAAGTACGATGCAAGGCGCGAAAAATCCGACCGACACGTACCTAAACCAAGTCGACCGACCGAGCCGCACGAAAAACAGCAATCCGGCCGGAAAAACACGCGAATCCAACCGACCGACACGCACCCGGAACAAATCCGACCGAAACGTACACGCGAACTCCAAACCGCAAAGTACGATGCAAGGCGCGAAAACCACGAGCGAGTCGGACGGAGGCCAAGCCGTACGACCGACAACCATACAAAACCGAGCCGAAGCAACACAAAACACCGCGACCAACGCGTACGCAGCATACAAAACTGCACAAACACAGCGCGAACGAAACGGAGAACACCGTACGAGACTAATGCAGGGTCCGACTCGGTCACAAGAACGTTTCCAACATGCACAAACAGCACAAAGGAAAAATCACCCAAAAAAGGCCAAACAAGCAATTACCAAGCCAATAAATACTGGGGGGTGGGGACAGAGAACAAAGACACACCCACAACTCCACCTATATAAAGGACACAAATCACAACCATGAGCCTTTGCAAATGCCATTCCACTGCCAGCACCCAAGAGAAAGCAACCACACACCCACAGCTCATCCCCCACACAAGCCACACACCATCAGCACACCAACAAATACCTACCTCACATACACCCAGCAAAACACACACTCACACACCCTCACCTGCACACCAACACACACATCACCCACCATCACCACCCATCACCATGCCCCCCAAGAAGAATCCAAAGTTCCTAGATAGTGAATTGGAAGTCATGGTAGACGAGATCCTCAGGGTGGAGCCACAGCTGTTTGGCACACTGGTCCAACAGACCCCCATGTCGCAGAAAACCAAGATGTGGGAGAGGATCATCAACAGGGTGAACGCACAATCACCATGTCGGCGCACAAAGACCGACATCCAGAACAGGTGGTATGACGTGCGCAGGAGGGTACGGGACATGCTGAAGAAAGACTACATCAACAGCCAATACACCGGCAGTGGCCCTCCTGCCAAGCCAATATACCTCAGGCCCTGGGAGGAGAAGGTGCGGGCCATCCTTCCGCCAGTGAGCGTATATGGACTAGAGGACATCCCAGAGCCTGGTGAGTACACAACAAATGTACACAATATACTGCCACAAACACACACACATCACTGTGAAGGGGAGAGTCAAACCATGCACTCATAGCAATTACACAGCAACCAGAACAGAATCATCCCAAAATGTGTATGTCAGTCAGATAAACACAACACATGCCATCCAAAAAGTCACATCCAACTGTGCCAACACATGTACAAACACAACTACAACTACAGCTAGGCAGTGGCACAAATAGAACTAACAAACACATCCACACATGTAGCCACCACAACAACACCAACACACAGTGAAGGCCACTCAAAGGAAGGAATTCTGTGTATGCTGGCCAAGTCAGTGTAGCCAATAGCATCATGGGAGTCGCAGTCACACATATTGCCCCCCACAACTGTCCCATCAACACCACCATGAACCATGCTCACATCACAGGGAGTGGAGAAGGACTCACAAGATGGCTGACACTGGCTACTGCTGTGGGGAGCACAAGGCCCTGCTGGCAACTGTGCACCAACAAACAGCAGGACACCACTGACTGACATCCTGAGAGACAACTTACACTCCCTGCAATGCAAGCACGTTCCATGGTGGGATATCTGGCTAGCTGGGTGGGAAGGGGGACTTGCAGCACTGACCATAGTCACAAGCACCTCCCCTCACACACCCCCCCAACACAAACTCCACAGAACCCACCTGGTAGAATGCAATGCCCCCCAACCTAACACAAGATCCCACAAAGAACCACCACCCAGGGTTATGTTGTGTGAAGCACAGGGACACTCTTGGGACTTCCAGCCAAACAACTGCCAGGACAACACTCCCAGCCATCCTGTCAGCACAGCCACCCCACCCCACAGGGAAGCAGAGTCAAAAGGAAGGAAGCATGGGCATGCTGGGAAGGGGGGTGGAGGCAATAGCATGATGGGAGTCGTAGTCACTGATATTGGTCACCCCCACAACTGTCCCATCAACACCACCCTGAACCATGCTCACATCACAGGAAGTGGAGAAGGACTCACAAGATGGCTGACACTGGCTACTGCTGTGGGGAGCACAAGGCCCTGCTGGCAACTGTGCACCAACAAACAGCAGGACACCACTGACTGACATCCTGAGAGACAACTTACACTCCCTGCAATGCAAGCACGTTCCATGGTGGGATATCTGGCTAGCTGGGTGGGAAGGGGGACTTGCAGCACTGACCATAGTCACAAGCACCTCCCCTCACACCCCCCCAACACAAACTCCACAGAACCCACCTGGTAGAATGCAATGCCTCCCATCCTAACACAAGATCCCACAAAGAACCACCACCCTGGGTTATGTTGTGTGAAGCACAGGGACACTCTTGGGACTTTTAGCCAAACAACTGCCAGGACAACACTCCCAGCCATCCTGTCAGCACAGCCACCCCACCCCACAGGGAAGCAGAGTCAAAAGGAAGGAAGCATGGGCATGCTGGGAAGGGGGTGGAGGCAATAGCATGATGGGAGTCGTAGTCACTGATATTGGTCATCCCCCACAACATGTCCCATCAAGCACCACCCTGAACCATGCTCATCATCACAGGAAGTGGAGAAGGACTCATCAAGATGGCTGACACTGGCTACTGCTGTGGGGAGCACAAGGCCCTGCTGGCAACTGTGCACCAACAAACAGCAGGACACCACTGACTGACATCCTGAGAGACAACTTACACTCCCTGCAATGCAAGCACGTTCCATGGTGGGTCATCTGGCTAGCTGGGTGGGAAGGGGGACTTGCAGCACTGACCATAGTCACAAGCACCTCCCCTCACACCCCCAACACAAACTCCACAGAACCCACCTGGTAGAATGCAATGCCCCCATCACTAGGGACACAAGATCCCACAAAGAACCACCACCCTGGGTTATGTTGTGTGAAGCACAGGGACACTCTTGGGACTTCCAGCCAAACAATTGCCAGGACAACACTCCCAGCCATCCTGTCAGCACAGCCACCCCACCCCACAGGGAAGCAGAGTCAAAAGGAAGGAAGCATGGGCATGCTGGGAAGTGGGGTGGAGGCAATAGCATGATGGGAGTCGCAGTCACAGCTCTAGTCATCCCCCACCACATGGCCCAGCAAGCTCACACTCAACGCATGCTCACATCCCACAGAGAGTGGAAAGGACCCATCAAAGATGTCTGACACTGGTTGCTGTGTCGTGGGGAGCACAAGGGCATGCTGGGTACTGCACACCAACCAACAGCAGGACACCACTGTCAGCCATCTTGCCATTGCTCTCACACCCACACACACTGAACTCCACACAAAAGCAAGTAAGTATGGGAATGCTGGGAAGTGGGGTGGAGGCAATGGCATGATGGGAGTCGTAGTCACTGATATTGGTCACCCCCACAACTGTCCCATCAACACCACCCTGAACCATGCTCACATCACAGGAAGTGGAGAAGGACTCACAAGATGGCTGACACTGGCTACTGCTGTGGGAGCACAAGGCCCTGCTGGCAACTGTGCACCAACAAACAGCAGGACACCACTGACTGACATCCTGAGAGACAACTTACACTCCCTGCAATGCAAGCACGTTCCATGGTGGGATAACTGACTGGCTGGGTGGGTGGGAAGGAGGGCCGGCTGTCAACCAAACACAACCAATGCAGACCATGTTCACACACCAGAAAATACATAGACATGCCCAAATAATGCAGGACAATGTGCCACACCAATATCAACCCCTGACTGTGACGACTTAGGACAATGCAATGTACAGGCCCGCACCCAGAGGCACAGTCACAACTGTCATGTGTGTCAACCATTGATGCCTGCAGAAACATAACACACATTGTTTGTATCTCCCAAAAACAGGTGATGATGGGGACACAGCAGCAGACGCTGAGGAGTCCCAGTCCCAGGCTCAAGAGGATGCCGAGCTCACTGGCGTCGTACAGCCTCTGTCCTCCTCGGACGATGAAGAACAACCTGGCACATCCGGTGCAAGTCAACATGCAGCACCAGCAGGACCACCAGCTGCAGCAGCAGCAGGACCACCAGCTGCACCTCCTGCACCCACCCCTCCAACGACTGTCACCACGAATACCATCCCTGCCGACATGGACAGAACAAGGAGCAACACCAGCACAGGGACCCTGGACCAACCTGGGGCCATGGACACCACCACCACCACCACTAACCCCCAAGGTGGACCAGGGTTATCTGTGCGTGCCACTGCACACACTGCACATGTCAGCAGGGGTGGTGGGAGGGGTGGGAGACAGAGGTCGCTGCTTGCAGACGTTGCTGGTGTGCATGATGACCCACAACTGGTACGCATAGCTGATGCGTACCAGTCCAGCACCGGAGAGCTCAGCCAGGTAGTGGGGCTCCTCAGAGACATGAAACAGCAGCAGGCTGCCCATCATGCCCGCTTGGACTCCCACATGTCCCACGTGGAGTCACACATGTCCCGTGTCGACTCACACATGTCCCGCGTGGAGTCCAAGTGGGATGCACTGAATGAGATGACGGCGGTGCACAGGGACATTTTACAATGCCTCCGCCAGATGAACAGCAACCAGTCCACACCTCCCTGTGTGCCAACAACATCTGGTGCCGAACAAACTGCAACTGCCACAGGGAGGGAGGAGGACTCTGGCGGAGAGTCCCCTGCACCGCAGCAGCCTGTACTTGAGGGCCCCCCCAAGAAGAGGGGTCGTCCGAGGAGGGAAAGTGAGAGGCCGATGGCCAAGCGCAACTCCCAGGAAGCCTGAACCTGTTCTGGATGTTCGCCTTTGTGCACAGACTGTTCACCCCGTTGACGGCAACACTACTCCCACACATTGCATGGGGAGTACAAGTTGGACCAATGTGTCAGACAACTGTGGCCCCGATACTGGGGATCCTGTCTACCAGGACTTTCTATTCACCTAGGAACTTGGGATTGCAAGATTTATGTACAGCACTACCCATCCCATGCACTATTAACACAAATGTATCACAATAAACACACTAATACACCATACTTGCCTCTGTCGTGATTCCAACGTGGGTGCTGTTATGGGGATGATGAACTGCAAAATTACACTGTGTATGCGAACTGCAACAGCAAGGACAACACAGGCATGTGAGTACAGGCAACGTGACACACATGAGGGAGACACACCACCAGGGCTACACAACACATACACACCTAGGCCATCTGACTCATTGCCTACACTGATGTTGCCAGGGAAGACGGTGCAATGCACAGACACCACACCCATTCCCAGTTGTAGTCAAGTAGCCCACAGGTGCAGTAAGCAAATGGCAGTCAAATGTGTGACCACAGACAACGCACATCACAAAGTGGACCACAGGTTTATTACACAGTTGCAACATGCCGTAACCACTACAGATGCAAGGTAATCCCACCTGGCAGCGGGCACACAGTCAACAACTGTAGACGGAAGGAAGTCCATGGGTGTGGCGCACATCACCTGTAGGGACACAACAGCTACCAGCCTGGATGTGCAATCACGTCGTCGGTGGACACAGTTGACCAAACGAATCTGAAAGTACCCTGTGAAGGACAGAAATGACACACAGTCAAAAGCAATGGAGTACAGGACAGAACAGCAAAGCTCATGCACAATACATGTTACAAGATACCCACCCAGAACCAAGTTAGCATGTCAACACTGTTGGGGAGTACAGCCCACCTGTCACCACACATCGCAACACACATCCAGTCAAGTAGCCCATGGACACACTCCAACAGCACCAGAGCACCACCTCACACATCATGCCAACTCACATCATTGACATGACACCTCAGGATACTCACATTCAGCTAAAGAAGTTGGTGATGAGCTGTGTGCGGACATCACCATCATCATCATCATCATCATCACTGGCATCGTGGTCCAGGCCAGGATCCTCCACAGGTGGCGGATGTTGGTCATTGTCATCCTGGATGAGAGGCAACTCCTTCCGCACTGCCAGGTTGTGGAGCATGCAGCAGACGATGATAATCTTGCACACTTTCGCAGGGGCATATGGGAGGGACCCTCCGGTCTTGTCCAGGCAGCGGAAGCGGCTCTTCAGGAGACCAAAGGTCCGCTCAATCACTCTCCTGGTCCGACCATGTGCCTCATTGTAGCGCATCTGGGCTGGTGTCACAGGGTTCCTGAGGGGTGTCAGCAACCACGGCATGTTGGGGTATCCCGAGTCACCTACGGACAGACAAGTGCACATTAGCTGACTTGGAAAAGTGGGCGGAATACTACAGATCAGATCACACACAATGGCACAAAGTCAGTACACACCGACAAGCCAGGCACGCTGGTTCTGCATCTGTGCCATCATCCTGGGGATGCGACTACTCCTCATCACAAAGGCATTGTGTGCTGAACCAGGGAAACGGGCACACACGTGTGTGATGGTCATGTCTGCAAGACACACCACCAGTGCATTGACCGAGTGGTAGTGCTTGCGGTTCCTGTAGGCCTGCTCCTGGGCCTGTGGTGGTACCAAAGCCACATGTGTCCCATCAATGGAGCCAATGACATGTGGCATCCTCACCAGGGCATAAAAGTCACTCTTCACGTCAGTGAGTCGTCGCAGTCTAGGGAAATAGATGTACCGGTTCAGGAAGAGCAACATTGCCGCCAAAACATCACGGAGCACACGGCTGAACATGGTCTGTGACATCCCACCAGCAGTCGCCACAGTATGTTGGAAGGTACCGGTGGCAAAGAAGTGTGGGGCTGCCATCACCTTCACCTTGGGGGTCAGCGCTGTAGGATACGGCCGGCCAGGCTGCAAATGTGGGGACAACTGCACTGCCAAATCCTCAATCAGCTGCCTGGTGAAGCGGTACCGTCGGATGCTGTCCCGTTCCACCATCGTTGCCAGGTCTGGGAATGGTCGATGGACAGCAGGAGCTCCTGCAGTGCAGAGGAGAAGTAAGCAAGATTGTCAGTCACCCCACATATGCGGCATTGAACACACTCAAGATCCCAACATACATCATTATGAGGCACAACTACATGAAGTGTGCAGATACGGAAGGACATGTATGGTACATACATGGCCAACATCTGTCAACACGGTCCAACAGGTGGCATCAATTAGTCCCAGGTTGGCCCATTGGATATCATGAGGCCGTGTCACAGTTCCCATCTCCTGCTGCCGTGTCACAATCACCCCCACAGTGACATGTGAGGACAGTTGTGCCCCAGTCATCACAGCTCAAGGACAGGTACATTCCCAGGGACCCTGTAATGCCACATGGACACTGGCATTACATGGAGTGTCATGTATACACCACAGCAAAACAACCATGACCCCCACAGGTAGTGGTCCCACTTGCCACGGCAGGACAGACATGGACGTCTGTGACACACACACGCACAACATCCGAGTCCATGCACACACAACGTGGATGTGGAGACTGTCTCCCATTGTGCACATGAAATCAGAGACATTGTAAACACTACATGCACAAAGACTGTGGAGGACCATCACTATTGTGCCACTGGGACACCCTGGCTCAAACATACCGTCCCACATGGGACTCACGGGGTATGTGACATGACATACACATACACCACTGTGAAATGTGACCATGGCACATGCACAGATATGAACAGTTGCACATCACAGTGGTCATGTACACGTAACACCCAGGATCCTGTCCCCATGAACACATGCACAGCCTGGGGGTGGCTGCCCACAGGTGACACCCACAGGACAACATGTACACCAACATACACACAATAGGAAATGCAGCCTTACATGCCTTATGATACAGTTTGGACAGGCTGTCGTGATGTAGGTGTGCCCCTCACTCCCTGGGAGCTATCTGTGGCTGGCATATGTCCATCTGAGACAGGCATGGCTGACATATGCCAGTCACGTGTACAGGGATGCGTTGAACAGCAATGGACCGATCGGTGCCTCCGGCCGGCCCATTGCATTCAATGTGTGCGGGCACGCGTTGTGCCCCTGTACGCGTTGTACTGCAATGGACCGATCGGTGCCCCCGGCCGGCCCATTGCATTCAATGTGTGCGGGTACGCGTTGTGCCCCTGTACGCATTGAACTGCAATGGACCGATCGGTGCCCCCGGCTGGCCCATTGCATTCAATGTGCGGGTACGCGCTGTGCCCTGTACGCGTTGGTACGCGTTGTGCCCCTGTACGCGTTGTACTGCAATGGACCGATCGGTGCCTCCGGCCGGCCCATTGCATTCAATGTGTGCGGGTACGCGTTGTACCCCTGTGCGCGTTGAACTGCAATGGACCGATCGGTGCCTCCGGCCGGCCCATTGCATTCAATGTGTGCGGGTACGCGTTGTACCCCTGTGCGCGTTGTACTGCAATGGACCGATCGGTGCCTCCGGCCGGCCCATTGCATTCAATGTGTGCGGGTACGCGTTGTACCCCTGTGCGCGTTGTACTGCAATGGACCGATCGGTGCCTCCGGCCGGCCCATTGCATTCAATGTGTGCGGGTACGCGTTGTACCCCTGTACGCGTTGTACTGCAATGGACCGATCGGTGCCTCCGGCCGGCCCATTGCATTCAATGTGTGCGGGTACGCGTTGTACCCCTGTGCGCGTTGTAACTGCAATGGACCGATCGGTGCCTCCGGCCGGCCCATTGCATTCAATGTGTGCGGGTACGCGTTGTACCCCTGTACGCGTTGTACTGCAATGGACCGATCGGTGCCTCCGGCCGGCCCATTGCATTCAATGTGTGCGGGTACGCGTTGTACCCCTGTGCGCGTTGTACTGCAATGGACCGATCGGTGCCTCGGCCGGCCCATTGCATTCAATGTGTGCGGGTACGCGTTGTACCCCTGTACGCGTTGTACTGCAATGGACCGATCGGTGCCTCCGGCCGGCCCATTGCATTCAATGTGTGCGGGTACGCGTTGTAGCCCTGTGCGCGTTGTACCGCAATGGACCGATTGGTGCGCACCCATTGACAATGGCCTTGCCTGGCAACGGACGCGTTTTCGAATTTCGAACGAGTCGGTTGCTGGAAATTCAGTTGGTCACCCAGTTGGTCACCCACAACAATGTTGCAAAATCATGTATGTCATGAAGTTGAAGATTTGAAGGATGCTGTGGGCGTGTATTGGTGCTGCTATTCCATGGATTGGCCAGATTCAGAAGATGCAAACGACTTGGACCTATCACTTTGGACACAAGGGACAGTATCTGCCTTGCCAGCACATATATATTGCTGGCTATTCCCCTGAGAGCTCACTTGCCTGCACTACATGCTCCAGGACGACATCTGCCACTGCACTGCTGCTGTCTCTGCCCCTCTGGACCCTGCAATGGCACGTACTGTGGAGAGAGCCCCAGCCTTCAGCCTTGAGGAGAACCAGGCCCTGCTGGACAGCCTACTTCCACAGTACAGCAAGCTGTATGGGACACCAGGGGAGCAGGTGAGTGTTCTGTGCACTGCCTTTCTGAATGTGCATTTTGTCTGACTAGCAAGGCTGAAAGTCTGCACGACACTGGCTAGCAGGCTCACTGAGTAGTTGTCACCAGCCATAGTGTGTAGTGACATGCACTGGACAGGTATGGTGAAGTGACAGTGCATTTGAACAAGGTTTTACTTCCCATGCAATGATACCATGTAGTGACGTCTGGCAAACTGTCCATGGGCAGCGTTGCACTGCCTGTGTACATCATGTGCCCCTGTGAATGAGACATGTATATACAACTGTGTCATGCACGGATATGTTGCATGTGTAGTAATGGCCTTTTCACTTTGTCATCCTGACAGGTTAATGCCCATCGGAAGCAGGAAATCTGGAAGGACATCGTCCGGGCTGTCCGGTCCGTGGGGGTCTACAAGCGCCGGATCCGCAACTGCCAGAAGAGGTGGCAGGACCTTCGGGGCTGGACCCGGAGGATTGCACGGGTCCAGCTGAAGCTGTCGCCTCCTCGCAGGAGGGGCGGAACACGGACCCTGACCCCCACATGCTCCAGATCCTGGCGGTGGTGTTTCCAGACCTGGATGGGCAGCTGAAGGCCAGACAGCAGCAAGGAGGGGGTGAGTCAAAGACTGCACTGTGAACTCTGTATTACATGGTTTGTGCCCTCCTCTGGCCTGGTTCAACTGCCACAGTGCAGCAGTCATGTTGTCCAGGAGCCATGTCCCTCTATTGTGCACTGCCCACTGCTCATCTGATACCCAGGTGTGGCCCTTACATTCAGGGAATTGTGTCACTTGGGACTGTGTCCTTGCAGTTTGCTTCACTAAAGGTGGGGGACAGCATCTGTTTCCCTAACTCTGTTGTGGGCATCATGGGTGGGTCCATTGTTCACACAACGCCTGTGTTCGGACATGTAATCTGCGTGTTGCTTTGATATGCGGTCCACTTGCTGAGCTGAGCCACCACATGTGCCTAGGGTATGTGGCACACGCCCATGCAGCGGGTGGGAACAATGTTTGGGCCCCAGGAGTGTGCAGATTACGTGTGTCACACATACATAGCCAGCTATCCACTGTCCAGGGCACATCCCTCATTCATGTGGGGCAGGACAGTCATGCCTACTCCAGGCCATGCAATGCACTCTGTACTCCCACTCCCGTGTATCAGCTGACACATTGTGCGCAGTGATTTGACCCCTCAGGTGTCTGCCTCTGTGTCAGTGTGCTGTGGATTAGTTGCCAGGACTGCTGGGGTGTTTCTTGGTAGGGGCTCAGCATGCCACTGGAGATGTGACCATAGGAGACGATACTTGTGTGTCACATAGGTGTTTGATCAGCTGCCCGTGCAGACTGGGGTATGCGAATGTGAAGTTCAGGCAGCTGTTCCCCATTCACAGCAGATTGTGAGGGGCTCAGGTTCAGAGGGTAGTGTCACAGGTCTCCCATATGTCCAATCGGTGTGACCTGGACAGATGAGGGTTAAGATGATGTGTTGTGTGGGGGATGTACATGTGCACTTGTGCAGCTCCAGGACTTGCATTCCCCATGACCTACTATTGTGACACAGTGCAGAGTGTTGTTGTCTGGCTGCCAAGTCATACATCACTGAGACAGTGATGTATGACTTAGCAGTCATGCCTCCGCCATGGCATGTGTCTACTTATTGGTGATCCTGCAGGGGAGTGACATGTGCTACATGCACACCATTGTGGCGCTGGCTATCAGGACATGGGTGCATCATGGTGTCTGTCGCTGGTATGCATCACATGCATTTCCTATTTGACTCTGGGCATCCCTTTCATCCGGAAACCTGTACTGACTCAGTGGCAAGAGTTGTGATGTGTGCATGTCCACATGCTACACCGTGTCCTCTGCACTGTCCAACTACTGTGTAGTTGGTGCATGTGTCCACACTGGGGTGTTGCTATCCAACAGACACCAGACAGATGGGTGCAAGGCCATGTGGGATGTGAGTGCCATGGTTGGCATCAGACTGACAATTGGCTTCTCCTGTTCAGTTAGGGCACTTTTAGCAATGTACAACTAATGATGCCAGGGCTTGCTCTGTAATGTGCTGTGCTCACAGTGGTGTGTGCGTTTGGTGCAGGTGACTGATGTCTGTCTGTTTCCCCATTGTTTGCAGATACATCCACGGCCACGGAAGGGGACAGCTCCACGGACAAGGAGGAGCCGGAGAGCCAGACTGGGTCAGCAGCCGAGGAGTGGTCGGAGGGACCCAGTGGCACGGAGGGCGAGGGGAGCCACACCGAGCAGTCCTCAGCACCATCCACCTCAGCTTAGGACCACAGCAACTTCGATGATCACTCCCTTATGGAGGCGGGTGTGAGCACCCACCACACCCCATCTAGTTTTCCTGTCCCCACCACCACCGCCCTCCCATCGGCTCCCATTGTCCAGGTCCGTGGAGGCTCCCATGTTCGGGAGCGTGTGTCCTTTGGGCCAGGCACCGCACCCCCTGCCCCTGTGTCCCCTGCTGCCCTGAGTGAGGAGTCTGTGTACCTCCTTCGCCAGCTCCATGTAGGGCAGACAGCCATGCTGAGTGTCCTCCATGCGCACACCGCTCTGTTGACTCCGCTGGTGTCGTTCATGGAGGGCATCTCATCGGGCATGTCTGACCTACAGAGGGGCAATAGGTCCATGGACTCCTCCCTGACGGCAGCAGTGTCCCTCCTCAGACAGTCCCTCACCCCTCCTGCCTCTGCTCCATCCACACTCCCCAGCACCTTACCCGTCCCAAGCACACACACACCGGCACAGGCACACACCAGCACACACACATCCAGCACACAGACACACACGCCACAAACAAAACGCACACGCACGCACAGTCAGGGGACTGAAACCAGACTCACAGGGGATGGGGCCCTGGAACACACACACGCATCCACGAGCACTGCGCAGTCCTCAGTTGCCTCTCCCTCCAAAACACCCCCTCCCTTGCCTCACCTGCAACCCCAAAGACCCAGCGCCTCTTCCTCAGTGACCTCGGCCTCTTCCCTCCGATCCAGCTGCTCCAGCATCCAGGGGGAAGAGGAAGCCCACCCACACGGAGCAGAGTGCCCTCGCCCCCGGACACCCTCCCCCAGACGCAGACAGACTGAGGCCCCCACCCGCAAGTCCCCCCGGAGTCGTAAGAGCAAGACCCCGCCGCCGTCCTGCAGCTCAGGCACCAGGTCTCCTTCCTCCATCCCTCAGGCCCCCACTCCACAGGTGCCCCCACCACACCCTGCCCCAGGTTCCCCCACCCACAGATATACCATCCCCAAGAGCATCCGGCCTTCTCCCCCTGCCACTTGCTCTCCCGGCACCACACCCCCGCTGCGCTTGTCTGTGCCACTGATGTGGTGAGGGTGTCCTCCCCTCTGTCCAGCCCACCTTGCCTGTTCCCCATTCTCCTCCCCTGGTGGTAGGCACTGCAGTGGAGTCCACTTCCACCCTGTCTGACTTGGGCACTGCAGTGGCGGACCTGTCCACTCCATCTGCAGGGTCCACTGCAGTCGTGCCGGCACCCACAACATCTGAGTCATGCCCCCCAGTTGTGCCAGCACACACCATGTCAGACACCTCCACTGCAGTTGTCAGTGGCTCTCCAGCACCCACCACCCCTTCCCTGCTTCCTCCTGGTGAGCCCTGATCCTGTCCCTGCGGTGCCTGGCCTACCCCCCCGGTTGCCCCTAGTGGATTGTCCCTGATTTTGTGCAGGCATGCGTAGGGTGACATCTGCCACTGTCACCAAGTTTGGACTTTGACAATGGACTGGCCATTGGCCTTTGTGTTTTTTCTGGACTTTGTTTTCATTCCACACATATGCTGAATAAAGCAACTTTCTGTTCTCTAGTGCTTATGCTTCTGATGTACATGTTGTTGATGATGCTAACCATGCCCTTGCTGCAGTGATGGTGATATTTGGTCTCATGATAATGAAGTGTTACTGTGCAGGAACCCATGTGGTCCAGGGGGAATGTGTCCTATCCTGTGGTGTATCCATGTCATCCATAGCAGCATCTGAGGGTGTCATGTGTTCAGTATTTGGCAATGGGATTTCCTACTTAGATTAGCTATTTCACATCTGTGGCTTCCACCCCTGCACATCTGTTGTGCCTGCCATTGTTCAATTCGTCTACTTCCCTGACCGTGTGGCCATCTCCACTGGACATGCAGGTTTGGGCATCAATGGGGAAGGACTCATCCGTGTAGTCAGTGCAACATTGCTATACAAGTGTGTTGGATCTGTGCTGATGATTCCGTTGGCACTTCCATGACCAGGCTGATGTGACGGGAGCCCTCATTTGGTGCTAATTGTTGATTTTGTGACCAAGTGCTCAGCTGACATGATGGGGCCCTACTGAGGCAACATATGGCACAGCTTTCCTCACACAGGAGTGGAGTCCCCTCATGGCAGTGTGTACTCCTGTGACATTGCCTGCGCCCAAGGTGTGTGTTGTATGTGCATGTCTGTGTGTTCACTTCCGTTTAGCTGTGCATGCTGTGTTCCCTAGTGTTGTACCTGTTTGTGATGCTTGCTGAGTTGACCTATGTTCCCCCAAAGTCTTCTCCCTGGGTTCTCTGTGATGTGGGTGCATGGCACATTACTGGTCATCAGGGTGTCACCCATAGGTGTGTTTGCTGTCAGGGCTGAGTTTGTGTGCAGACGCAGATGGGTCACAGTCAGGTTTCCCCTTGGCACTTGTTGTTTGCCCCTGTCATGTGATTTCCAGTTTGTGTTATCTTTCAGTGATTGTGACACGTTGTGTGTGTGGTCCGGGCTGCAATGTTGGTTGTTGTCTATGTGTGTTCTTTGTGGGTGACCTTGGCTTCTTCATTGGTGTGTGACTGTGGCTGGGATCCCATTGGTTGGTGTGGTATTGCCGTCATGTCCATGTACAGCGTAGTGTGCAGTGTGTCAGACATTCAGGAGTCTTGTTGAGTGGCCATGTGTGATGTGTTTCTGCACCTTGGTTCCCACCCACCACCCTGGAATAGTCATGGGTGCATGTGCAATGTCACCAGCGCATGTGTGCTTCACTGCTGCACATTGTTGGAGGTCGAGGGGTGTGGTGTTGAGTGTGTGCAGATGAGAGTTGTTGCCCGGCTAGGCCCCTGCCTCCATGTTGGCCTTGGCTTACTGGCCATGCTGATTGATTTGTGCTTGTGTAGGTGTGATGGTAGTTTGTTGCTCAGGACACATGACTGTGGTTCACAGTGTGAACCACATTTAGCTTTGTCATCACAGTGGGATTGTAATGCAGCCCAGGGTCACCACATTGTGGGGGCCCTGGGGGTGGTGCTGTGGTGTGTCTGTGTCTTGCTGTGTCAGTTGCTGTTCCTACGTGCCTGTGTGACGTGTGATTTGTGCTCCCTCTCATCTGACAATGCCTGCTTGCCCACATAGGGGATTTGGATCCATGAGTTACCTTTGTGTGGCACTGTATGCACATCTGTATGATTGGTATTCAGGTCTCCACATGTGTTGTGTGGTTGCCTGGGGACACTGGCACCCCCCCCCCCTCACCTGTTGTGTATGATGTGCAGTGTGAGTCTGCCTGTTTGTGTTTGTGCAGCTGCACCACTGCATTGGCATATCTTGGGTGTGCCATTGGCTGTATGTAGTTTGGTGGGTTTCCTCTGCTGTCCCTGGGACTCCTAGGTCATCGGTCAGCACAATGATCATGGTTTGTGTGTCCCATTGCTGCCATGGTATGGTATCTGTTCACCTCACATCTGCAGTCTCCACAGGGTATCTGCATTTGTGTGCCCATTGGTGCAAATATGTGGGTCTGCATTCTGATGGTCACTTCTGTCATTGTGTCATTGATGAATGTTGACAGTGTCAGCTCCCATGGGTGTTGTTTGTCTGCACATGGCCAAAGGTATGTCTTATTTGCACTGCAGAATTTGGTGGTAGGCATCCAGCCCCCCCTGGTTGAGGGTGGTAGTAGTGGTAGGCATCCAGCCCCTCCTGGATGAGGGTGGTAGTAGTGGTAGGCATCCAGCCCCCCCTGGGTGAGGGTGGTAGTAGTGGTAGGCATCCAGCCCCCCCTGGGTGAGGGTGGTAGTAGGCATCCAGCCACCCCTGGCTAAGGGTGGTAGTAGTGGTAGGCATCCAGCCCCCCCTGGGTGAGGGTGGTAGTAGGCATCCAGCCCCCTGGCTAAGGGTGGTAGTAGTGGTAGGCATCCAGCCCCCCTGGGTGAGGGTGGTAGTAGTGGTAGGCATCCTGCCCCCCGGGTGAGGGTGGTAGTAGTGGTAGGCATCCAGCCCCCCTGGGTGAGGGTGGTAGTAGGCATCCAGCCCCTGGCTAAGGGTGGTAGTAGTGGTAGGCATCCAGCCCCCCTGGGTGAGGGTGGTAGTAGGCATCCAGCCCCCCTGGCTAAGGGTGGTAGTAGTGGTAGGCATCCAGCCCCCCCAGGGTGAGGGTGGTAGTAGTGGTAGGCATCCAGCCCCCCCTGGCTAAGGGTGGTAGTAGTGGTAGGCATTCAGCCCCCCCTGGCTAAGGGTGGTGGTAGGCATCCAGCTCCCCCTGGGTGAGGGTGGTAGTAGTGGAAGGCATCCAGCCCCCTGGGTGAGGGTGGTAGTAGGCATCCAGCCCCCTGGCTAAGGGTGGTAGTAGTGGTAGGCATCCAGCCCCCTGGCTCGGGTGGTGGTAGGCATCCAGCCCCCCCTGGCTAAGGGTGGTGGTAGGCATCCAGCCCCCCCTGGGTGAGGGTGGTAGTAGTGGTAGGCATCCAGCCCCCCCTGGGTGAGGGTGGTAGTAGGCATCCAGCCCCCCTGGCTAAGGGTGGTAGTAGTGGTAGGCATCCAGCCCCCCTGGCTAAGGGTGGTAGTAGTGGTAGGCATCCAGCCCCCCTGGGTGAGGGTGGTAGTAGTGGTAGGCATCCAGCCCCCCTGGCTAAGGGTGGTAGTAGTGGTAGGCATCCAGCCCCCCTGGCTAAGGGTGGTGGTAGGCATCCAGCCCCCCTGGGTGAGGGTGGTAGTAGTGGTAGGCATCCAGCCCCCTGGGTGAGGGTGGTAGTAGTGGTAGGCATCCAGGCCCTCCTGGGTAGGGGTGGTGGTGCGCATTCAGGCCCCTGTGTGCATATGTGGCATTGGTGATGGGCATCCCGCCCTATGGTGCTGCTGTTGCTGGTGTAAGTATATTCTGCATCCCTCTGTGTGTGTGTGATGTGTCGTGTACGTGTTGTATGTGTTTTGTGGTTGGTGTCTGACTTACCTTCTGCGCCGTACGCGTCCGTGCCTGTTCCGGTAGTAAATGTAGAATATTGGTATGATCGGGACGAAGGGATTCATGGTTGGTTCGTGTCGTTCGTCCTTCTCGTTGCTTCGCGTCGTCCTCGCCGCTTCGCGTCGTCCTCGTCGCTGGCGTGTTCGTCTCGTAGCCGTGTATTGTGTTGTGGCGCGAACCGGAGCTTATGTGCGCCTCTCCCGGATGCTTTGACGTGCCGTGCGTAGCGACGGGTTCGGCGCGTACGGGAAGCGCATCGTACTTGTTCGGCCGGACGGAGCTGCATTTTCCCTTCCGTGCGACTCGATTCTGCGTTTCCGGATTCGCCTCGGTCGGAGTACAGGACCTGGATTGGGTGAGTACGGCTCGGCCGGATTCTGTGCTGTTGTGCGCATCGTACTTACTCGTTCGGTGTGCTGTAGACGGATCGGTCGGGAAACAGGCATTCGCATGGCTTTTTTCCCGACCGAATGGTATTGGGTGCGCCTCCGACCGAGATCGGAATCGGCCCCTTATAGTCTCCATACCATCATGTGACATGTAATGGAGATTGACACCTGTAATCTTAGATGCAACATGATACATTCACACAATCAATGACAATTATATGAGACTGATAGTTTGAGGTTTTTATGTAATGAAAGTTTTTGCAGAATACATTGGCAACAGTTGAGAACAAAGAGGACATTGAGGTTCATTGAGACTTTGCAAATTGTAACTTACCAGACTCCACTCCCACAGTATTTCTGTCATGCCTTCAGTATGTAGGATCTGCAAGAACTTCTCTTCCTTGGGTATAAATGGTATTGGGGGCCTGGGAGAACCACCACCAGTCCTGTTGGCCTCTGTGTGACACTTGGATCCCAGGGAACGCACCCTCAACTGCAGGTTGTTCCACCGCTTCCTCATTTCCTTCTGTGTGCACAGGTTGTTTGCTATAGCATTCACTCTGTCAATTATTCTGGACCACTTTTGCCTTTTGTGGGATAGGGGTGCATTTTGGATTTGGGCTCCAAACAATTGTGGCTCTACTCTTAGGATTTCATCCACTATGACTAACAATTCTCCCTCAGTAATATGTGGATTTTTGGGGCCTGGCATTGTGCAAAAAGTAAGATTAAATTAAACAATTAACCAAAAGGTACTGAATTATGGGGGATAAAGGGACAGAAGAAAGGGAGAATGAACAAAAAATCCTCACTTGACTGGCAAACCCTTGGGTAGCAAAGGTTGTGTTGGAGCTGGAATGGCAAAGGATCAGGGTCTGAAATGGGGTGTGTTTTATAGTGTGATATGCTGGGGTTTCCATTTGGCCAATGGACATCTGGTGTGTTCTACTAGCATCCATCCACTGGCCACAGTGATGGTGCAGTGTTGAGCACGCAGCGCGAAGGACTCACTCCATTTGGGAACTGCCCCTAGTAGCCATGTTTAGCCATGTAGAATCGAAGATACTGCATAGGTATAGGAAAATAATGTTTCCAAGGGACCCCTTCCCCTATGTAAATGCATGCAAACGTGTTTTTTTAAGTTTCATTTATCTTTTTTGAAATGCATCTTATTTTCCTTTAAGGAAAATGGGCTACATGTTTTTTTTTTTTTTAAGTAGCTCTATTTAGAAGCAAACAGAGACATTGTGGTCTGCTGTCCCCAGCAGGCCACCATCCCTGTATAATTGCCCATTCCCAATGGGTCACAAATTGCGACCTGCTTCATGAATATTGATGAGGCAGGTCCCTTGCTACCCATTTGGGAATAGCTAATGTGTCTGAGACACAGCCTTTGAAGAAGCACCAGGGAAGAGACAATATCGAAAGCCATACTTAGATCTAACAGAATCAGACCTGCTGTACTGTCCCTATCGAGCTGGAGTGTCACCCATCAACCCATCAACGTAGTATCCGTGCAAAATCCAACCCTGAATCTCGATATTTTTTTTTGTGTGGAGTTTTTTATTGTGCGAACTAGACCCGAAGGTATCAGAGCGCTTTACATGAGCACCAATTACGTTACAGACGGATACATTCATTTTAGTTAGGCACGGGGAGATTTAGGGGCCGATTCCGTTCTCGGCCGGTAGGGCTCCGAATCGGATTCGGCTTAACCGGATCCGATTCGGAGCCCTATTTCCCGACCGATCCGTACGCGCGTCCGGACGAGCGAGTACGATGCGAAATCGCCGACCGACTCGTTCGGGCGTCCCAACCGCTCTGACCGACTCGTCCCCGGGTCTAACCGCACCGACCGACTCGCTCGGACACGACTCGCACCGCGCAATGGAGACGTTCCCCGGCCGGGTAAGTACGATGCGCGCCGCGAGCAGTCCGACCGACACGCGCCGTCCGGCTCGAAAGAGCAGTCAGAGCCGTACTTTGGGGGTCCGTGTCGGACCCCCCTGTACGCGTAGCCGCATGAGTCGCACACAGGGGGGACCCATGGGTCCCCCCTACCTGTGCGTGTACGGCGCGAGTTGCTTTGCCGCGTGCCCGCTGTAGGGGGCGCCATTGTTCGCCTCGCACCCATTGAGGCAATGGGAGCCTGCGTACGCGTTGTACGACCGGCTCCCATTGACTTCAATGGGAGTCCGACCAACTCGAGTACGATAGCATACGGACGCATCGTAGTTGTTCGGTCGGAAATCTCTCCGGGTCCAGCTCGGTCGGAGAGATTTCCGGCCCGAATCGGAATCGGCCCCTAAGTGATTTGCCCAGAATCACAGAATGTTGAGCTTCCTTGCCGAGTCTCGAACCCGGTTCCCCAGCTCCGAGGTCGACCACCCTAGCCGTTAGGCCATATTCTCACCCCAATTGCGCAGGTTGAAGGAGGCCATTGGTTTCCTTGAAGGCTAAATGCTGTTGACTAAAATATTTTTCAAGAATTTTAGCAAGCAATAGCAGAAGCAAAATGGGCTGACAATTGGCCCAGCTGAGGAAGTCAAGGTTAGGTTTCTTCATTAAGGGTACAAGCATTGCATGTTTCTAAGCACTGGGCGCTAAGCCCTCAAATAGCGAGGAATTGAGGAGAAAAATAACAGTAGAAAAAGTTGAGGACAAAGTTTGCTAAAAACACTGGAGGTAGAGGATCTAGTGGTGAGCCTGACTTAATAGAATTCAATAGGGAAACAAACAAAGGATGCTCAATAGGGGCTAAAGTCCTCAAAGAGTATGTAGAGGAAATAGGAGAGATGACAGTGCTTTTCTCATGGGAAGGGGGAAAAGATACATGAATATCATCCACTTTTTACAGAAAAAAACCTGCTAAATCATCACACTGGATCTGCGAAAGGACGGCAGGTGGAGAAATATTGGCAGGATGTGTTAGAGATTTGACAATTTGAAATAGCAGTTTGGGGCGTTTCTGAGCAAAATTGATTTTGTCAGAATAGAAGGTGACCCAGGCAGGGCGACAGACTTTATGTTAAACTTTCAAATCCAGTTTATACTTGATCTTATCCTTATCGAGTTAGGTTTTATACCAAGCCCTCTCTAAACATTGCAGATCTTTCTTAACTCAAAGTAGTGAGGCATTGAACCAAGGAGTGAGGGGCTGAGGTTTGGGATTGAAATTGGGTTGGCAAGTGGGGCTGTGCCTAGCTAATCCCTCCCATTCAGGCACACCCTATTGTGTGTGGCTGTCTAGGAGGAATACATATTTTCCACTGTCAGCTACACTCAGTCATGTCACCTGAGACAGGCGTCAACCACTAAATGGTTCAGCAAGGAAAATGCCAATTTTCTACAAGCTGTATTTTCCAAATTGTAATTTAAAATCCGACTACACCATAAGTTAGGATTTTGAATTCCAATTCCAGAGACACCAAACATGAACTGGCCATCTATTCCCATTTGGAACTTACGGTTATAAAATGCAATAAGGCAACTCCAATTTTATCCTATGGAAGCATAGGCCTTGCAGTAGTGAAAAATGAATTTAATAGTTCTTCATTACCAGGTAATACTTAAAAGTACATGTCCTACTGTAAGAAATGGGGTTTCTGGATAGCTAGGGTATGCACCTCAGTTGGGCAGAATCCACCACTCTAGTCAGGGTAAGGGAGTTACACACACAAGATAACCCCTGCTCACCCTCTTGGTAGCTTGGCAGAGCAGTCATGCTTATTCCCGAGGCAATGCGTAAAGCGTTTGCGTAACACACACATACACCAGTGACACACTAAGCACACCACAAAAAGAGACTTTACACAAGGTTATATAAAAATATACTTTGTATTGTACATAAAACAATTTAGAACATAAACACATAAATCACTGTGCTACTAAGCACTTGTCATGACGTCACATAGATCATAAAATCACTTTGCCTCCAGGTCAGGGGTTACAGCCTGAACCTGGCCTCCCAACCCAGGGACTACACCCTGCTGCTGAGCCCATGCCTGGCAAGCCAGGACTTCCTGGGGAGCACACCTACCCCCCCCCTAAGGGTAACACATTCCTTATGTGTTGGGTGACAGTCTATCTGGCACTGAGCTCCCAAACCCTGCCCATCTGACAGTGCGCAAAGACTCCCCAAACCGGAAGCGGTGTCACCGGGGTCATTCCGGGGGAGCTCTACCCTCAGAGCTGGCCCGTGACCAACTGGTTCTCCCACTGGGGACTGCCTCCCCTCTCACACCTCCATCTGGACTTCTGTACCCTCCACTCAGGAGTTGTGCTGCCAGACACCAGAACTGGTGGGACGCTGGCTACAGCCAACCCCCCAAGTCCTCCTGATACTATGGGATTCCCCTCAACTGAGGGCCTTCTAGTACAGAATAGGCCCCCCTCCTGGCGTTCACTCATTGAACCAACCAGGCTCTGGCTGGGCTTTGAGAAACCTGGGACTCTGCCCACCCCACCCCTCATCCTCACCTGAGAAGGGACATGGGACCCTCTACCCAACCTACTACACTGGGACGTATCTGGGTTACCATGAACCTTTCCCACCACCTTTGGTTGGGAAAAACCTGAGCCACTCCCTTTAGGAAAACTCCCAAATGCCTTTCCAGACCCTCTGGCACTCACCCAGAGGTCTGCCTCCTGTGCAAGTTCCCTGGGATCAGAGAACTTACACTCCAATAGGTGTTGGCAGAGCCCTGGAAAACAACAATTGAACATGTGCTCTCTGACAATCAGATTGGACAGCGCTTCAAAATTGTTTGCTGTGCTACCCTTCACCCAACCCTTCAGTGCATTACAACAATTTTCCACAAACACCCCCCAAGACTGGTGAAACAGTTTCCTACTGCCCCAGAACTTCAACCTATACCCTTCAAGTGTAACATCCTCTTTCTGGGAACTAGGTACCATGCTCTGGGATCTGGGAGTGGATGTTTCCACACTGGACACAACATTGCTGCCACCACTGGACTCCACCCTCATCACTGGTGAGTCCAGAACACTGAAACTACACTCAGGGGACAACCTATCCTCAAGAACTAGTTTCTCTTTGACGAAGGACCTCTCTGCCTCCGCCATCCTCTCCTGCACTAAGGCTCTCTCAACATCAGCCTTTATCGCCTCCACAACCAGCTGCGCTAGCTCCTTGGCATGCTCCAATTTGAGCCTTTCCAATGACAGTTGGTGCTCCCTTTTCTCCCGCCTGTCCACCAACTCCTTTTGGTAAAGAGAAAGGGAGGTGACACTAGACCCAGCAAAGGACTCCCTCTCCACGGGGTCCTCTATATCTACTGGCGTCCCTACCCAGTCATATTCTCCCTCCTGTTTAGACTCTTCAGGGCCACCGCCCTCTAGGGGTGTGGACTGGGAGCCCTCCCACTCCGGGTCCTCCCTAATCTCAGGATCCTCCTTAGGGTCTCCCTCAGAACCACCACCCTCCTGGATCTCTGTTGACCCCTCTTTGGGGAACTTTTCAGCATAGTACTGGGCCCTACGATAGTCCTTGCATTCCCATTGGTCCTCTTGCCACCTGAGCTTAACTTTCTGAAGGTCTAGCTGGGTGTCATGCCACACCAACACTATTTTCCTCTCCCTGCAGAACCCCTTTAACTCCTCCAGATTATATTCCAACAGGTCATGTATGTTAAAGGTGGATTCCATTTTGGCCAGGTACTAACACACAAGTGCTACACAAGATTCCTAGGCATAAGAGCTGAAGCAGGAGTACACAATAATAAAAAAATGACTAATGAGAGAAAATCAGGAGAAAACCAAAACACTTGATTGTCTAAGTGCAAAGGGGCAGATCTACAAGAAAGTGCTGCAGCGCGGCACCGCAAGCCCTTTGGCTGCGCCATGCTGCAGCACTTTCAGAGCACAGGAATGCGACATATTTACAATGATATGTTGCATTCCTGTGCTCACCCCTGCGCTGGCGCACAAACAGCGGCCATGCTCCGGCGCAGGCACCCTTGCACCATGGTGCAAGGATGCCTGTACCATGTGGAGATTGTTTTTGTGCAGGAAGGGGCACCTTCCTGCACAAAAACAATCACTACAGGCATTTTCCTCTTTCAATGTGTGCTGTAGAATGCAGCACGCATTGAAAGAGGAAAAATAAACGAGGAGAAATGAAAACATTTCTCCTCGTTGCGCCTCCCTACGCCACCCCTAGGGTGGCGTAGCATACTGATGCATTTCCAGGTTTACGATTTCTCGTAAATCTGGAAATGTGTCTGGTTCCATGGGTGTTGCGTGGGAACACCCACAGCAACACCCATGGAATGCCCCTTTTACGCAAAGTGCTGCATCTAAAGGGGCCATATTTACAAGGACAGGAAAAGCCACGCAGGGTGGCTTTTCCTGTCCTTATAAATATGGGGCAGAGAAATGCGCTGCCAGTGTGTCACAAAAAGTGATGTACTGGCTGTGCAAGGGGCTTGTAAATCTGCCCCAGAGTTTGTAGTGCAACAATGAGTCACTGTGGTACTGAGCAAATGCAAGTCCTATTCTCACCGCTGATCACCAATGTTAGAAATCGGGTTTTTGGTTGGCTAGGGTACGCACCTCAGCCTGGCAGAACCCACCACTTTAGTCAGGGTAAGGGAGTTACACACGCAAGATAACCCCTGCTCACCCCCTTGTTAGCTTGGCAGAGCGGTCATGCTTATACCCTAGGCAATGTGTAAAGCGTTTGCGCAACACACACACCAGTGACACACTAGGCACACCACAAAAAGAAGATCCACACAAGGTTATATAAAAATATCATTTGTATTGTACATAAAACACTTTAGACCATAATCACATAAATCACTGTGCCACTAGGCACTTGTCATGACGTCACATAGATCATAAAATCACTTTGCCACTAGTCATAACAGCATAACAGCAAACATAGTGCAAAAGGGTAAATACTCATAGATAGCACCTGCTATAAAACCACCATCCCTGTGCATAATATAGAGATCCTGAAATTATACTCGTTACCTTGATACTGTAGGGATCAAAATTACATATTTTGGAACTTCAGGGCATGAGATTCACCAGTTTGGTCATAACACGAAGACATATGAATCACCATAGAAGCAGTCATAGAACAGTAACTGCGCACTTGCGCTTTTCTCAGGTGTCCCATGGTACCCAGACACAGCATATGGGGCCCAGAAGCGGGAATAACTACCTTGGTCCCCCCTGCATGGGAAAATGGCTCAAGACAGCTGCCCACGGTCACGCAGTGCAGCTGCCGAACAAGTGCGGTGAGAGTTAGTGATCCGCACAAGCTTCCTCCGGCCAGGACGATAGATGCGGTGGGTCACTCAGCAACCAGACTTGTGCTGTACAGGCTCCTTCCGTGCTGTATTGCTGGACACAGACTGAAGTCTCCATCTGCTCCACTCTCTTCACCCCAGCCTTCCACAATGACTGGGCCCAGCTCACAGTGACATTGGCGTTGCTAGGCAACGCTGGAACCCCAGCCCGGGGTTTCCTTTCCGTTGAGGGCGCTGCAGCTTCTCAACAGACGGGCTTCACCTGGAGAGCTGTGCTTGGGCACACCACCCGCTGCTCATCACGCTCGGTCTACAGGTGGCAAGGACACAAACTGACGAGTGATGCCTCCAATTGGCACAGATTTGTTGGTCAAAAGCACTCCACACACGCTTCTCATGGGGCTTGATGCACTGTCCACACGCAGATGAGGCAGAGGAGCACTCGCCACGCGATGTCCTTTGCCACACAAGGGAGAACCGAATCTACACTCTACAAATTCATAGAGTCCCTACATAAAGAACAAAGTTACCAACAACTAAGATTCAAGCAATAGGTAACCCATGCAGCAGCAGTCCATGCATTGCAGGTAATGATTTTGATGTTCCCATTGCGGTGTCTATTTCATAGGCACCGCCTTGAGAACACCATAAAATAGCCTGCCAGACAGGAGAAAACTCCTAATCTGGCGGGCGGTTCAGACATGGGTTTGGTGGTGCGGGAGTGGGGTGGTCCCTCTCCGCACTGCCAATATCATAATAAGGCCCCTAGCTACCTACACACTAACCAACAAACCTTGAAAAAGGTACACACCACCATACTGTAAAGATTTTTAAATACATATAAAACAATTTATTTTTATACATCAGTCAATTTTATTTTAAATAACACAGAAAAAAATACTGATAAAAATAATATGTTTAATAATTAACCCCTTCGCTGCTAGTCCTTTCCCCCCCCCCTGTGCTAAGCCTTTTTCTGGCTATTTGACGTAGTTCGCACTTAGGCCCCTGTAACGTTTTGACCACATAAGGTATCCACGCCAAATTTGCGTCCTTTTTTTCCAACATCATGGGGATTCGAAAGGTACCCAGGGTTTGTGGATTCCCCTAGAGAGGACCCAGAAATTAGCCAAAATACAGCTGAATTTTGGGTTTTTGGGGAAAAATGCGAAAAAAGGGCTACAGATGAAAGCGTTTAGTTTTTTCCCTGCAAATGGTATCAAAAAAGGGATTGTGGTGCTGAAATCACCATCTTCCCAGCTTTCAGAGACGAGCAGAATTTTGTCAGAAAATCTAAAAAATTTACACAGTTTTGGCATTTCTCTGGGACATAGCCTATTTTTGCTATTTTTTTGCTTTCAACCTCCTTCCAGTTAATGGTAGAAATGGGTATGAAATCAATAATGGATCCTGGAAAGCTATACACTTCTGAAAAGTAGACAAAATTCTGAATTCAGCAAGGGGTCATTTGTGTAGATCCTAAAAGTTTTCTCTATAGAAACTAACAGTTAAATATAGGAAAAATTGAAAATTAGTTGACAAAAACAGGCATTTGTGTCAACGTTTTCACCTGTTACTTCTTCTAATTACGACAGCTATTTGAAAGCAATATACCGTTACATCCCCTGTACCTTTCCGGTTGTGGCGATATATAGGACTTGTAGGTTCACCAAGAACCCGACGAACCCAGAGCCAATAACTGAGCAGCGTCTTGCAATGGTTTTTTATTATATACTGGGTAAATAGCGATTATTCTGGGAAAATGTATACATGGAAAAATCGGTATGAAAGACACCTATGTATTTCTGAAATGGGAACAAAATATAGAGTTTAGAAACAGTAGATATTTGCACATTTCCGAAATTGGGAGTACCCATACTAGCATGAGAATTATAGGTCATTATTCAAAATTACTTCTTTTTTACACATTGTCTTTCATTTGGAAGGCAGAAATGCATCAATAGTCAATAGGTAATAACAGTTGCTCTACAATTATGTATTACCCTAAGTCTCCCGATAAAAATGGTACCTCACTTGTGTGGGTAGGCCTAGTGCCCGCGACAGGAAACGGCTCAAAACGCAACGTGGACACACCACATTTTCACAGTGAAAAATGACCCTTTTTTTGCAAAGTGCCTAGCTGTAGTTTTTGAACCCTAGCTCTGCCGGAACCTAGGGAAACCTAGCAAACCTATACATTTTTGAAAACTAGACACCCAGGGGAATCCAGGATGGGGTGACTTGACTGGCTCTCACCAGGTTCTGTTACCCAGAATCCCTTGCAAACCTAAAAAATTGTCCAAAAAAACACATTTTCCTCACACTTCTGTGGTGGAAAGTTCTGGAATCTGCGTGGATCCACAAAATTCCACCCACCCCGCGTTCCCCAAAGCCTTTCGAGAAAAACGGTACCTCACTTGTGTGGGTAGGCCTAGTGCCCGCGAAAGGAAACGGCCCAAAACGCAACGTGGACACACCACATTTTCACAGTGAAAAATTACCCTTTTTTTGCAAAATGCCTAGCTGTAGTTTTTTAACCCTAGATCTGCCGGCACCTAGGGAAACCTAGAAAACCTATACATTTTTGAAAACTAGACACCCAGGGGAATCCAGGATGGGGTGACATGACTGGCTCTCACCAGGTTCTGTTACCCAGAATCCCTTGCAAACCTAAACAATTGTCAAAAAAACCACATTTTCCTCATATTTCTGTGGTGGAAGGTCCCGGAATCTGCGTGGATCTACAAAATTCCACCCACCCCGCATTCCCCAAAGTCTTTCAAGAAAAACGGTACCTCACTTGTGTGGGTAGGCCTAGTGCAGGCGACAGGAAATGGCCCAAAACGCAACGTGGACACACCACATTTTCACAGTGAAAAATGACCCTTTTTTTGCAAAGTGCCTAGCTGTAGTTTTTGAACCCTAGCTCTGCCGGCACCTAGGGAAACCTAGAAAACCTATACATTTTTGAAAACAAGACACCCAGGGGAATGAAGGATGGGGTGACTTGACTGGCTCTCACCAGGTTCTGTTACCCAGAATCCCTTGCAAACCTAAACAATTGTCAAAAAAACCACATTTACCTCATATTTCTGTGGTGGAAGGTTCCGGAATCTGCGTGGATCTACAAAATTCCACCCACCCCGCGTTCCCCGAAGTCTTTCGAGAAAAACGGTACCTCACTTGTGTGGGTAGGCCTAGTGCCGGCGACAGGAAACGGCCCAAAATGCAACGTGGACACACCACATTTTCACAGTGAAAAATGACCCTTTTTTTGCAAAGTGCCTAGCTGTAGTTTTTGAACCCTGGCTCTGCCGGCACCTAGGGAAACCTAGCAAACCTATACATTTTTAAAAACTAGACACCCAGGGGAATCCAGGATGGGGGACTTGACTGGCTCTCACCAGGTTCTGTTACCCAGAATCCCTTGCAAACCTAAAAATTGTCAAAAAAACACATTTTCCTCACATTTCTGTGGTGGAAAGTTCTGGAATCTGCGTGGATCTACAAAATTCCACCCACCCCGCTTTCCCCAAAGTCTTCCGAGGAAAATGGTATCTTACTTGTGTGGGTAGGTCTAGTGCCAACGACAGGAAACCGCGCAAAACGCAACGTGGACACACCACATTTTCACAGTGAAAAATGACCCTTTTTTTGCAAAGTGCCTAGCTGTAGTTTTTGAACCCTGGCTCTGCCGGCACCTAGGGAAACCTAGCAAACCTATACATTTTTGAAAACTAGACACCCAGGGGAATCCAGGATGGGGGGACTTGACTGGCTCTCACCAGGTTCTGTTACCCAGAATCCCTTGCAAACCTAAAAATGTTTCCAAAAAAACACATTTTCCTCACATTTCTGTGGTGGAAAGTTCTGGAATCTGCGTGGATACACAAAATTCCACCCACCCTGCGTTCCCCAAAGTCTTCCGAGAAAAACGGTACCTCACTTGTGTGGGTAGGCCTAGTGCCTGTGACAGGAAACGGCCCAAAACGCAACGTGGACACAACACATTTTCACAGTGAAAAATGACCCTTTTTTTGCAAAGTGCCTAGCTGTAGTTTTTTAACCCTAGCTCTGCCGGCACCTAGGGAAACCTAGCAAACCAATACATTTTTGAAAACTAGACACCCAGGGAAATCCAGAATGGGGTGACTTGACTGGCTCTCACCAGGTTCTGTTACCCAGAATCCCTTGGAAACCTAAAAAATTGTCAAAAGAAACACATTTTCCTCACATTTCTGTGGTGGCAAGTTCTGGAATCTGCGTGGATTCACAAAATTCCACCCACCCCGCGTTCCCCAAAGTCTTCAGAGAAAAACGGTACCTCACTTGTGTGGGTAGGCCTAGTGCCCGTGACAGGAAACTGCGCAAAACGCAACATTTTCACAGTGAAAAATGACCCTTTTTTTGCAAAGTGCCTAGCTGTAGTTTTTGAACCCTAGCTCTGCCGGCACCTAGGGAAAGCTAGCAAACCTATACATTTTTGAAAACTAGACACCCAGGGGAATCCAGAATGGGGTGACTTGACTGGCTCTCACCAGGTTCTGTTACCCAGAATCCCTTGCAACAATACGTTTTGGGCCCTTGCCTGTCGCGGGTACTTGGGCCTCCCACACGAGTGAGGCACCATTTTTATCGGGAGACCTGGGGGAACGCTGGGTGGTAGGAAATTTGTGTCAGCCCAGTGATGCCACAACTTTCCCACACAAAAATATGTGGAAAAAGTGATTTTTTCAGCTAAATTTGAGGTTTGCAGGGGATTCTGGGTGAGAAAACGTTGGGGGATCCACGCAAGCCATACCTCCCTGGAATCCCCCGGGTGTCTAGTTTTCAGAAATGTGTGGGTTTGGTAGGTTTCCCTAGCTGGCCGCTGAGCACGGGGACAAAAACCCAGGTGGCCCCCTTGCAAAACCAGGTTGTTTTGTGATAGGCAATTTTGATGTCGCCTCAATACGTTTTGGGCCCTTGCCTGTCGCGGGTACTTGGGCCTCCCACACGAGTGAGGCACCATTTTTATCGGGAGACCTGGGGGAACGCTGGGTGGTAGGAAATTTGTGTCAGCCCGGTGATGCCACAACTTTCCCACACAAAAATGTGTGGAAAAAGTGATTTTTTTCAGCTAAATTTGAGGTTTGCAGGGAATTGTGGGTAAGAAAACGTTGGGGGATCCACGCAAGCCATACCTCCCTGGAATCCCCTGGGTGTCTAATTTTCAGAAATGTGTGGGTTTGGTAGGTTTCCTTGGGTGCTAGCTGCGCTAGGACCCAAAATCCAGAAGTAGGCACATTCCGCAAAAAGGTCTGTGCCTAGTGGGCTTTCTGTCGCCCTGGGGAGGGGGGAAACCGGGGGCTATTGCCCCGATATACCCTAAGAGGGGCAGAAAGACTGGCTATTTTGTTTGGGTGGGTGGGGACATTGGGATGCCCATTCTGGGCAGCCCCCACCCCTACATATAAAAAAAGCCAGCATAATCGCTGCCGCCTCGTGGGCTCTCTGCCCCCCCAGGGGGGCAGATCAGAGGCTCCTGCCCCTATCTGCCTTCTGAGAGGGGGCAGAAAGACTGTGGCATTTTTTGTGGGGGTCGTGGCATTGGCATGCCCATTCTGGGCAGCCCCCGCCCCAATCTTTGGAAAAATAAAAATCCCTGGCGTCTAGGGTGCTTTCTGCCCCCCCGGGGGGGCAGATTGGGGGTTATTGCCCCATCTGCCTTCCAGGAGGGGCAGAAAGACTGTAGCATTTTTTCTTTTGGGTGGGGGTATTTGCATGCCCATTCTCGGCAGCCCCCACCCCTACATATATATATATAAAAAAAAAATCCCTGGGGCCTAGTGGGCTTTCTGCCCCCCCAGGGGGCAGATCAGGGGCTATTGCCCCCATCTGCCTCCTGGGGGGGCAGAAAGTCTTATTCTTACTTTGGGGGGGTAGGGTGGGGGCTTTGTCATGCCCATTCTGGGCAGCCCCCACCCCTGGCACATAAAAAAAATCCCTGGTGTCTAGGGTGCTTTCTCCCCCCCCAGGGGGGGCAGAAAGACTGGAATTTTGTGGGGGGGATGGGTGGTGGCATTGGCATGCCCATCTTTGGCAGCCCCCACCCCTAAATTAATCATTAAAAAAAACCCTGGCGTCTAGTGGGCTTTCTGCCCCCTTGGGGGGCAGAAAGACTGTTATTGTCGAGGGGGGGTTGGGGGCTTTGGCGTGCCCATATTGGGCAGCCCCCACCACTAATTTACATTAAAAAAATTAATCCCTGGTTTCTTGTTGGCTTTCTGCCCCCCCGGGGGGCAGATTGGGGGATACTGCCGCCATCTGCCCCCCAGGAGGGGCATAAAAACTGGAATTTTGTGGGGGGAGGGGTGGGGGTATTGGCATGCCCATCATGGGCAGCCCCCACCCCTAAATTAAATGTAAAAAAAAAAACCTGGTGTCTAGTGGGCTTTCTGCCCCCCCGGGAGGGCACATTGGGAGCTACTGCAGAAAGACTCTAATTGTGCAGGGGGGGTGGGGGCATTGGCGTGCCCATATTGGGCAGCCCCCACCCCTAATTTACCTAATAAAAAAAAAATCCCTGATTCTAGTGGGCTTTCTGCCCCCCATGGGGGACAGAAAGACTGAAATTATGCCCAAAAAAATGGGGGAGCAAAGGCCCTTGCCCAAGGGGCTGCTCCCCCCTCCCTGGTGGCTAGTGGGTGGATCCCTGCTTGGGGATCGCCCTCCTGGGGCGATCCCCAAGCAGGGATCCACTAGGGAAGGGTACCATTGGAAAGGGGAGATCCTCCCCTTTCCAACGATACCTCTCCCAAGTGTTTCAGTGCTCGGGGGCTGAGATAGCCCCACGAGCACTGAAACACTGAAACTGAAACTAAGTTTCAGTTTCGTTTTCAGTCTAATGACGACAGCGCACCATGCGCGCGATCGTCATTAGACTGAAAATAGTTGATGGGTCTCGGGAGGTTGGGGAAGCTCTTCCCCACCTCCCGAGGCACAAAAAAAAAATGGAAATCCCTACAGCAGAGGGATTTCCTGCCCCTGTCCTCATGACGGAATGGTTCCGTCATGAGCACAGGAGCACCGATGCTCATGACAGAACCATTCCGTCATGAGCATCGAAGGTGTTAATAAAAAATCGGCACATCAACAATCTCAAAACACATTATAAATAAACACAAATTGTAATCAAGCAAATCCAACACATAGAAATGTAAAATAACACATTGTAACTACAGCAAATACACATACATAGTAAAATATAACATTTCCCATCCACAAATAAATAAATAAATGAAACTTACAGTTTTGTAGCTGTAGTTCTCTGTCTATATCCATGTTGTTAAAATATAATCCACCAAAAAGGAAAAAGTGATGTCCAAAAAAGCTCACAAAAATGGAAAAATGAAAAATGCCAAGGTAAATCCATGGAAGTAATCCAATGTCATAAGAAATCACTAAGACCCCAAATAATCCCCCTCACCAAAAAATAGCTCCCAAAAACCTGAAAAATTACAGGAAATTAAACATAATAATATTGGTTTACTAGAAACCAAATTAGTTTCCTTAAAAAAGAAAGGAAAAATCACATCTCCATGGAATGACTTCTGATCCATAAACCTGTAAAATAACATAGAATTCTCACCCAAACAAAACGCTATTTTCAAATACAACATAAACATGACATTGCAACTATAATAAACACAAATTATAACATGACAATATCTACAATAACACTAGACTACTATCAAACTTTAAATAGGCCTAATGCACAACACTACTAAATAACAGAGCACAAACTATGACTAACACTATGGCCCTGATTACTATGTCAGTCGGAGTTGCCTCCGTCCAACATCGCTGTGGATGGATAACCAACCAATCTCAGGTTGGTGGTTCCGACATCGCAATTCGGATGCGACCGCACATGGTGCAGTCGCAAACTTCCAATTTTCAATGGGAGCTTGTGCCGCAGTCCAACACCACCCATAGCACAAGCTGCTGTTGAAAAATGGAAGTTTTGAAACATCCCTGCACAATATGGCAGGCACCTCATGGTGCCTGCCACATGGTACAGGGATGTGAAGGGGAGCACCATAGGTGCCCCCCAGGACCACATACAGAGGGCCAGGGGGAAGGGGGCCATGCTAGGGGCCCCCATAGACACTTTCCGACAGCAATTCCATGTCGGAAAGGCCGGCATGGAACTGCTGTCGGAAAGTGCAATCATAATCCCGACGGTGGAAACGCCGGCCCTAAGGGATTATGAGGCCTTTCCGACTGGCAGATGAGCTCCTTGAGTCCGTCGGAATTGAGTCAGATTCCCCAGCCGGTTTAAACTCCGAACGTCGTCATTGTAATACAGCGGTCAGAGTTTAAACCTACAATTCCGACCGACATTGTAATTAGGCCCTATAACTCTAGAAAAACTTTAAAAAGGTCTTACCTTATCCATCGATCAGCATTAGGTAACCGTGGCTCGCTCCCAGAAAATCTGATGATAAATGACAGGAATAGACTACAAAGGTAGACATAGAGCTAAAAAGTGGCCGCTAAATGAAAACAAAAAAAGACTATCTCCTATAGAAAACAATGGCACTTTAAGAAAAAAATTACTTTTTTTTTACAAAATATGTAACAATGTTATAAAATATGTGCAAAATGTCAATAAATGCATTATAGTTAAAATAGTATTATGAAAAATATAAATACCAAATAATATAGTATAGTTTTTTTAAAAGTATATCAAGCCTGTTATTAAAAAAGTATGTATAACAATTGTATATGGTTTAAAAAAATA
Source organism: Calotriton arnoldi (assembly GCA_963921515.1). Lineage (NCBI taxonomy): Eukaryota > Metazoa > Chordata > Amphibia > Caudata > Salamandridae > Calotriton > Calotriton arnoldi. The sequence continues at coordinate 802,995 of CAWUFW010000581.1, forward strand.
TACCCTATTTGGAAAAATGTTTAGAAATACTAATACGTGAAACAGTGTTAAAAAATATAACGTTTTCTATTTCAAAAAATGTTGTTAAGAATTAACAAAAACACATTTTTTATGTTTAAATGTAACATATACATAAAATAAAATAGGAAGAACTAAATAAAGGCAAATATGAGAAATCAAAAACTGTCAAGTTTCAAGATTGTTTATTACTGCGCTGCTAAATAAAGCCATTGCAAGCCAATTAAAACATATAAAACAACATAACGTAATATAGTGCCAAACTCTACCATAGCACAAATTACAGTGTGAGTTAAAATGTCAGTGCATCATTGTTAAAAGAAGGTTCAATCCACAGGTAACAATATATCACCCAATTCTTCTTTAGAATGTAAGTGCGAGGAGAATTAAAGTGGTTCCTGACATGCATTGTTTGACTCTGTTGGGAATCGTCTCTTTCAGAAATGTATTCCAACAGTGTTTTATGATTAAAAACGTAATGGTATATTTACAATCAACCCTTCTCCTAATCGAAGACTTTGAGATAGGAGTTCCATGCGCGAGTGACCCATACATGTGGGTGATTACGCTCTGAGGGAGATTCCAGTTGGGGAGCACGGCTCGGTCGTTGGTACTAAGGGGCATGCAGGGTCAGTGCTGGTAAAGGGCCGGAAAGTCCTATAAAGATGGGTGGAGTGAGTTCTGCACCCGGCCTACATACTGAGCTCAGGTTTCCACCAGGAAGGTTAAAAAAATGTGCAAAGAACACGGGGGAGTTGGAAAGGGGATGTGCAGTAGCCCAAAGAAAGAGGTCTGTCAGGCTTAAATTGAGTTTGACAGTACATGATTTTTGCAATTAAGGACCAACAGAGTGAAAAGCACAATTTATAAGGTTTATTAAATTTACGATAAGTGTGGTTGGTACATAAAAAGAATGCTCACTGAAATGGGGAAAACAAATTCATATGCCGAGCGAGCTGTAGATGGAAGAGATAAAGTGATACCAACGTGCAGGTAGCAGATCTAAGACTGTTTCGGCCATTTACGTTTTGAGAGTGTCATGTTATGTGTGATAAGTGTTATTTCAGTTGGGTATGAAGGTTAGTGCCATTCAGGTAGTGGTATGCGCTTAAGTAGGAGCATTTGTTTAATTACCAGTGGGTCAGTTCCGGGAAATCGGTTAGGAGGGTGCAACATGCATTTGTTCTTAGTCAGAAGTGCAGTGGAGGGTGTGTTAATATGCATACACTAATTCCTAAAGTAGAGAGGCTTGTTATAAGAGGTGCAGCATATAGCAGCTTACGTCCCAAGAGAGGTTACTGATGAAATTGAGGCTCTTAGCATTTTGTCGACTTTTGTCAAGAATTTGACCAGGCCAAAGATTGCTTGAGGATAAGAGTCGTTCAGGAGAAATTCCACAGTTTCCTGAATTTTTTGGGTCCCTTGTTTGATCAATACATGATGAAGGAGTTTTCTATGATCGTTGATTAGTGCTGGGGGTGGGGTAAGCACTCCTGAAATTGACCACAGAGTCGACACTCACTGTTTGCTGGGCGAGTTGATCAGGGCCGTAAAAGGTCTAAACATGTGAAGTTTCCCATCCTGATGAGGCATTACTTGATTTTACAGTGCACGGAGAAAGTATCTGTGAGATATTTTTGAACCTCTCTTTTGTTGTGGCTTCTCAGTTCGAGGTATGGGTGCTTTCTGGCCATCAGGGCCCGGCCATCCTGTACGAATGATTCTTTGTGAAGTGCTATGTTTAACGCTATTTTGAAATCCTGATGTGGATGGTTTTGATTCCAGAGAACTGCAGCGGTTTTGAGTTTCAGAGCTTCATGAAAAGCAAGAGTCCAAGGATTTTGGGGGTCTGGATTGCTCGTTGAGGACACTTCCAGCCAGATAAATATTTTCAGTGTTCCTGTTTTAGCAGCGTGTTTAGCATGTAGGTATTTAACAGTGCAGGCCTTCTGTGTGAGTGTTTGATTGGCTCAAACGTTCCGTCCATCATCCCCTTTTGTATCACTTTGTTCGCCCTAAGTTGGCGGGGGTATGCCCAGACGTGGGTCCCTTGCTCACTTTGCCACTGGATTCAAGCAAGCCTGGCTGATGACGGCTGGAATGCCAGAAACCGGTCCTAGGATGCTTGTTTCCGGTCCAGGGAAGACATGGCTTGGCAGTTCGGGCTGGACTGTTCCCATGAGGCACAGGGTCAGACTGATTTGCATATGGCCATGTCTGAACTGGGGTGGTGGAGTGAGCTAAAGAATGATGATGGATTAAACCCAGATCAGTTGACTGGGGGTGAGTGTTTGATTGGCTCAAACGTTCCGTCCATCATCCCCTTTTGTATCGCTTTGTTCGCCCTAAGTTGGCGGGGGTATGCCCAGCCGTGGGTCCCTTGCTCAATTTGCCACTGGATTCAAGCAAGCCTGGCTGATGACGGCTGGAATGCCAGAAACCGGTCCTAGGATGCTTGTTTCTGGTCCAGGGAAGACATGGCTTGGCAGTTCGGGCTGGACTGTTCCCATGAGGCACAGGGTCAGACTGATTTGCATATGGCCATGTCTGAACTGGGGTGGTGGAGTGAGCTAAAGAATGATGATGGATTAAACCCAGATCAGTTGACTGGGGGTGAGTGTTTGATTGGCTCAAACGTTCCGTCCATCATCCCCTTTTGTATCGCTTTGTTCGCCCTAAGTTGGCGGGGGTATGCCCAGACGTGGGTCCCTTGCTCACTTTGCCACTGGATTCAAGCAAGCCTGGCTGATGATGGCTGGAATGCCAGAAACCGGTCCTAGGATGCTTGTTTCCGGTCCAGGGAAGACATGGCTTGGCAGTTCGGGCTGGACTGTTCCCATGAGGCACAGGGTCAGACTGATTTGCATATGGCCATGTCTGAACTGGGGTGGTGGAGTGAGCTAAAGAATGATGATGGATTAAACCCAGATCAGTTGACTGGGGGTGAGTGTTTGATTGGCTCAAACGTTCCGTCCATCATCCCCTTTTGTATCGCTTTGTTCGCCCTAAGTTGGCGGGGTATGCCCAGACGTGGGTCCCTTGCTCACTTTGCCACTGGATTCAAGCAAGCCTGGCTGATGACGGCTGGAATGCCAGAAACCGGTCCTAGGATGCTTGTTTCCGGTCCAGGGAAGACATGGCTTGGCAGTTCGGGCTGGACTGTTCCCATGAGGCACAGGGTCAGACTGATTTGCATATGGCCATGTCTGAACTGGGGTGGTGGAGTGAGCTAAAGAATGATGATGGATTAAACCCAGATCAGTTGACTGGGGGTGAGTGTTTGATTGGCTCAAACGTTCCGTCCATCATCCCCTTTTGTATCGCTTTGTTCGCCCTAAGTTGGCGGGGGTATGCCCAGACGTGGGTCCCTTGCTCACTTTGCCACTGGATTCAAGCAAGCCTGGCTGATGACGGCTGGAATGCCAGAAACCGGTCCTAGGATGCTTGTTTCCGGTCCAGGGAAGACATGGCTTGGCAGTTCGGGCTGGACTGTTCCCATGAGGCACAGGGTCAGACTGATTTGCATATGGCCATGTCTGAACTGGGGTGGTGGAGTGAGCTAAAGAATGATGATGGATTAAACCCAGATCAGTTGACTGGGGGTGAGTGTTTGATTGGCTCAAACGTTCCGTCCATCATCCCCTTTTGTATCGCTTTGTTCGCCTTAAGTTGGCGGGGTATGCCCAGACGTGGGTCCCTTGCTCACTTTGCCACTGGATTCAAGCAAGCCTGGCTGATGACGGCTGGAATGCCAGAAACCGGTCCTAGGATGCTTGTTTCCGGTCCAGGGAAGACATGGCTTGGCAGTTCGGGCTGGACTGTTCCCATGAGGCACAGGGTCAGACTGATTTGCATATGGCCATGTCTGAACTGGGGTGGTGGAGTGAGCTAAAGAATGATGATGGATTAAACCCAGATCAGTTGACTGGGGGTGAGTGTTTGATTGGCTCAAACGTTCCGTCCATCATCCCCTTTTGTAGAACTTGATTGCACAGCATAAATTCCAAACGGATCTGGGCTGCCGCAGAATGGTTTGGGAGTTTGAACAGTGATCTGAAAAACAGGCCCTGGGATTTGTTGTGGAAAGTGCCCAATTTCTCGGGGAAAGCTTCCGAGCCGTATGCAAGCGTGGGGATAAGTTTGGTTTTTACTATCTTCAATAGAGGTTCTGAAGTAGGCTGTTTTATTTGTTTGAAGATGGTTTGGAAAGCGAGTTGTATTGATGCAGCTTTAGGTTTTAAGGAGTTCTCGTGGGTTAGGTGCCCCCTCTTGTCATCTAGCCAGCATCCGAGGTATTTGTATCAAGGGGCTCTGAAAAAGCGCCTTTTGTTAAAGTGCCATGTTCTGATATTGTTCGTTTTCCACTCAAAGATCACAACATTGGTCTTTTCAAAATTCACAGTCATGCCGTTTGTGGTGCTATGTTCGAATAAGATGTTGAGCAACCTTTGTAATCCCCTTGCTGTTTGGCTTAAGAGAACAGCGGCGTCGGCGTAAAGCAGGGAAGTGATAGGACGACGTGTCAATTTTGGTGCGTCGCTGACTACCGCGCCCACCGCGGGGACCAAGTCGCTCAGTAATAAGTTAAAAAACAGCTGGAGCTAAGACACACCCTTTTTTGACTCCTTGCTCTGTCGTGATCTTGTTGGAAACTGATGAGTTGTTGTCAAGTTTAACTCTGGCCCATGTTTTGGAATAGAGTAGTTGGATGCCTCGGAGCAGTGGTTAGGGATTGTCCCAGGTTTTAAGTTTTGACCAAAGAAGTTCCCGTTGGACATGATCAAAGGCCTTACTGTAGTCTACAAAACCACTATAGAGGAGTTTTTTTTCCAAAAACTGTCATTTAATGTCCTTTACAAAAAAGTCAATATTAATGATGTATGTGAAAAATGCATGTTATACACTAAAATAGTTACATTTACTACTGCCACTACTATTGAAACCATTTTAGGAGTTATGTTTTACACTAAAGTTATCACAATTACTATTCCCACTCCAATGTAAGCCATTTAGTAGAAAGTGTTCGACAATTAAATGTTCACATTTACTATTACCACTCCAATCTAAGCCATTTAGGGAAAAGTGTTGGACACTAAAGTGGTTACATTTACTATCTCATTCAAATCTAAGCCATTTAGGGGAAAATATTGGACACTAAAGTGATTACATTTACTATCCCCACTCCAATCTAACCCATTTAGGAGTAGGTTTGGGACACTAAAGGAGTGATAGTTACTATTACCACTCTAATGTAAGCATTTTAATGGAAGGATTTGGAAACTAAAGGGGAGATACTTACTATTCCAACTTCAATCTAAGCCATTCAGGAAAAGAAGATGTTTTGGAGACTAAAGGGGTGACATTTACAATTCCCACTCCAAGATAAGCCACTTAGGGGAAGGAATTGGACACTGGAGTCATCAAATATACTATTCACACTCCAATTTAAACTATATAGGAGAAGGTGTTGGACACTAAAGGGTTAACATTTACTATTCCGACTCCAATCTAAACCATTTAGTGGAATGGAGTGGTCATAGTTCCTATTTCTTGTCCAATGTAAATTAATTTTTTGAAGATGTTGAACACTAACTATAACAAATTATATATTTAGCAGCCCCAAGAAATATATATTATTAGCTAAATAATATAAGTTAAAAAATATATTATTGGGGGGGCGTGGTCTGGCTGTGGTCAAAGATGGCCACTTAACCTGCGAGCTCCGCCGTGAGGGGGACTTCAAACGGAGACGGCATATGTTTCCTGCTTGACTAATGGCATAGCTTCGGTATCACGGGTGCTCTAATGATACCGGGAAGCGGTTGAGCCGTTTTCTTAACGATCAGGCGCCACGGTTCCGGAATAGCTGAAGTTGCGCAATATGAGAGGATCCGGGCCTGCGCGGGTGTCTGCACCCTCGACTCTGGAGTTCCACAGCCTCCCACCCTCAACATTCCATTGCTTCTAATCGAGCCCCCGGCTTCATTGTGACGCAGCCAGGCCTATGAGCTGCATGACGATGTTGGTCGAAGACGGTGCTGTTTTTCAACAGATATCTGAAAACTGAACATTGGAGAAGAAACGGCATCAGTAGCTCTAAAACGGGTGAGTGCTATGAACAATGTTAATTATGGCACTTTAATTCTTCGGCTGATGTGGAGTGAGACTTCTGAGGAGAAAGCGCATATTTTTTGGTCTTAAGTTTTGGAAGACTTTCTACAACACATTTTTTCTTTTCACTCAGACGATTTCGAGAGACTCGTGAGGTGATAATCTACAATATTTACTTTTGTTGATAAAGTTCACAGTTCTGGCTGAAATGACTGTATAACGGACTCTGTGTCATGGTTGATCCTTGCGAATGCCATATAATATTTTCATTTTAATTTTCAACCATTTTACTGCAATGCTCAGGAGGTCTTTTCAATTTATACATGCGGCTACTGTTTGGATGGCTAGCTCAACTTAAGAGCTATTAGAATTGTCCTTAAGCTTTTTCCAAGTCGTCTGTCACAAGATCACTTGAATCTTAATTTGGAATCTGACAAGCAAATAAAAAGGCAATATTAACAGTGGACCTGAGAGACTGACAATTTAAAGTGATAAGTTACATTTCACTCTGTCGCCATTCCGTGTTTCTGCATTATCTCATTAACTCAGTACATTATTCTGGGACCGATTACGAAAGTTAAAAATGTCTGCAGCCAAGCATGGAAATAAACCTTCCAAACAACCTCTTTTCGCGGATTTACTTAAACAACCACAAAGCACAAATGCAAAGAATACCTCTCATGCAGCGGATGGTTCGCTTCAGTCTACTTCAATCACACAAGGAGAAACTATGGACCGTATACTACAAGAGATTTCTCCGGTCAGTCGAAGACTTGAAGGAATAGATTTGAATATATCCTCTTTAGCAGCAGAAACTAAATCAATACGAGCAGACATTGCAGGGTTTCATGCAAAAACAGATGAGCTTGAACACAGGTTAACAGGTGTGGAAACACGTCTAGAATCGTTACAAAACAGAGACCAAGAACTCTTATTTTTGCGTAGTAAGCAAATTGACTTGGAAGATCGAAGTAGGAGGGATAATGTTCGTTTCTTCGGCTTTCCGGAAAAAATAGAACGCCCAAATGGTAGAACGTTCCTCCAAAATATTCTTCCAAACCTAGTGGACATTACTTTTGATCCTCCACTGGAGATACAACGTGCACATCGAATCGGTCCACTACGCAAAGAATCCACAACATACCCACGTCCTCTCATTGCTTGTTTTTTAAGGCATGAACAGACGAGACAACTATTAATATCTGCACGCACTCATGGTCCATTCACATATGATGGTCATGAAATTCGTATTGCAGCCGACTTTTCTAGAGAGACTAATGACTGCCGCAAGGCATTTCTCTCATTGAGAACTCAATTGCGTCAAAGGGACATCAAGTACGGTCTTTTCGATCCTGCACGCTTTTGCATAACCAAGGATGGAATCTCCAAGGACTTCTATGATCCTGAGGACCTTCGTCTATTCATAGACAGTTGGAAACCGCAAGATATGGAAACTCAGCTTTTTATCCCAGAATCATTACATTCTAGTTCCTCTACACAAGCATTGGGCAGCGCAAGACGGAATATCAACAGTCCTCGACAGAGAGGCAGAGATTTCGAAAGAAATATCCGAAGTCATGAAGATAAAGCTTTAGCCCTCCAGACTGTATCTACCTTTACTAAGGAGCAACATAGGGATAAGTCTCGTTCTCCCTTAAAATCTATTTTAGACGCAGAATGTGGATGAATTAAAACTCCTTTACAATCTTAGTCAGAGTAGTGACTATGTACACGTTTATCTCCTTGTTAGGCAAATGAGTGACCTCAATGAACTCAAAATGTCAAGGAAAATTGGAGACGTCCAACCATTGGATAGATGAGTATTACAACTGTTGATATATTTATATTATATCTGTTTTTCTTATATTTATTATCTTAAATGTATTAACTTTGAGTAATAGGTTTATTATCTCATTTATTCTCACGTATATGATAGATACCCTTTACATTTATTAACAGACTTTATGATTTCTATTACTTCAGCTTTACATGAAATAGTTAGTATTATTGTTAATAATTCAATGTATTTTTATCTTGACTGTACTGCTTATATACATATGAATCCTTTTTAACACAATGGTTTAACAATAAGAGGAAAATGAAGACATTCAGTCATTGAACAGCTGAGTTTCACAACTGTTACTCTATATTATATATATTTTCTATTATATTTATTATCTTAACTGTATTAATTTTGAGGAATAGGTTATTATCTCATTTATTCTCACATACATGATCTATCTCCTTCACATTATTTATCAAATTTTTTGATTGTTGCTCTAATAGTCTTACATGAAATAGTTAATATTATTGTTAGTATTTTACTATCCTTTTTATCTTGACTATATTGTTTATATGCATATAAATACTTTTAATTCAATGGTTCAATAATATGTCTTGATATCATAATATAATATTACATTTTCCATCACTAATAGCACACACTCTGTTCTATGCATTATAATGGCCCTTTTGGGTCTATATTTGTCAATCACTATTCCACTCTTCTGACGGAGTTCCTCCTCATGGCGAGGCTCCAAAGAGTCTGGACCCGCGGTTAAAAGTTTGAGATCCCCCGTGCCATTTAATAATTGGCACTCCTTCCTCCCTATTTCCTTTCCTTGTCACCCTTCTTTATTCCCGATTTCTTCCTCTCTCCCTTTAACATTTTGCATTACATACTATTCCTCTTACTGATATAGATCCAGCTTCATAAACACACATACGTTCTTTTTGGTTCCTAATTATTGTTACTCTTGGATTACTCCATTATTCAACTGACTCCTCTTACGGACCAGGGTCCCTCTATTACTATTCACTCGATTTCTGTTACGGACCAGGGTTCTTTCTATCTTCTTACTCTTCTTTCCTCTTCTTCTCTTTTCTTTCTTTTCCTTTTCTTTTCCTTCTCTCTTCTTCTATTTTCCTCCCCCTTTTTCTCATTTTCTTATATTTTACTCCCTTTCTTCAACGCACATAATAGCACCGCACCAACTCTTCAACTTACTGTGTCACATTCTGACATCTCTAGTAATTTCTTATTGTTAATCTTTTTTCCTATTTTGTCCGACATGGTCATCTCACACAACCTCCGTGTAGTAACATGGAATGTTCATGGATTGACACACTACATTAAAAGAAAAAAGACCCTCTCTTATTTACAATCAAAACAAGTGGATATAGCTCTTCTTCAAGAAACCCACCTTGATGCTAAAGAATCTGAAAAATTGCGTAGAGATTGGGTGGGAAAGGTTATCCACAGCAGTATACAAAAGGGAACAGATCCAGACGCCCCTCCTACCCGCAAATGTGGAGTTGTGATCCTTATCCGTAAATCTTTACCGGTGACAGTCTTAAAAACATGGTCAGATCCCGATGGACGATATGTCTTTGCTAAACTACGAATTGGCGAAACACATATCTGCGTTGGCTCCATCTACGCCCCCACTGGAACAAAATGATCGTTCCTTCTTCAATTGAATCGCCTTTTTACTGAGCTAGGTGGTTCACAACTTCTTATCGGCGGAGACTGGAATTTAGTACGTGACCTGATTTTGGACAAAACAGGTCCTTTAGATAAGTCTAACGCGGCAGATAGAGCTTTAATGAATGATATAGTGGTAGATAATGGTTTGGTAGACCATTGACGTCTCTCTCACCCGATGGATATGGAATATACCTTTACCTCACCTACACATGGTACGCTTTCTCGCCTGGACTACTTTTTAATTTCTCACAATGTAGTTCAACTGACACAGGAATCTCAGATATTGGAGGCAGCGATCTCTGATCATTCTCCAGTTTGACTTTTGTTGCAATCCGGTTTAGCCAAGCCAGGTCACAAACCCTGGCATCTAAACATTCATCGTTACAGAACACCTAAAAACAAAACTCTATTGCAGTCTCATTTTCAAGATTTCATTTCTGTCAACCAAGGATCTGTTGACTCAAGCAGAACTCTTTGGGCAGCAGCAAAAGCCACTATACGCGGGCAGCTCATGAGGGATGCAGCACAAGTTAATCACCAAAATGCTGCTAAACAAAAAGAATTAGAGCAAGATATTGTGACTTATACCCGTTTGTATACACTCAATCCAACACTCCCACATCGTAAATCTTTAGAACAAGCTCGTATGGCTTTGAATAATCTTTTCACTTCCAAGGCAGAATACGCTCTGCATAGAATGAAGGGGAGGCATTATGAGCAAGGGGAAAAAGCCGGAAGGTTATTGGCGGCCCAGCTAAGACAACAACAAGCAGCCATGGCTATACCGGCTATTAAATCAGCGGGAGGTGTTACGTTAAAGAAACCTCAAGACATTGTTAACGAATTTGCCCAATATTATCAATCCCTCTACACTGCAGAAATTCAACTTGACAATGATAAATTGGATACTTTTCTTACAAACGTGAACCTACCATGTTTATCAGCTGAGAATAGAGTTTTGTTGGAGGGTGAAATCACTAAAGAAGAAATATCGCAGGCAATTACTAATTTGCCATATCATATGGCCCCAGGTGAAGATGGCTTCCCTGCAGAGTTTTATCGATGGGCAGGGGCAGAAGTAGCCAACTCTCTTCTTTCTGCGTTTTGTGAAGCAGAGCATGAAGCCTCCTTAGGCCTTATATCTAATAAAGCAATCATTGCTGTATTACCCAAACCTGGTAAAGATCCTCTATTTTGTGGCAGTTATCGTCCCATATCTTTACTGAATTGCGATATTACAATTTTAGCTAGTATCTTAGCCTCTCGACTACGCAAGGTTTTACCATCTCTCATACATCATACTCAAGTAGGATTTGTTCCGGGGCGTTCTTCTAGGAACCATCTTCGCACTCTAGCTCACACACTATGGTATGCCAAAAGTCTTCCTAATGACGCTTTAGCCTTGTCACTTGATGCGGAAAAGGCGTCTGATCGGATTGAATGGGATTATCTTTTTAAAGTGTTACAAAAATTTGGTTTGGGTGAACAATTCATAAATAAAATGTGTCTGCTATACAAAAATCCTACTGCACAGGTAAACTGTGGGGGCTTTGCATCAGACCCATTTCCAATCAATAGGCACTCGTCAGGGTTGTCCCCTTTCCCGGCTTCTTTTTCTTTTAGCTATGGAGCCATTAGCAGCCTCACTACGTCAGTCTATCAATATTAAGGGTATTCCTCTTCCGACGGGCGATTCAAAAATATATTTATACGCAGATGATATTCTCCTTACACTCACAGATCTCCCCACCTCTTTACCGTCTATATTACAAATTATAGATGATTTCTCTTCTCTTTCCGGATATAAGATTAATTGGAACAAAAGCGAAGCATTACCCATTTCGGATGGGACTACAATAGCGGCTATTCAAGGCTTTCCCTTTCAATGGAAATCTTCTTGCCTTAAATATCTGGGCATACTTGTGAACAAAGGTCTAGAGGGTATGATTATGGATAATTTGAATCCCCTCATTGTTCAGATGCAACGTGATTTTGAAAAATGGAAAGCGCTAGGACTCTCAATGTGGGGCAGAGTACAAGCTGTCAAAATGGTTACTCTCTCACGTTTTTTGTATGTTCTTGGTATGCTTCCTATTCAGATCCCTTTGACTATATTGCGCTCAATCGACTCTAAGATAAAATCCTTTGTATGGAACTCGGCTAAACCCCGTCTCTCAGCTACAAAATTAAAGGCTCATCGTTCCTATGGAGGAATGAGTTTACCCTCAGTGGAACATTATGCCCTCGCACTACAGCTCTCTCAAATGTCATACTTGCTTTCAAAATCATCTGATATACCACAATGGGTGCGTCTTGAACGTCATCTTTCATTATCAGGAAAAGGTCTCTCTGTCTTGTACGGTACTGAGTCACGTCCTCGGGATTCCATAAATCCCATTTTATCGGCTATGCGCGGGGCTTGGCAACGGGCACACCGATTGTTGGGATCACATTCTCGTCATCATAGAAAAGCTCCTTTATTCAACAATGCTAGCATCCGTATTAATAGACAATCATTATTTTGGCCAATTTGGGAAATAGCAGGTATTTCTACCTTAGATAAACTTCTATCCAACGGAGAACTCAAAACATTCACCCAAATACAAGAAGAATTTCACTTGCCTGATACACAACTTCCAAAGTACACGCAGTTGCGACAGTCCTTGCGGAGGAACTTAGGAACTTCACCATGGTTACTACAAGATTCTCCAATTGTAACATATCTCCATACCTGGGGAAAGATTAAAGGGGCTACATCTGGTTTGTACCAAACACTCACATTGCATCTCTTTTCACACTCTCTATCGCAAGCCTTACGTACTAAATGGCAATCCCTATTATCAGTATCTTACAACGATGATGAGTGGTCAGAGATCCTTGATAACCTGAATAGGGGTGCACGTGAAGCACGTTTGAAATTTTGTTTATTTAAAATCTTGCATGATTGGCATTGGTCACCAACAAAACTACACAAAGCTGGTTTGCTACCCCATTCTAATTGTTGGAGATGTGATAGTATATGCTGTGATATTCTTCATATCATTTGTGGGTGTCCGGTGATCCAATCCTTCTGGAATTATATAAGTATAATCTTACATTCTACGATGCCTTTACATCTTCCACTATCACCTGCTACCATTCTTTTACATGATACACGTCAATCACAAACACTTTCTAAACCTCAAACCCGACTTTTACACACAGCTTTAGCTACATCTAAAATCTGTATATTACGGCAATGGAAATCACCACAACCACCGTCACAAGAAACATGGTTGGTGGCTATGATCCAAACAGCTTCTTATGAACGTATCATTTACAATATACAGGACCAGTCTGATCTGTTTCTCCAAGTGTGGGCACCCTTTCTAAGCCCAGATACTAATATTAATGATAATAGTCAATTTCCATAGTAATTAACCACAATTTGTTTTCATTTCCACTCACGGAGACTCATTTTATAAGTATGTATATACAACTTTGTATTTATTAATATATATATTTGTACATTTAGATTCTTCTCCTCCCCTCTTCATATTACACAATATGCCTACTGACCTTTCATATATCTTCTTTGCATCTTTCCTATACATGTCATTATTCCTTTATTTTCTGTCCCTATTTTCTTCATATTCTTTCTCTCTTTTTTCTCTTACTTTCTCTCCCCTGGTTCCGTAACAATAAGATATTACAGATATAATTAAATTTAGCTTAATTTTATCTATTTTATTTACCATCACTCTTTCTTTTTCTTCTCCTCTAAAACAATACACACATTCTGTAGTATGGTAAGTATTTACTCACATATTCACATTATTACTTACATTTCTTACATTTATATTCATTAGGTGCAATCACCCAGTATTCATAAAATCATATTGGGTCAATTTATACTTCTCTTCCTGGATTCAATTCCTTTTTCGAGAGTACATTTAGTTCTCCATGTCCTTCACACTCGTATATTTATCATCTTTATTCTTCCTTTGTGTTTTCTTATGTTATTCCCCTCTCCCCTTCCATCTCCTCCCCTTACCCTCCTTTTCCCATGGGTTCACTTTCAAATCAAATTAATTATTTATGTACTTTTATGTATTTATTTATCTATATAATGTGATTATTTATTATGAAGTCTATTATGTGCCCATGTGCGTTAATCCCTTTCTTTATTTATTGTATAACATGACAAGTTATTGTATGAAATTTTACTCAAAATTTCAATAAAAAATTAAAACACAAAAAAATATATTATTTTTCATCACACACAGTTAAATAACATATAGCATATTAAAAACACAACACATAAATAAAAATATATGAACAAAATACAAGCTCATAGAAAAGAAATATAAAAAACTGTGAATAACACAAATTATTTTTTCATACACTATTACAAATAAAATAACAGTAAACCTATACATTACACATTACACATTACACATAGCAAATTATATAACCAATTTATTTTTTCTTCAATAAACTTAGAAGCAAAATTAATCAAATAAACATTTAATTTATTTTTTAATCAAATATAAAAGTGCATATTTAATCGTAATAAATAATAAAACGATACAAATTATTAATTAATAAAACGTAAAAGATTTAATTAATCTACACCTAACCTATATGATTCTAGAAATTATATTTGTAATCATTTAAACTGTTACAAAATTAAAAATCAATCTACAAATGTAAATCTTTTTAAATAATATAAATTGCCACATAATTAAATAAATAAATACAATTTAACATTAAACCATAAATATAAAAATTCTACCAAAATATATTAAACATTTCACACTATAGAATGTTTATTTGTTACGAAATTATATATAACATTTATAAAAACACAATCAAATAAATATTTGAAAACGAAAAATCAATATAAGAGCACAAACAATTTTATTTAACTAAAATATTTTTCATAAAATTGAAAACATTACATTTAAATGAAAAATTTAATTTAAAAAAATCATATAACTGATTTTACTTAAACATTAAAACAACCATATTTTAAAAATCTCCCCAACCATTCCCCTATAAATCCAACATCTTGCTCCTATATCATTATAACATTTATTTAAAAAAAAATCCTCTAAATAATACTTCAAAAAATAATTATATTCACAAATTATATTAAATAAATTACAAACGAAAAAATGAACATAATAATTAACATACAACACTAATTAAACTGTACACAACCATAAAAACAATATTATATACAACGCTAATTTCAAAAATAGTATTTCTTATAACGATATTAAAAACAACACTTGAAACAATATATTATTGTTTCACGATATTTTTTATTCAATATGTTGTCCAACCACTACATTCCTGTTTACAAAACTGTCATCAGTGTATTATATGAGGATAACTTTTTTAAAGTAATTTATTCAAAACAAAAATGCTAATGTGCGACTTTTTTAGAGAGAAGTTAGAAAAGAACAAAAAGCCAATGTCTGCATTTCTTGCGTAGCCAGATATTGGTGAATCAATGCACTGCCTCCTGTCCCTGTCCCTTTTATTTCATGTCTGGTTATCCGTCATGAATTATTGTATCACATTTAAATTACATGATCGATCTGCCAGATGCTTTTGCATGATTTATTACATGCCTTATTTGGAGTGCAATCATCTTTAGTCATGGCAGGTGTCTGACGGCTGCTGTTTGAACAGATGGAGTTACCAATAACATGATGGAGATCAGAAAAGAAAAACATTTAGGAAACCCATCAACCGGAAATATCTGTTAGTGCCTCCAGCGGATTTACATGACAGGAAAAACACAATCCAGTCAAAAGAGAAAGTGAACGTTTATAAACCCATTTAGAATAAATTACCCTATTGAACATAAAATATTAAAAATTGTTGGCTGCCAGCAACAACTCTTGCCTTTCCAAAACTATTCAAGCTGATATAATCGTAGTGATATTTATGTGCATAGGTACCAGCCCAATCCATTTTGATCCTATGACCCAGCAGTGGCTAATAAACGCCAAGAACTTCAATTTTATATTAAATTAAGTCAAAATAAAATGCGTTGATAGCACAGTGCGTTAGCTTTCGACGCCCCAGAAGGTAGAACCAATTCATTGCATCACTACCACGTTGATTTAAGATATGGGAGTCTATACAAAAAGGCATTTTGGAGCATTTAAAGTAGTACTCCTGTAATACTCTAATACATACACTTACATGCATTTGAGAATTAGCCCCAAAATCTATAATCGGAATAAAATGGAATTATTCAAGGAACATCCCTAGATATTGAATACAAAATAGAAAGGACTGTGCCCTCTTGCACTTCAATAGGGAGTTGGACGTTTCGGGGCCAATTCACACAGACATGTAAAAAAGTACCTCTGTAGTACTACTTCCCAAACTCAAAAATGAGGCTGTAAGTAGACCCTGAAGTCTCTCTGCCTCCACTGGCTAGCGTATCATTTCATGTAATGCAGTGTTACTTCCAATGTGTGAATACATAAGGTTTTAATACATTCATTTCTACAGGAAGTTTCGAATTTAATATTGTGAAGGCAGTTTACTTGTTGGCATCCCCTCACAGCATCATTTGTTGTTCCAGTTCTATTCACGTGCAGATTGTTTCTTAGTGTGCCAGAGAGCAGATTTGAGTAAAAGGAAAATTATGTATATGTTGGCTGTGCAGGTGATATGCAGCGGAGCTTTGGTGATATCCTGTAGCTAGGACAAGTTTCCATGACTTAAGAATAGTTGCAACATACTTCCTCGATCATACACTGTTTCGACAAGACGGGAAAGGGTAATTAAGTAAATGTAAGCCTAGCTGATTCAGTATGGATGCCTTTGATGAATTCACAGTACGTTTAATATATTAAGTAAGAACAGGTGACAGAGGAGATGGAAGCCCTGGAATAAAAAACCCGGGATGGATGACTGTATGGTGCTGCACTCTGCTGATAGCTATTGACCCCCAGACAGGAACATGGAGGTTGGGCACTGAGACAAAGGAGGGTGGCAGGGGAGGGGGGAGTTACGGCTATAGATGGATGGTATAGTTGGTAAACAGCCATTTCAACGCGGCTTTTACACCGCATACCATTACATCGCATGTGTTAGAACGCATGCGATGTAACAACACGTAGCCATTACTACGCATGTTATTACATCGCATGCGCTTTTACAACGCATGCGATGTAATGGCGATCCACCTCGTTGTGAGGAAACTGAGGCTCTTCCGTTTCCTCACAACGACGTGCATTGTGCACTGCCCCTCAGCCGACGTGAAGCGAAGCAGGAACCAGGGAGAGGAACCACGAGGAGAGCGAGGTAAGGGGGATTGGGCCAGGGGTTGGGGTAGTGTTTTAGGGTTTGGGGTAGTGTTGTAGTGTTTGTGTAGTGTAGGGTAGTGTTTTAGGGTTTAGGGTAGTGTCGGGGGGTCGTGCAGGGTAGTGTTTGAGTGTAGGAACTGGACTGGGGGTCGGAGGAGGGTCGTGCTGGAGGTAGTGTTTTAGGGTTTAGGGTAGTGGTGTATGTGTAGTGCAGGGTAGTGTTTTAGGGTTTAGGGTAGTGTCGGGGAGTTGTGCAGGGTAGTGTTTAAGTGTAGGGAGTGGACTGGGGGTCGGGGGAGGATTGTGCTGGGGGTAGTGTTTTAGGGTATGGGGTAGTGTTGTAGTGTTTGTGTAGTGTAGGGTAGTGTTTTAGGGTTTAGGGTAGTGTCGGGGGGTCGTGCAGGGTAGTGTTTGAGTGCAGGAACTGGACTGGGAGTCGGAGGAGGGTCGCGCTTGAGGTACTGTTTTAGGGTAGTGCTGTGGTGTGTGTGTAGTGCAGGGTAGTGTTTTAGGGTTTAGGGTAGTGTCGGGGGGTTGTGCAGGGTAGTGTTTAAGTGTAGGGAGCGGACTGGGGGTCGGGGGAGGGTCGTGCTGGATGTAGTGTTTTAGGGTTTAGGGTAGTGCTGTGGTGTGTGTGTAGTGCAGGGTAGTGTTTTAGGGTTTAGTGTAGTGTCGGGGGGTCGTGCAGGGTAGTGTTTAAGTGTAGGGAGCAGACTGGGGGTCGGGGAGGGTTGTGCTGGAGTTAGTGTTTTAGGGTTTAGGGTAGTGCTGTGGTGTGTGTGTAGTGCAAGGTAGTGTTGTTGAGTTTAGGTTAGTGTCACAGGGGTCGTGCTGGGTAGTCTTAATGTAGGGAGAGTACTGGGGGCAGTGCCGTGGTGTGTGTGTAGTGCAGGGTAGTGTTGTTGGGTTTAGGGTAGTGTCAGGGGGTCGTGCTGGGTAGTCTTAATGTAGGGAGAGTACTGGGGGTCAGGGAGGGGTACTAAATTAGGGTTTAGGGCAGGGCAGGGTAGTGTCACTTACATTGCATACTTTTACCATGAGTATAGCTTTACCACGCATGCCTTTGCATTGTAATGGTATGCGTGGTAAAAGCATATGCGTGGTAAAAGTATGCGATGTAATGGCATGTCGTTGAAATTGCAACGCGTAGTAATACCCGCGTTGTAATGGCACGCGTGGTATTAGTACACATTGTAATGAGTCATATTCGGTATAGTTATATATGCAAGCGAGTTCAATCCAATGTTGATCCTGAAACAATGGAATATTCTCATTGATATGTGTCATATGTGAACTGTTACCGAAATACGCTGTCACATGTCAATAAGGACTGTTTACAATGGGAATTGAAACTGGATAAGATAGGACTGCTGCTGATAATATGCATACCATGTGAACCACAATGCTGGATTAATCATTGAAATGCCAATAAAGATTGTTTAAAAAAAAATATATGAACAGGTGACTGCATATCCATTGAAGCACAGCTTCACAAAGAATGGCGACATGGGGCAAAAGCATGACTTTGTATTGAACTATTGGGCTATATTTTACTTTATGCAATGTCACCGATAGGCAAAAAATACCTTTAACTTCGGCAGAACACAAACATCCTGAAAAATTCATATTCTTTTCAGACCTAAAATGGGAACAAAAGCATTTACTTAAACAAATGTTAGTAGTAAACATTACCTGTCAAAAATTCACCATTTTTTTGTATGACCGAAAAGAAAGTTTAGTGATTGATTTAAGGGACTACTTAAGTCTGGGCATAATAGGTGCTACAGGCACACTAATAGAATTTAATTCACCAGCCCTGAGTATAAGGTATACCGCTTTAGTAGGGACTTATAAGTAAATTAAATATGCCAATCAGTTGTAGGGCAATTTTACCATGTTTAGGGAGTGAGCAAAAGCACTTTAGCACTGGTTAGCAGTGTTAAACGGCACAGAGTCCTACAGCCAGCAAAAACGAATTCATCAAAATAGGAGAGGAGAAGGCAAAAAGACTGGTGGTGACCCTTCTGAGAGGGCCAAGTCTAACACTACCCATACACCAAAGAAGTATAGGGCCAATAATAATTAAGCACAACACCATTCCTTCTAGGTATCATTCATCAAAAACATTCAAAACAGTAGTTGATTGTCAATCAATCCAACCAAAAAGCACAAATAAATGTGAATATCAATTTATGGAGACTTGTAATATGTATAATAATTCTTTATGTACAGAACAGTTGTTGAAAAACTGAAGATTATACACAAAAGGATCTATAGCAATTAATAATAGTGATCTGTGAAGGTGAGTGCCATGAGAAAATGCAATAACAAGGTGATCTTACAAAGGCAGAGAGACAATAGGCTGGTCATTACAGAGCTAATACAAACAAATAACTCAGTCTGATATGGAGAGAATCCATTATTGGTTCAATGGCCCTGATTGACCAGTTTCTTGATAAATTATCTTTCTGCCCTCTAATGTTGATGACGTTTTGACCCTTAGGGCAATTGTTGGTTCATTTGTGGGGTTATATAGTTAAAAATATATTCCTGCCAGCAGCTCCATTGTGCTCTGGCTAGTCTGCAGTTTAAATGCACTTCAGTGGCACATGGCCATGAAAAATGTCTTTGTCACGTAGGAACAGCCTATTTTTAAATATTCATAAGTCCCCCATAAAATTAGCTTGTAAGCTCACTCACAGGACAGAGTGTTAATATATAAAAATAGAACACACTACATATTGAAGTCAGTGTGCCCTCACAGTGAAATAAAACCCAAAAGATATTTACTTTATAGAGCTGGCCTGGCCTAGTAAACACCAAGTTACCTCATTGGACCAATCAGAGAAAGAAAGTTGAGAAAGCAACTTATGAGAAGAACCTGGTCAACAAACAAAAGATGAAAGCATATGCTGACAAAAGATGACATGCAAAAAATATCGTCTTTAAGGAAGGAGATCCAGTGCTTGCACGATAAATGCGGAGAAGAAAATCTGATGCTCCCTTTGATGCAGAACCTTTTCAAGTGGTGACTACCAAGGGACACATGGTGACTGCCCAGCGCCCTGAGAAGTCTGTTACTAGAGACTCTTCTGATTGTCGGCATTTAACTAATTGTTCATCAGATCTAACTGCTAAGAACAAGGTCGAACAATTAAAGTGTGAACGAGGTTGATTGAGGAGATTTAATTGTATATGTCTATATATATATTTTGTAAAAAAGTTAAATATTTTTTCACAGAGGGGGAGATGTAGTGTCTTGTGAGATAGAAATGATGGAACCATTTTGGCTCCTGATGGACTCTGTGGAACTGTGACATTAGTGTTAAAGTGGAATGCAATGAAGGCTGGTGGGAATGTGAGTTCCCAGTTACACACAAATGAATAAAGACGTGTAATACTAAACTCCATGTGTGGCGTAGTCATTGGCGGGTACCCAGGCTGGGGAGGATGCTACACTATTAACTTTGTAGAGCTGGCATGGCCTATCGGTAATAGTCCTAGATGGGATTAAACTCTTTATTTTCAACCCTTTCTTAGGAAAGGGATAGAAAAAATTGTCAAAGTTATTTCCTCCTTAGTTTTTAAAATCTGACTTAATGATGAAACTAGATTTTTGTTAACTTAAGCAGAATAGTGACTTTATAAAAATTTACTTGAGGCTGCCCGAGCCAGAACTGTCTTAAAAACAATTCTGCCAATCAACACACTTCCAGAGCTTACATACACACCTTTGTCCCCGACACCCACCGACCACGCACGCAACCTGGGAGTCATCCTCGACTCAACGCTCTCCATGGCCAGGCAAGTCAACGCAGTCTCATCCTCCTGCTTCAACACCCTCCGCATGCTTCGCAAGATCTACAGGTGGATCCCGACAGACACAAGAAGAACAGTCACCCAGGCCCTCGTCAGTAGCAGACTGGACTATGGGAACGCCCTCTACGCGGGAGCCCCGGCCAAGCTCATCAAGCGACTGCAACGCATACAAAACGCCTCCGCACGCCTGATCCTCGATGTACCACGCCACAGCCACATCACCCCCACCTGAGGAACCTGCACTGGCTCCCCGTCAACAGGAGAATCTCCTTCAAACTCCTCATCCACGCACACAAGGCACTCCACAAGACTGGCCCAGCCTACCTCAACAGACGACTCCTCTTCTACGTCCCCAACCGCCAACTCCGCTCCGCCGACCTCTCCCTCGCCACCGTCCCTCGCATTCGAAGATCCACCACCGGCGGCAGATCCTTCTCCCACCTCGCCGCCAAGACCTGGAACACCCTTCCACTAAGCCTACGACAGACCCAAGACCTGCTGACCTTCAGGAGGCTACTCAAGACCTGGTTGTTCGACCAGTAGCAGCACCCCCCCTTTTTTTCTCCCCAGCGCCTTGAGACCCTCGCGGGTAAGTAGCGCGCTTTACAAATTCTGTGATTGATTGATTGATTGGCTGGGAGACTTAAGAACCCTTGCTCAGAGGTCCCAGGAAAGGGCAATGAGTGGTAAATCCTGACTACTTAGCAGTAAGTAGCTATCTGGGAGTGGGCAGGAACAGTTGGCAGAACAAAGGGAACCTTTAGCGCCACCCCTTTTGACTTGGAGATGTCAGGTAGGGCTTTTACTGTTCATTCACAGGGCCCTCCTAGACAGTCACAGTAGGAGGAAAACACAATTCTACCACATTTCACACTTCCAGAGCTGTAAAACACAACTGTGGCTTAGAGGACAATGGGTTGTTTCTGGGCCCAGGAAAAGCAAATAGATGTTAACTGCTGACTACTTAGCAGGGATTAGTTATATGAGAGTGGGCAGGAATAACTGATATAACAATGGGCAGTTTCAGCACTACCTCTTTTGACTTGGAGATGCCAAGAAGGGCTACTTCTATTCCTCCCCAGGACCCTCAGAGACAGGCTCCAGCCACAGTAAGAGTGAAAACCAGGTTAGACCATGTCAGTTAGAATACAGGCCTGCCTGGTGGCAGCTGGGTCCCGACATATTGACATGGGGGCTCCTGGGTAATTTAACAGTAACATAAAGAGGAAGTGCTGTAAAAGAAGGTGAGGGCTGCAAGAAAATAGAGCGGTAGATTTTCTGCAACTAGTGGTAAGTGCATAGGATAATTCTGCCGCTTCCACCATTATCTGCCCAGAGTATTTCTGAGCCTGGGAAGACTAGCTGAAGAAGACGTCCCTGTTGGAAGAAGGAAATACACAAAGACTATAGAACTCAAAGACCTCCAACTCCTACTGGCACCCAGGGACAGGAACTGCTATCCAAGGGTCAAGTGGTTGGGCTCCTGTTTACTTGCTTCAAGGACACAAAAACTAAAGAACTCCTGACTCCTAAAAGGACTAGATGCTATAGGAGACCTGGCTGGAACAAAACCTGGTTCCCAGAAGCCTGCACTGACTAGCTAGGAGCTTAGGACTGATCTGCAAACGTTTTCCCAGCAGTTGGAGAATGAGGGTCCGATTTATATGTTGGCAATAAGTATACTTCATTGCAATGGTGCCAGAGTATGCTTACCACCAACATAATGGTCTGCCTGCCAAATCTAGATGCTGGTGGACCATGGGTTTAATCATAGCCAGGACTACTCCGTCTCCACCGTGATTAAACCCTGCCGATGCCCTGTGGAGTAAGGGCCATCTGAGGCAGACCTCTTATTCTGTCCACCTAATTTAGATATGGGAAATTAGATGTCAGTGTTCCCTGCCCGAAGCTGCCAGGAATACCCTGATGAAAAGAGGCAGTGAAAACCGCTAAATTCTCTGTGTCATGGGGGAGACTCCCAAGGCGAGGGGAGCAATTTATTTTTATTTTCAAAAAGAAAATCCCGCTTCAGGATTTTAATTTTGAAAATAAAATAGGAAAACAGTTTGGCGCAGGACTCTGGCACCAAACTGCAAAAAGCATTGATAGGAACAGTGGTGATGGCAGTTCCTGGCAATGTTTTAGGAAATGACAGCCTGCTTGGTGGTCATTTCTAAATCTGGCGGGCTGTACCTCGACAAGGGTGATGGAGTAACTTACTCAGTCACCCTGGTCGAGAAACAGCCTGATTATAAAATCTTTGACCAGGACAGCCAGTTTGGTCTATCTAACCTCCACTTCATCTTGATCGGCCTGAAACTACACCTACATCCTGGTCCAGCACAAACTGTTGTTTTACCAAAGTTCTTGGCTTTTTCTATGTGCTATTTGCCTCAAAACTTTAAAAATCTAAACATCCAGTCCCCCTTAATCTATTTTGAGGATCTTGCTGGCTTTTGTTCATTATATTTTTCTGTATTCTTCTAAATTGGTTTGGGAATGTTTTTGTGCTGTGTTAATTACTTTATAATTGTTGGTACTGCTTGATCTTAGCATGTGCATCTCTGGGGATTGACTGCTGCTTGTGTCATAGATACTATTGGTTGAACTGGTATTTTCTCAAAACTGTGTTTGACCTGACCAGAGTGGGATTGTTAAATTGGTAATGGTATCCCTCCCAAGTAAATAACAGAATTTCTGACACCTGGTTATAGGTTTATAGGTTACAGTTTTGCTAGCCTTGTAGTACCACATAAAAACTAAAATCTATAGAAACATAAATGTTGCACTCACTGTGATTCATACCAATAATCTTACTGTGCTCTACGGCCTAACAATAGCATGCGTCACATTTCTCCTTCTGCTCTGGCGCTTTGCATTACTTACTGCACCACTATTACAACCTGAAAACAGGGCTTGTGCGTAAAACAGGGGTTTTGTGGTAAATAAGTAATGAACAGGCCTTCACAAGGAAAGAGCTCTGAAGGGGGAACACTAGAGCTTACTCGACTTCAATCTAGGGCCAGCAAGGAACATTACACATCATCTTGAGGAGAACACCGTACCATGTCCGAAATAACATCCATGGGCTATATTCTGTACATGGCAGCGATAGTCCTCAGTGCTGGGCAGCGTTCCCACGATCAGGTGGCAGGGGGTGCTAAAAACACCTGCGTGCACAGAGGAGCTAATAATAGCTAAAGACTCTACATGCCCTTGGCCATATTTTTGGGAATAATAAGTAGATGGAAGGGGCTGCATGTTCATGGTTTTGGCAGCTCTCCATCGACAGCACTTTGAAATGCTTCACTTTTGTTTGAAGGTTCTCCTGAGGGACACGCCAAGCCTGAGTCTCTTTTTGTCAGCTTCTATAATTCAAAACACATGGCAATATATCCATTTCAGGACACTGTAGTGTGAATGGGTTTTTTCCTGTTGAGAATCGCCATTTATTCTTTCTATTGAGTAGGCGTACTTCATTCTTACTTAAATTGCCAATCTCACCGTATTTAGCTTGGCAACGTTTCATAGTTACATCATTGACTATATGACAAGGCAGCTTACACCTCTGGTTGGGTAGGTCAGTCATTTTCCGAAGTCCCTTTTGCAGCCGCGGCCCATTCAGGTAAGAGCGGCGGGGCAGTGGGGCCGTGTGTGGGGTATTTTGATGGACAATGACGAGGGAAAATTAAATATTTATTTAATTTTCCCTCGTCATCGTCTGTCGAAATACCCCCCACACGGCCCCACCGCCCCACCGCCCCACCGCTCTTACCTGGACGGGCCGCCGCTGCCCTTTTGGCACTTTTCTAAAGTTGTCTTCTACTTCCTTGCCAAAGTGAACAAGCTCAAAAATGGCTTCTCTGCATCCATAGCATGCATCGGTGATTCTATGTGTCAAAAAACATACCCTCAAAGTCCTTTCTGAAACATTGTTGCAAGTGTATTCTATGGGTAGGAGCTTTAATATCCCCTCCCTTCTCCCAAACCTTCGAGGTTACCTTTCCCGCATGCTTCCTCCTCTCATGACGGCCACCTATTGCTTTGTAACTAGGTTTGCACTCTATAAATCCCACACCCATGTACAAATATTACACATAAATGAAGAGACAGAGCACATACCCTTAAAGTGGCCCGTTCAACATTCCCACCCATACTTTGTGCCTACTCCATTCACTTATTACAACTCCACACTTCATGAGGGCAGACTTTCAAATGTGTTCAGGAACCACTCCCAATATTGTACTTTTTTGCAACCAAAGGCTTCTCTAACATTCTGCACACTGCATCACTCTCTGGATCCTTTATAAACTCATCTACTGCATGCACTTTTGACAAAATTTCTTGCCAAAGGGAATTATTTAGTGACTAAAATGAACGATGATCACAAGAATCGAACGTCTGCGCATCATTTTAGATGTCTTCATCAGCTAGTAGTTCTTGTCACTTATGTTTTCAGTAAGTGTTAGAAATGGGGTTCTCTAGTTGGCAGAGGTAGGTACCTTTGTCAAATAGAGACCCTTACTTCTAGTTAGGGTAAGGAGGAAGCACACTTTAGATAACGACTGCTCACCTCCTGGGTAGCTTGGCACCAGCAGACAGACTTATCCCAAAGGAAATGTGTAAAGTATTTTTACTCAAAACACACAGTAATAGAGTGATAACACCACAAAGGGACACCACACCAGTTTAGAAAAATAAAGTATCTTTATCTAAACTCAACAAGACAAAAACAACAAAAATCCACCATACATGTAATAAGAATATGACTTTTCAAAGGTTTCAAGTAACTGGGTCAATTGAAAACTATGGGTGCGTGATTCTACACAAATTACCTGTAGATGCGTCAAAATTCACAAGGCCAAACAGCCGCAGAGATGGGAAGCATCGAGAAACAAATAGATGCGTCAGTTCCTGAGTCTTTGGGGAGGCGATGCGACAGTTCTGCTACACGCAGGAGAAGTGATGTGTCGAATCCGGACTGTAGGGGGAAGTGATGCGTCGACTTCAAGACGGTTCGGGTCTGTGGGTGATGCGTCGGGAAAACTTGCCGCACAGGTGCGATGCATGGAAATCCGGGATGCGGCGGCGATTGATGCGGCTGCGACAAGCGGCACGGCAGCGGTTTCTTCAGCCGCGAGCCCACGATGTGTCGGTTCTTGCAGCCGTAACAGGTGCTGCGTCATCTTGGCAGTGGCGCAGCAATGCATGGAGATTCTTCTAGCACGACAGTGCTGCGTCAAGAAGATCACCTGCAAAAAGAGCAATGGGTCAATTTTCTCAGTTCTTCAGGTTTCTTCCAGCTCCCAACAGCAGTAACAATCTCCAGAGGCCCAGAACTGGAACAGTCACCTCCTGGGAGGCCAGAGCTCTCAGCAGCAGAGTTCTGGGGAGCTGGGGGTGAAGTCTTTGTTTCCCTGAGACTTCAGAACAGGAGGCCAGCATACACAGGCCCTTGGAGATTCTTCTTCAAGCAGGTTCACAGCAAAGTTCCAGTCTTTGTCCTTTCCTTGGCAGAAACAGCAACTGCAGGCCAACCCCACACAGCACACAGCAAAGGGGCAGTACTCCTCCTTACAGCTCTTCTCAATGGCAAAGGTTTCTCTTGAGTCCAGAAGTGATCTAAAGTTCTGGGGTTTAAGGTCTACTACTTATACACCATTTTGTCTTTGTTCTCTTTGTGCAAGGCTCTCTGAGCCCAATCCAAACCAGTTCTGTTCTCACTGGTGCAGTATGACCACAGGGGCTGGAGACAGCATTGTGCAAGGGAGACAGGCCCTATTCAGGTGCAAGGAAATCTCCTCCCACTTCTCTAAATGCAGCCAAGCCTTATTCAGCTCCGCTCTGAGTCATCCAGGAAGGGCCGGGCACACCTCAACCCCCCAGTGTCTGTCTACAGTGAATGCACATCCCCAGCCCTTGTCACTCCAAAACCAGACAGTCAATCCACAACCAGTCAGAGGCACACAGAATGGTTAAACAAGAAAATGGCTACTTTCTAAAAGTGGCATTTTCAAATACACAATTTAAAAACCATCTTTACTAAAAGACGTGTTATTAAATCCTGAGTTCAGAGAGCCTAAACTTTATTTCTCTATCTTGTCCCAATGGGACGTTATACTTGTAAGATGTTACAAAGTATTTCCCATTCTATCCTATGGACAGGTAGCCTTTCAATAGTGAAAAATGAAATTGGCAGTATTTCACTATCAGGACATGTCACACACACCAGTACATGTCCTACCTTTGACATACACTGCACCCTGCCCATAGGGGTACCTTGGGCCTACGATAGGGGTGCCTTAAATGCAAGAAAAGGGAAGGTTAGGACCTGGCAAGTGGGTGCACTTGCCAAGTCGATATGGCAGTTTAAAACTGCACACAGACACTGCAGTGGCAGGTCTGAGATACCTTTTCAGGGCTGCTCATGTGGGTAGCACAATTAGTGCTGCAGGCCCACTAGTAGAATTTGATTTACAGGCACTGGCACACTCAGTGCACTTTACTTGGGACTTACCAGTAAATAAAATATGCCAATCAGGGAGAACCAATTGTAATAACAATTTACACAGCGAGCACTTGCACTTTGACACTGATCAGCAGGCAAACGGTCAGGGGAGACCAACCCAAAGCTGCCAAGTCTAACAGTAAGGTATTGTTACAAGGCAAAGAGGGATACATCCGGGTGACATGTGGGTGCTCCATGAGTCTGACCTCCACGACGTGCTCTCCTCAATTCTCTGCACATATTGCACATAAAACAGCAAATTTACTTCAGATGTTGTATCAGAAAATGTGCACTAGTGTGAGAGAAGCAACAAAAATGAGACATCACTGTTATAGTGTTTTGCATACATGTGCCCTGTGCCTTCCAACTTCATAATTACTCACACAGTTTGGAAGATCCAGGCGCAGTGCACCAGAATCTATTTTTCTTGTACCTATTTATGAAAAAATTAAACTTAAATCAGAGCCTGTGCATATTGATTTTGAACATACCAAACAATGCATACAACACAAAATGAGGCGGAGGTTGTCTTACACATGGGACTGTTTGAGCCCTGGGTAATGGTGCTGCTAGGCACCCTACAATATGCCATATTGTAAACTGGATTTATAACCTATCATCGGACAATAGGACTGCAAAGATCCAAGCATGACATTTTCAAATCTAAATGTAGATCTAGCTTGAAATGACCAGAAAACAACCTCACTAATAACATTTCATTGACAACTAATAATCTTTTAAAGAACTATGGGGCCTATTAGGATGGCGGGCGGATCGCCACCGCCGGGCCGGCGGTGGCAATCCGCCCACCATCTGTTCCTGTTTTACCCCCCCGCCATATTAGTATGGCGAGGGGTACTGCGGCGGACGGAAAGACCGTTCGCTGCATTTCCGCCGGTCGGCAATCGTTACGATTGACGGCCGGGCGGAAAAAGCCCATAACATGGTGGCAGTGCCTTGCAGGCACCACCATCCATATTATGATGCCTGCGGTGGAGGCATGCGGGAAATTACTTTGGGGGCCCATTGCGGGCCCCCGGGGCGAGTGGGGGGGTGGGTGGCTGCACTGGGGGGTACCTATGGTACCCCCCTTCATTGCCATGCACAAGGTGGCAGGCACCGCGCAGTGCCTATCACGTTGTGCATGGCAATGGACAACATGGACTTTAACATTGCGGCGGGTGCTGCTCACAGCACCGCCCGCCGCAATGTTAAAGTCGAGGATGCGCCCGCCAGTGTAGCGGGCGCATCCTAATTAGCCTGGCGGGACCGCCGCACCTCTGGCGGTCGGTCCCGTTTTCCGTTACAGTGGCGGGCGTAATGGGGCCCTATGTTGGGAGCCTGGCCAAGCTGCAGATGGAGTAAGATGTGTTTTGCAGTCCTCTGCAGCTGTCCTCTGCTAATCCTTTGCCATCCGGGCCTGACCTATTGCCCGTGGGCCCGCTATGATCCCCACGACACTGTGGACTTAGATGGGTGGGCACTGCACAGCCCCTGGGACGGCCTAAATAGACCCGACAGCTCAGACCGGGGACACCACTGCGGTTGAATCCGCCATCTTTGAAGCAGCTGGGTGAGGTGGCCTACAGAGGGGTCGCCCCTAGCCCCTTAGTGCCCATGACGGTCCTGCTTATTACCTCCTGCGATTCCGGCATTGGACACAGTGTGGCGGCGATAGAGCGGACTTGACCCGCATTCGCCCCCCTCGTGTGGCTCCGGAGCAAGCCGAGCTGCAGCACTGAGCTACGCCGCCATCTTGCGTCCTTCTCTGTAGATGGCGGACCGTCCTGGAGGCCTCCGAAGCCACGCTCTGCTTGGCCCCCTGCTGAGGTGACCTACCGCCGGCTGATCCTGCCCCCTGTTCTGCTCTCCTGCAGTCCGGTGGGGCGGTGAGGATCCAGACGCTGTGCCGGATGGGGGCTACTACCTGGGGGGGACTTGCCTCTGGGCCTCCTGGACTGCTACGGACCTGCTGCAGACCAACACCATCGCTGGAGTACGGTGCTGAGGGGGGACTGGCTAGCCACACCAACCTAGCATCGACGGTGGACCCCGGCAGCAGTATTGAGGCTTGGCAATAACGGGGCCTCTGACTTGCTGTTCCTTTGACTCCCTTTGTCGTTGGCCCCACGCTGGGATTGTTATTCCGCCACAGTGGCTTGAGGTCAATGGCGGCCCCGCCCTGCAGCCCAAGCTGCTGCTGTTGGATGTACAGACCTCAAGCTGGCCCTGGACTGCTGCCCTACATTGGATGTATGGTGGGGGAGGAAGAGCCGCAGAGATGAAGGTAAGGGGTGATTGGCTGCGAGACCGCAGAATGGGCTCCCTCTCCCCACCCCCTCTGACAGCGCTGCCCTGGGCTTGCCTACAGGGGTTGGGTCTTGGCCCCTTTGACCCCCCGGGGTGCCGTTACCACATCTGCCCCCGGACTGGCCCCCCTCTCCTCTTCCTGCTCGGAATCTCTGCTTCGGTGGACCCCAGGGACTGCTACGGCCTAGTGGGCCCTCCTGGAGGCATCCCCTCCTCGCCGCAACATATGCTCTGATCTGGGCCAGGGTGGTGGGGCCCAGCCTTATCTCCTCACCGTCAGCTCCCTTGGAAGGGGGTCAGCGTACCCCCAAACTACACAAGCCCCCTGGCACTAGGTGACCTCCCCGACCTCCTCCTGTGCCTTTATTCCCCCCCTTCATGGAGACAGGCCTCCCGGGGGGTGCTGAAGGCCTCTGCAGTGCCCTTCCTATCTGAGGTAGATTTCACTGGACTGATCGACCTGGGGAGAGCACCCGGTGGCTCTCACTTGGAACCTTTCTCAACACCTGCTAATGATCTGCAAAGCCACTCACTTAATGGACACTGCCTTCTCCTGGGGCCCCCATTGAGCAAGCCTGGCACCACGGCATCAACTCTTCTCTCCTACCCATCAGCCTCACTCTAACACAGACCTGCGGCCTTCTGCTTCTGGCTCACACACCGGAGACCCTTCCCTGGCTAAGCCACGAACGAAGGGGGGCAGGGACACCTTACCTGCCTGTGCCAAGGATAATCCTGTAGCCTCACTATGGCTAAATCCAACCCTCCCATTCCAGCTACCACAAACGCCCCAGAAATAATGGCTGCTGGTGACTCTGCGATGGCCCCCCTCATGCAGGCTTACATGAAGGCCTTCTTGCATGAGATAAAAACAGAAATTGACTCCCTTAAAACTGAATTTAAAGCCTGCCTCCATGACCTCCGGCGGGATGTTGTGGAGATTGGGGGCCGTGTCGACGATCTAGAACACATTGACCTTCAGCTGAAATAAGAGGACGTAGAAAACAGAAGCAGAAGAAATAACTTGCGCATTAGAGGGGTCCCCCGCAGACCTGAGGGTTCTGACATCATGACATTTACAGCCGATCTACTCCAGTCAATCAGAGGTAATGACGATGCCTCTCCACCGACACTGGACAGGGCCCATCAGGTCGCTTCAGTCCGGGGTCGCCCAGATTTCACTCCCGACATACTCACATGAGTCCATTTCTTCACCGAAAAGGAATCCATCCTACAGAAGGTGCGTGGCGCAGCGGACCTGGTCTACAATAGCTATCCAATTCAGATCTTTCAAGATATTGCTCCAGTAACACTACGCAGGCGTTGAGATTTTAAACCGATCACTGACAGCGACCTCAACATCAAATATCAATGGGGCCATCCCTTTGCTTTGATCTTCACCTGGGAAGGCAAACGCCGGATGCTTCACTCTCTGCGGGATGCAAAACACCTCCTGCACCTCCCGACATTGTCCAGGGATACCAGCCCTCCACTTCCCAAGACCTCTCCAAGAGAAGCTATATGACCTGAATGGTCAACGGTCCCTCCCCCCAAGCACAGAGCATGCACTAAAGAAAAAACATCCTCCCAAGCTAAACAGGACATCATCCAACACCTCAGTATCATTGACAGGACTCGCTTCCCAGCTCGATCCCTTGCGGCCTCTGAATAGCAGACATTCCACACCGTCACAGACCAGATCATACATAAATCCTGTGTCCCGCCTAGGTGTGGGGTCAACCTGGCCTTGGCACCTGGAAGAGGATCAGCGGACGAGGCACCCCTCTAGAATCAGCTGCTCTCAAACCAGTTTCGCTCCGCCACGGTTACTCCACCAGCAAGCCTTTTCAATATAATAAGGCTTTGATGGCACAACACCCTGATTGCCAGAGTGGGCACACAGATACGGCTCCTCCTCTGCCCAATTGATCACTGGCTGTGGGGTTTGGAGACCAGCTCATTTGTTCCACCTCCTTCCATGCCCCTGATGCTTACTTAGTCCCTTGGAAGAGTGACTTCTTCAGAATGGCCCTTGTCCAGACTTATGGGCTGTTCCAGGACTTTAACAGAACTTGCAGGTCCTGTTGGCCATCATTTGTTAATGTTATCACATCCCAACCTTCCTACTCCTGCCTCCTTCCCCGGGGAGGGTTCTGACTGAGCATGGAGACCCCCCTGGCTGCTCCCCCATCCTGCCTTAGGGGAGTCTTCCCTCTTGCTACGACATGTGCTATTCCCCCCACATGCTGCCACCTGCTTCCTCCTTGCTCCCCCCTCTTATAGTGCGGCGAACCTTTCCTGGCACATGCTGTTTGCACACCAGAGTCCCCTGCTCTGATTCCTATTACGATGGCAGCAGTTGCCCCCCATTCTCACCCCGTGATTGCAATTGACCCCCCTGCCTTCCAGTATGGCTGAGGCATCTCACATTAAATTCCTTTCTCTCAAGGTTAAACGGCTTAACTCCTCTAATAAAAGACGCCAGATATGGTGCTACCTGCTCCTACAAGACCCTGACATCATTTTCTTGCAAGAAACCCACCTCTTACACTCTGACACGCCTCGTATGGCCCACCTAAAATACTCGTCTCAATTCTGGGTGTCTTCTCTATCTAAAATGGCCGAGGTCACAATACTATATAAAGCTAGATTCGGTTCTGTGGGTTCCCGGTGGTGCAGGACAGAGAAGGCTGCTTCCTTAAGGTTGGAGTACAACTCGATGCCCAGCCCTTAACTTTACTCAATGTCTATGCGCTCAACCAATCACAAGACACATTCCTATGAAGCCTCCTGAAGGAACAGCTATCACGGACTGTGGGGCATGTACTTTTTGGAGGGGATTTCAACTTGATTTGGGATCTGGACATGGACAGTAGTGCTGCCACTTATCCGGGCTCTGGTGATGTCTGCTGCCCTCAAAAGGGACTTTACAGACTTGGGACCCATAGACGCCTGGCGATACAAATTCCCAGATGCCTGGGACTACTCCTTTTTCTCCCATGTCCATCGCTCATATTCACATATTGATTACTTCTTTCTCTCCCTCTCCCTGACAAGGTCCCTGGAATCGGCTCAAATATCGGACATCTGCATTTTGGACCATGCCCACCTGGTGGTGGTGTTGCACCACCGAGGCAGGGGCTAGGGCTCCACTCCCTGATGGAGGCTCCCCCCCACATCCTGCGCGGCACGGTCGATATTACCAACATACAGCATGAGATCATAGCTTTCTTTGAAACAAATGCACTCCCTGAAACTCCAGAGCCCACCCTCTGCGATGCCTTCAAGGCAACCATCCTGAGGGTCATCACCTCCGTAACCATAGCCCTTACCCGGGAAGCTCGCCTGGTCGAATCTGGCCTGGCTGACAACATTAAGGCACAAGAGCTGCTGGACCATATGGAGCCCTCTGGAGGACATAAAAAATGCCTGGCCATGCTCCAGGGACAATTGAGGGTCCACCGGAGAAAGAAGGCGGAACGCTCGTTCATGACACTAAAACAAACATTTTACGATGGGGGAGATAAAATGGGATCAAGTTTGGTCTGCCGCCTTCGCACCCAGACAGCTAGAGCTCACATTTCAAAGATTAAAAAAGCAGATGGTATATGGGCCACATCTGAGTATGACAAAGAACAGGCATTCCATGCCTTCTACGTGGCTCTCTATAGTAGCGAAACCCATCTCCTCGAGGACATTAGCTCATTCCTTGCCACACACCCTTGAGCACCCCATAACCCCCGCCATGCCCAACTGCTTGATGGCCCGATCAAGCTGGATGAATTACAACAGGTGCTGAAAACCTCCCGGTGGGTAAAACCCCTGGCCCAGACAGCCTTCCTATCTCATTCTATCGCATGTTCCTCCCCCAGCTTCAGGACCACCTCCTACGCCTCTTCAACTCATTTTCTGAAACCTCTGACCTCACCCCTATGATGTCAGAGGCGGAAGTTGTTCTCATCCCCAAGCCAGGGAAGGACCCCTCTCTATGCGCGTCATACCGACCTATGCCCCTTCTCAACACGGATGCCAAGAACTATACTAAAATCCTGGTGAAATGCCTTGAGCCATACCTCCCCGGAATGGTAGACCCAGACGAGGTTGGTTTCACACGCCAACGTCAGGGAGCAGATAATATCCGTCGAGTTGTCTACCTCGTAGAGAAGGTACAACTCCTGTGTTTCTGAATGCTGAGAAAGCCTTCGACCGGGTTGATTGGAGCATTTTGCATGCAGTCTTACAAAAAATCGGCCTAGGCCCGGCTATGATTTTTAGGGTTATGGCATCTTATGTTGTCCCCACAGCGTGGATCCATGTCAATGGCCATCTCTCCCCGCCTATTTGCATACAGAGGTGCACCAGGCAAGGCTGCCCACTCTCTCCTTTACTCTTCGCCCTGGTGGTTGAACCCCTTGAGATAGCCATACGCCAGTCGGTGGATATCACTGGCATCCCCTTCGGGGGCCATGAGCACAAAGTAGCCTTGTTCGCGGACGATCTCTCACTTTCACTAACTGCACCCCAAAACCTCCTTGCCGGCTCTGATATATCTTCTCTGCTCCTTTGAGAAGGCCTTGGGATTAAAAATCAATGTGGCTAAATCACAGGCGTTGAATCTCTTCCTTTCTACACAGGAAGTGCTTGACCTGCAGGCACTAGTCCAATTTCACTGTGCCCCTCACTCGATTCGCTACCTAGGTCTAAACTTAACTCCTTCCCTGTCTCATGCTAATTGGACGGCCTGTAGTTGGGCTGTTCTGGAAGATTTACGCCGTTAGAAAACGACCCCTATATCTTGGCTTGGCCGCCTCAAAATGCTCAAGATGTCCATTCTACCAAAAGTACTTTATCTATTCCAAATCCTACCCACGCCCATCCCCCAAGTGGATATCCAATGCCTCCAGCGCGATCTGATCTCCTTCATCTGGGGGAGGGGATGCCCGAGAGTCTCCAACAAGTTACTAATGTTACCCAGGGACTTAGGGGCCTAGCCTGTCTCAACCTTCTGGAGTACTACTGGGCGTCTCACCTCCGCTACATATCGGAGTGGGTCATCCGAGAAAGTGCACTGGTTCCACATGGACCGCGCGGTTGCCTGTAGGCCCCTCAGGGACCTGGCCTGGCTCTCCAGGCTTTCCCGGCCTCGCAGTGCATACACAGCCATCCCTACAAAGATGGTCCTCGACATCTGGGACAAGATTGAGATCCCAAGGGGCCTCACTTCCTTTCCTTCTCCTAACACCCCAGTGGCCCGTAATCCTAGCTTCCCTCCAGACTTGCAGCCACATTCATTCTCAGCATGGGGGAGGGCGAATCTCGCACGATTCAGGATCTATTTGAGGGGGACACACTCAAAACCTTTGAACAATGCAAGAAAGCTTGCATCTCACAGACACGTCCAGGCTACAATACTATCAACTCTGGCACTGGCTACACACACCAATTTACACGCAGGGGGCAACTAGACCGCTTACTCCCTTTGAGGCGTTAGTGTGCTCATTCGATGGGATGCAGACGTGATTTCCCACACACATCAGGTTTTACAGCACTCTTCTCCCATTCACTCTCACACTTATCAAAGTCAGTGGTCCACAGACTCCGGGGAGGAAATCCCACCGGAACGCCGGGAACCACTGTGGCACAATATCCCTAAGATTCACAGGAGCATTCCCCAGCGTGAATCTCCTTATAAACTTATGAAACCTTGGTATTACACTCCGACGGTTTACAGAAAATGTTCCCAGACGTTTCTCCTCTCTGTTGGCAATGCCAGTCAGCGGTGGGTGATTTTCTCCAAATTTGGTGGTCCTGCCCATTGCTTACCATATTCTGAAAGGAAGTCCTGAGTCACATCAAATATACTATAGGCTTTCCTGTGCCAAGCTCACCCACAGTGACTTTTCTGGGCACTCGTCCTCAACAGCTTGCAGCCATGACTCACTCTGATTGGCGCCTTATCGCACACATGCTAGGAGCGGCCAAGCAGACCATTGCTCTTCACTGGAAGAAGCTTTCCACCCCGTGTATTTCTTCATGGTTCATACGTCTCTAGCATGTCATGGCAAAGGAGCTTCTAACATGCCGGATCACGTATACTGAATCCAAATTCATGCACACCTGGCAGCCAATGATTGATCACGTCTTCAAACTAGAGAACTCCCGCTATATTCCCCCCCTACTTTGGGCCCTCCAACTCTTTGAAGATGCAATCCTTCCTTATGACAGGAGAACCGCACAGTGCATTACCCCACTACGCAAGCACAGTGAGGAGCTTCTCTCCCTCTAGTCCACACACAAGACTTGCTTAACACCATCCTGGGTTGCTCCTCCCCCCGCCCTGACACCCCCCCTTTTTGTCTCCTTCCTCCCCTTCCCACTTATGATGTTATGTCACCCAAAGTGTTCTGCTCACACCTATCGTTGAGGACATGATTATTTACATCCTTATGTAATGAGACTAAGACATCTAAGTGGCTAGACATGTATTGCACTTGTCAAACACTCTTGCTACTTTTCTTTTATGAGGCCTTAAAGTTTCTCATTAACATCTAATTGTCATATGCCTTGTATGGTGACGAATGTCTATCTCTTTAACTTTCAATAAAAAGACTTGACACAAAAGAACTATGTTGACCAAAAAACAAATTGATTAAAAAGTAAGTGAAAAACAGGTGTCGTGGTTGTTCGGGTTAAGGAACAATTAATATAAAGGGAGCATAAGGAGGATGGGGAAAGCTGTCACACATGGCTCCAGCAAAGAAAGAGACAAAGTAGTGAAAAGGAAGGTATTAAAAAATCAGGTGAATATGGAACAGCGGTATGGGAGCTTAGCGCAAGGGGGAAAAAAGAGAAAAAGAGCAAAATAGGAACGAGCAGCGGGATGCTGAAAAACCTGAAATTTTTTTTGTTCACCAAGAAGGACTTTCACAATGGTGGGCTGGTCAGCCTGGTGAATGACTTTGTAGTTGAAAAAACATACGACGAGATAGGTTAGATAAAAAGCACTCCCAGTCCCTCTTGTTTACATGTGTCCCCTACACCTCCATTAATTTCAGTGCTGCCTCACTGTTCCCTTCCTGAAAGCACACCTGATCCTGCCCTGCACAGAAGTACATTTGCTTGTTCTTCCAGAGTGGGGGAAACTACCTGCAAAACATTAGAGAGAAACCACAAACGTATACATGTATGGGTGTTTACTGACCATTGCAGGTTGGTTCATTCAAAAATGTCCGCAGGTCCTCCTCAAACTCTGGGTTTAAGAATGTTGAGATTCCAAGCCATTGGCAGAATTTCTGTATTATAAAATCCTATGCAACTTTACCCTTGCAATGCTTACTTTTGAAGCATATACTGAATCTATTAGCAAGAAACCCACGCAGAA
The DNA here is from genome assembly GCA_963921515.1 of Calotriton arnoldi. Lineage (NCBI taxonomy): Eukaryota > Metazoa > Chordata > Amphibia > Caudata > Salamandridae > Calotriton > Calotriton arnoldi. Next base: position 839,942 of record CAWUFW010000581.1, read on the forward strand.
TGTGTCTCTCCGTGCCTTTTAAGGGTACTTTCAGTGTGCTCAGTGTTTAAAGTCGGGTGAAGTGTTGCCGGAAAGATCCTGTGACAGCAGGCTGTGTTAACAATGCGTCAGGATGAAGTATTAATATCCCCCTTTATAATCCCACTTTGACATCGCAAGACACATGGACACGCGAATTCTCTCCTTCACTTACTTTAATCCTTCTCTTACCAAGTCTGCCTGACTGACAAATACTCTGAAATTTTGAAAAAGACTCGAACAGTGCTCAAGTTTTATGGCTTTGAAAACAGAGAGTTGTCAAACAGTTTAAGAGTTAAACTTTATGTGACTCCAGACACTCATTATCACAGCGGGCATGAAGTTACAGCTAATATGACAGCATTAGTCTATATGCGCACTGGGCCACTTCGCATTTTTCTGCCAGGATAGTCTTCCGCCATTACAAGAAATGGCAGACTTTGGGTATTTTCCCTCGCACAGCTGATTGCAGAAGAACATGCATCACTGCAGCAACCCACCTCTTAAAATCTATTTTAAACATTTATTACAGTTATAGTTCCTGAAACAACTGATATGTTGACAAGTAGTACTCAGGAGGAAACGTCAGGGATTTGCTTTAGTTCACATACATCATGTGAAATGTCTCATGCTTCTAATTACCCATGGGATTGTTGGACTTGGCCCTTTCTGCATGGTAGTCCCCAAACGTTTTGCCTTCACTCTTGCTATTTTATGCTGAATTCCTTTTTGTTGACTTTAGTACTCTCCATACTTTACCACAGCTAACCATTTCTAAAGGGCCTGCCTCTTTCCTTAAAACATGCTAGAACTGGCTTTAACCCAATTAGCATATTTAATTTACTTGGAAGTCCCTAGTAAGGTGGCAATACCTGTGCCCAGGGCCTGTAAATTAAATGCTGCTAGTGGACCTGCGGCAGTGATTGTGCTACCCATCCAAGTAGCACTTTAAACATGTCTCAAGCCTGCTATTGCAGCATATGTGAGTAGTATAAGGAGATACCATTCATCCCCATTCATGCCCTTAAAAGTGACAGGTCCCCCTCCGGTCCCCCGCCCCTCGCTGTGTCCTTAAAAGTGACAGGCCTCAAACCCCTCACTGTGTCCTTAAAAGTGACGTGTGCCCTTAAAAGTGACAGGCCTCAAACCTCTCTGTGTCCTTAAAAGTGACAGGCCTCAACCCCTCGCTGTGTCCTTAAAAGTGAAGCGTGGCCTTAAAAGTGACAGGTCCCCCATCCCTTTGCAGTGTCCTTAAAAGTGACATGTGCGTGTGGGTATTTAAAACCGAGGGCTGCTGTGTTGGCAGTTGGCGTCTGAGCAGGCATACCTAAGCCCCCACCAGCCCCCGGGGATATCTGGTGTTGTCTAACACATGGGTTTACGGTGCAGAGTTTTTAAAAAGGGTCTTTTCTTTAGAAGCAGATGCTGCAGTTTGAAATGCATCCCTGTCGTAGCTGGGGTCAGAAAACTATCCATTAGGTTCCCAAGTGACAACGTGAAAACACAAGAACAAAAGGCCAGTTACCCTGCCAGAGCACCGTTGAGAACAGGCAGAACTAATCAGCCTGTCCTAAGCTTCCCACGCGTCTTAAATTGTATAGTACAGGGTTTCTTTATAAACATACGACCATCTTTCCCAGGAGCGCAACCCCCAACAGGTCCTAGGTTTAATTATCAGATGTCACAGGTCAAAGGGCCATCTAACAAAGTCGTGGGATGGTCAGAAACGGTCCCAATATTGACCCTCACTACAATGCTCTATTACCAATAATGACACGTACTACAAGCTTCTAAACACTCCTCCGTAAAGGGTCCTCCTTCCAATTCTCATGCCCTACCAGGTATAAAAACCATACTTTAGAGCCCCGACACAAACAGCCATTCAAAAACCCATTAGGAGCGACCTTTGCTGCACAGACCCATCATCCCTGAAGTTTAAAGCCATCAATGGACCAGCCCAGCTTCTCCCAGATCGACGCAGCCTGCTACACATTAATGGAGGTACGTAAATAAGGGGCTGTGTTACAGGGTTAAGAGTGTGTAGGGCTTAAGAGTGTATGGGCTTATTTAATATGATGATGCCTGTATATAAATGAACAGCGTTGCATTTTAAAAGGTGTTTAACGCAAGGCATGATGTTGCTGACGCTGTTTTAATTAATGCTTAAGGAGAATTGGTAGGGTGCTTAATGTGAACAAACCTGCCATTTTAAATACAGTGTAGAACGTTTTATACGTGTATTTAAGAGTGAATACCACTAAGGGTTTGGCGTATACACATTGAAACAGCCTTAACACTTTAACCTGGTATCGAAGCATTTTACATGAACTGTAGTTTTAACGACCTTCATTTATAGTATACGTTTCACAAATAAAATAAATAATACCACTTTGTACTCACCACCCAGGGGTTGAGGCTCTGTAGAGGCATGGGTCAAACGTGTGATTTCCCAGCTGCGCCATGGTGAGGCCGCCCACGGTGGTCCATGCGGTGCTCCGGGGTTGCTTATGCTGTTGTGCGCTCGATGTTGGGGGTAGGGATGGCGCCTGGGTGCGCAGGGTCTTGATGCCCCGCTTTTAAAATTAAAGACCCCGGAGCCCGCTGTGCTCCATGCGGCGCTCCGGGTGTCTGTGAGGCGGTGGTGGGGTCCGGCGTCTGTGGGCTCCTTGGCGGGCTTGATACCGTTTTTTAAAATTAAAGACCCCGGAGCCCGCTGTGCTCCGTGCGTCGCTCCGGGTGTCTGTGAGGCTGTGGTGGGGGTCCGGCACCTGGGGGCTCCTTGTGGGGCGTTAGGCCCCGTTTTTAAAAATGAAAGACCCCGGAGCCCGCTGTGCTCACGTGCGGCGCTCCGGGTGTCTGTGAGGCTGTGGTGGGGGTCCGGCACCTGGGGGCTCCTTGTGGGGCGTTCGGCCCCGTTTTTTAAAAATTAAAGACCCCGGAGCCCGCTGTGCTCCATGCGGCGCTCCGGGTGTCTGTGCGGCTGTGGTGGGGGTCCGGCACCTGTGGGCTCCATGTGGGGCGCTCGGCCCCGTTGTTTTAAAATTAAAGGCCCCGGAGCCCGCTGTGCGCCATGCGGTGCTCCGGCGTTGCTGCGGCCGTTGTGGCTGGGGCTCCGGTGTCCCTGGGGTCCAGTGAGGGGGCGCGAGGCCCTTTTTAAAAATAAAGTCCCCGGAGCCCGCTGTGAGCCATGCGGGGCTCCGGGGGTGCTGGTGTTGTTGGGGGATGGGATGGGGTCGCAGATGGCGCCGTTGTGCGCGATGCCGCGTTTTTAAAAAATAAAGACCCCGGAGACCGCGGTGCTCTAGGCGGAGCTCCGGGGTTTGTTGGTGCTGCTGGCGGGGGCAAGGATGGCGTCGGTAGGCGTCAGGCCGTTGTTTTAAAAATAAAGGCCCCGGAGTCCGCTTCCCAAGGGCGCTGCTCCGGGGCTCTGGGGTGGGAGGGGGATGTGGGTCCGGCGTGCTTGGGCGCCGTTTGGGCGCACAGCCCTGTTTATAAAATAAAGTCCCCGGAGCCCGCTGTGAGCCATGTGGGGCTCCGGGTTTTGTGCGGAAGGGTGGGGGCCCTGAGGTCTAGGGCTCCGTGTGTGGTGCTCGCCCCATTTTTAAATTAAAGACCCGGAGCCCGCTGAGCTCCACGCGGTGCTCCGGGTGGCTGGGGTTCCGATGGCGCATGGGTGCTCGGGCCGCGAGACCCTCGTTTAAAAAATAAAATAAAAATAAGGCCCCTGAGTCCTCGTACCGCCGGTGTTGCTCTGGGGAGGTTGGTGGCGCCGCTTCAGGGGCCCCCAGGGTGGTTACAAGGGTGGCAGTGTCATGGCTGCCAGGAGCTTCCCTCCAGGTTTCACGAGGGAAGCTCCTCCCTCTGTGATGACATCACGGATGGGGCGGGTCTTCCTTCGTGAAACCTGGAGGGGGAGCTCCCGGTAGGTATTCCCCATGGGAAGTGCCTCCTAAGAGGGTGCACCAGGGCATTAAACAGCAGCACTGCCGTGGTGTCACCAGGGGCTTTAATGGGAAGCTTTTTCAATATTATATACACGCCTTAGGTGCTGTTTATTTATCTTATGCAACTAGCAACCACTACCAAAGCCAGTAGTCCTGATGCTGATACTTATTGTATCATATATCTGGATACAAGGTTCGAAACATTTCATGCAAAAAAAAATAACTAAATAAATAAACGTGTGTATATATATATATATATATTTTTTTATCGCCCTGCGTGTATATAAGGTAAGTGCGGCACAAAGCCTCTGGGTATTAGCACTATGACCATTTGTTACTTACAGTTTATAAGTTAAAATCCTAATATAAAACCATCCTTGTTAAAGGGCTCCCAAGAGCAGCTTACACAATGCATTATATAAATATGTGTATAGGTGTTGTTTGTACATGCGTTGTGGCTTGTGGGGTTGGAATCAGAGTACGGTTCTTATTTAAAAAAAGTAAACGTGAGTGTATATGTGGTGTTTTTTCAATTTTCAATTTATTATTTGTATTTTCTAAGATGTATGAAACTGTAATATTATGTTTATGAAGTGTAGTTTTAAATCAACCGTTTCTATTTATCCAGACGCAGGACATGCCGGAATTAATCCTAACCGCCTCTGAAATGCTAGCCCTACAGACAGGTACATGTGTTTTGAGGTGTATAGGTCCGTGTAGTTTTGTTCACATATATCTTAGAAGTTAGGTGTTTCTAATGGTGTTCTCGTGTATGTGTAATTTTATAGGTCTGGATCCCGAACTACAACGGATTCTTGATGCTATAGAATGTCCCAAGGGTGGTCAAGACGCATCGCCATGTGTACAGGATAGCACCGTTCTTACAGGTAAATCAGAAAGGCGTTGCTTCTTTAAAGGTCTAAACCATGGGTTGTCTAGATCCCAAAAGACGTAGTTGTGAACTACAGGAACGCGCCGTAGGGGGGCTACTAAGGCCTGGTATATACTGTAAATCTGATTATTTTTCTTTACAGGGTCCATGGCGTCACACACGGAAGCAGTGATTGTGCAAGAGCCGGCGCAGCGACCAAAAGAAAAGCCTGTGAAAAGGAAATCTTCAACATCTAAAGAAGGCCCTGCGGCAAAGAAACGATCTGTGAAAAGACATCTAAAGGTGTGTTTTATACAAAAAAGGGTGTGAAAAAGAACTCTCTGGGTTGTATTCTCTCAAACAAGGGGTGCACATCATGTAGTACCAGATGTACTACTATGGGTATTGTAAGCATCTTATGTTCCTTATTGTTTCTAATATATATATATTTTTTATGTTACATTCTAGGAACCGTTCAAAGAGCCACGGCGAAGATACGCCTAAGTCTAAGAGGTCTACAAAACCGTTGAGGGATATAACAAAGACCGTTCTGAACACCGGGTCTGCGGCAAAGGAGTGAGTAGGCGTGTACGCCAGAATAAGATCTACACGTACTACACCCACATGCAACAGGGAACCGACGTGGCCGATGTGTATCTGAACCCTCTCAAAGCCTCAAAAGGAACTCTAAGCTCAAACAAGCCCAAACTTAAGAAGAAGCAAATGGTCGCAGAACCACAGACATGCCCTTTAAACCTCAAGAAGCCGTCTTTGGGCCTGGAACCCCAAGCAGCCCCTTTAGACCTCCGCATTAAACGGGTGGTCCCGGAGACCCTAGCGACACCTTTAGATCTAGCATTAACAAATGTTGCTAAGCAGGGGAACGATCCATCTACCCCGCGCTCTCTTTGGGCCTCCCGGCTGTGAAGCCTGTTGTGGAAGCTATGTTACAAACTCAAACCCCTAAAGTCAACAAGCTTTCAAGAAGTTATCTTAAGAATAAGCAAGGGTACAGGCGTTACAAGTAGAAACATTGGCAGGATCCTTAAACAAACCGGCTACACCACAGGCCCCTTCCCATCCTATGACGCCTCTATAGTTTCAAATAAATTAGAACCGTCTGTAGAGGAATGCCCCGTAGAACAGACCTCAAAACCTTCTAGAGGCGTTACTGAAGGGTTTAGGGGCCCCGGGTCTGGAAAGGGGCAGCCCCTAGGAGGAGCGTATAACACCAACAAAAGCTGTCTCAATACACTGGCAAGTATGGTAGACAAACTTGATAAACCCTCAGAAGCAGCGCCCGAGGGTCTTCTAGCACATACAGGGGGTTTTGCAGACCCCTGTTACACATTCACCCATCCCGGCCCCGACAATAACTTAGCCGTTACCACCCTCGATTATTTCGACAGTCATTTAAACTCCTCGGACCTTATGTCCCCTATTACCCACAGGGAGCTTACGACCCAACCAGCCCCGCGTCCAGTGTAAGCTCCGCAACACCCCCGACAACATACAACACTGACAGTACAGGGTGGGACGACTGGTCAATTCATAGTACGGGGGTGACATTTAGTGAGCGCCTTTCCCAAATGCCTCGGGGTGTTCAGCACTGGGATCCTATTTCTATGATCCCCCAGGCCCTCAGTTACAGAATGGCGTTGGGGATGAAGGACCATTAGAGGCCCCTGTGGTGTTAAAGGCTGTTATACAGCCAAACACCGTATTCCATACCTAACCCACCACAATACGATGCTGTAGACCCAAATCCGGTACTAGATGCGCATGTAAAGGATATACAAATGGCTGTCAGAAAGCTAAGCGCCAGGCGAAAACCGCAAACTTAAAAATGGGGTTGGGGGTAGCGGCGACAGGTCCATGGTGGCGGCACAGCAGAGGATACTGCAAAGAGTTGGCCTGTGTAAAGGCTGATCCTCAATACGTGCCAGGAAGCTGGCTCAGACATAGGCGTATACATGCGTGACTAGGGCAGCGCCATACCCTAAAGAAACCCCATGCCAACGGTTCTAATAAAAAGCACACACATCAAAATATAGCAGCAAGGTCCAAGCAGTACTGACAAAGTCCCTGCGCTTCTACGCATACTCCAGCGTAAAAGTACATGGAACCATGCAGTCAGAGTCATACCTCGATGCCATCCATCCCCCAATACGTAAGTGTAGGAGGGATGGGTCCTGGAGGCGGGCAACTGAATGATGTTGGCGTAGAGCGCCAACACTACGCTACCCGGAACACATAGAGGTGCTGAGGGGTGGGTATGTAGCAGAGGCCTCCATGAGTACAGCGCACATAGACACACCCCATACTGTTCAGATAGGCGGGGGCAGGTTACCTAGAAAAGCATGGTCACGTAAAACAAAAGTGGGCTAATAGCGCTAAGCAGCGCCGCCTTTTAATAAGTAAATTAAAAAGCCCGAATATGTGCTACACGTGTGCTTAAAAGGCCCCAGAGACCCTACTAAACCAGAACCCCCAAAATGATACGGCAGTAAGCTCCCCAACAAGTCAAATCCCTCAAGATGAGGATTCAGAGGTCGTCTATTTAGAGAGCATTAGAAGCTACAGGCGTGATGTGAGAGATTTAATGCCACCGAGCACTACGAGGAGTTTAGGTTTACCAACCTCCACCAGATAAGGTCCTCCGATCACGGTGTTTTAGCTATACACCAGGCTGTGCAACGCTCATAGAAAGGTTGTTACGCGATGTGGGTCCTAATGATTTTTTCCAACTACGCTTCAGGGGCAGGGTTTTGACAGTCCTTTGTTCACCAAACGGAGGTCCCGAGATGTGTTTGACGCCGTGGAATTTTTAGAAAACCTTTCGAGGCTTTTACAGAGCAAGGCTGAACTAGTAGCCTACGGTACTTTCCGTGTCATAGCCCTCATTGTAAGGGTCGTGAGGGTGGTGTTTCAAGACCTTTAAAGAGTGTGCTATACAGTCAGATAATTGGTAAGAAACAGCGGTGGCTGCTCGACTTTAACAACGACACAACTAACTATCTGTCTGGCGGCAGCATCGTAGGATTGTTGATGGGGCGCAACACCACCGACGCGGCCATCCTGTCTAGAGCGGCTGAAGCCCACGCCGTTCTTGAAATACCACCACAACGCATGGTCGGCTTTGGTGACATAGGTCTTTGAGAACTATTTCTCTGTGACTGTGAAGTTCTTTATCACAGCGGTTCTTGAAGTACTTTACAACAGGGGACCGTGTGAGAAACAAGACCGTATATGTCCTTCACCACGAAAATCACTTTTACGGTATCTTGAACCTCAAAAGTTTTCTGGGTGTCAAGTACGTGTGCACACATTGTGACCACATATACAGCAGTAAGGACCGTCATCAGTGTGAAATGCATTGTAAGATGTGTCGGAGGGACGGCTGCGTCGAGACGCTGCCCTGAAGGTGAGTGTCGCACCTGTAAGATGTTTGTCGCTCTCAGACTGTTTGAGCAACCATAAGAAAACTGTTAAATGCATCCCTAAAATGGATTGCTTTGAGTGTGGTCGGTATGTGGCGACAGATCACAAATGCCAAGGTATGAAATGCCCCAGGTGTCAGAGCGTCTTGAGGCTGGTACCAGCCATCAGTGCTACATGGTTAGAGGTAGACTCCAGACAAAACCGAAGCATACATAGTGTTTGATATAGAGTGCACACAAGAGACGAGAGTACACCAACCTAACTATATTACGCACACCATCTAACTTCCGACGCCAGCTGGGAGTTTGAAGGCAGAACGTGCGTTGGTGATTTCCTTAACACTTTCATTCAAACCAAATTCAAAGGGTATACCATGCTGGCCCACAACTCAAAAGCATACGACTCATTCTTTATTTTACAAAATATGATTCGTGAAAAGGTCCAAGTAGAACTCATCACTCAGGGTCCAAGCTGATGTTGTTAACAGCAGTTCGGTTACAAATAAGGTTTATAGACACCCTGAATTTCCTGCCTATGAAATTGAGCAAGCTACCAAAGCCTTTGGATTCCCCGGTTGTAAAGGTTATTTCCACACTTTTTAACACCTGGGCGAACCAGAATTATGTGGGTCCCATGCCACCTCCTGACAGCTACGGGGTTGAATATATGATGCCATCCGAGAAGGAGAGCTTTCTAGAATGGTACTCTGAAAACCGTGAAAGGAGTTTCATTTTCAAACAGAGCTGAAAGCTTATTGTCAGGCTGATGTGATGATCCTACGACAAGCGTGCAACCTCTTCAGAGATGTTGTGGTGGAAATGACTAAGAAGTCAGTATCCTGAGACCCAAGAAGTCTCAAATGACAAAGAAAGTCAGGATCATGAAACCCAGAAGCCTCAAATGACAAAGAAAGTCAGGGTCTTGAAACCCAATACGCCTGAAATGCCGGAGGCTGTCGAATACATAGACCCTTTTCAAAACATCACATTGGCCTCCATGTGTATGTCCATCTACAAACACATGTTTTTAAGACCAAAAAGTATTGCACTAGTGCCTGTAGACCTCTATAATGGCAAACAGAAACGCTATTCAACCTCCTCGATCCGGTGGCTCATGTACATTTCTGAGAAGGAAGACGTACATATTCAACACGCCTTACAGGGTGGTGAATACCGTGTGAGTCCCTACTACCTGGATGGGTACGCTGTAATTAAGGGGGTGCCGACGGCCTTTGAATACAATGGCTGCTTTTACCACGGCTGTCCCCAGTGTTACAAACCCCATGAGTTTAACAGACTGATGGGTGTCAAATTTGAACACTTCACACAGACGCACACTGTTGAAGGCGCAGTATGTTGAAAAATGTGGCTTTGCTATGAGGGTCTTTGGGAGCATGAGTGGCTAGAGATGTTAACAACCGACACAGCGCTCTGCTCTTTCCTTCAGAGTCATGATTTACCAGAACCTCTGGAACCCCGCGATGCCTTATTCGGGGGTCGTACAAATGCCATACAACTGTACAGGGTCGTGGGTGAGGGTGAGAAAATACACTACTATGATTTCACCAGTCTGTACCCATTTGTGAACAAAATGAAGGTAAACCCATTAGGACACTTCACCATCATATATAGAGATTTTAAACACATATCCGAATACTTTGGGCTAGTCAAATGTGAAATCTATCCTCCACGACAGCTTTACTTTCGGTGTTACCATATCGAGTCGATGGTAAACTGATGTTCCCCCTCTGTCGCACATGTGCGGCAGGTCCCTGTGAGCATCCTTTGTTCATCGGTGTGTCTACAAGCGTCAACCTCTTTAAGCACCGCACATGTGCGACAGAGGGGGAACATCAGTTTACCATCGACTCGGTATGGTAACACCGGAAAGTAAAGCTGTCGTGGAGGATAGATTTCACATTTGACTAGCCCAAAGTATTCGGATATGTGTTTAAAATCTCTATATATGATGGTGGGGTGTCCTAATGGGTTTACCTTCATTTTGTTCACAAATGGGTACAGACTGGTGAAATCATAGTAGTGTATTTTCTCACCCTCACCCACGACCCTGTACAGTTGTATGGCATTTGTACGACCCCCGAATAAGGCATCGCGGGTTCCAGAGGTTCTGGTAAATCATGACTCTGAAGGAAAGAGCAGAGCGCTGTGTCGGTTGTTAACATCTCTAGCCACTCATGCTCCCAAAGAACCCTCATAGCAAAGCCACATTTTTCAACATACTGCGCCTTCAACAGTGTACGTCTGTGTAAGTGTTCAAATTTGACACCCATCAGTCTGTTAAACTCATGGGGTTTGTAACACTGGGGACAGCCGTGGTAAAAGCAGCCATTGTATTCAAAGGCCGTCGGCACCCCCTTAATTACAGCGTACCCATCCAGGTAGTAGGGACCCACACGGTATTCACCACCCTGTAAGGCGTGTTGAATATGTACGTCTTCCTTCTCAGAAATGTACATGAGCCACCGGATCGAGGGGTTGAATAGCGTTCTGTTTGCCATTATAGAGGTCTCACAGGCACTAGTGCAATACTTTTTGGTCTTAAAAACATGTGTTTGTAGATGGACATACACATGGAGGCCAATGTGATGTTTTGAAAAGGGTCTATGTATTCGACAGCCTCCGGCATTTCAGGCGTATTGGGTTTCAAGACCCTGACTTTCTTTGTCATTTGAGGCTTCTTGGGTTTCATGATCCTGACTTTCTTTGTCATTTGAGACTTCTTGGGTTTCAGGATACTGACTTTCTTAGTCATTTCCACCACAACATCTCTGAAGAGGTTGCACGCTTGTCGTAGGATCATCACATCAGCCTGACAATAAGCTTTCAACTCTGTTTGAAAATGAAACTCCTTTTCACGGTTTTCAGAGTACCATTCTAGAAAGCTCTCCTTCTCGGATGGCATCATATATTCAACCCCGTAGCTGTCAGGAGGTGGCATGGGACCCACATAATTCTGGTTCGCCCAGGTGTTAAAAAAGTGTGGAAAATAACCTTACAACCGGGGAATCCAAAGGCTTTTGGTAGCTTGCTCAATTTCATAGGCAGGAAATTCAGGGTGTCTATAAACCTTATTTGTAACCGAACTGCTGTTAACAACATCAGCTTGGACCCCTGAGTGATGAGTTCTACTTGGACCTTTTCACGAATCATATTTTGTAAAATAAAGAATGAGTCGTATGCTTTTGAGTTGTGGGCCAGCATGGTATACCCTTTGAATTTGGTTTGAATGAAAGTGTTAAGAAATCACCAACGCACGTTTCTGCCTTCAAACTCCCAGCTGGCGTCGGAAGTTAGATGGTGTGCGTAAATATAGTTAGGTTGGTGTACTCCCGTCTCTTGTGTGCACTCTATATCAAACACTATGTATGCTTCGGTTTTTGTCTGGGGTCTACCTTTAACCATGTAGCACTGATGGTTGGTACCAGCCTCAAAAGACGTCTGACACCTGGGGCATTTCATACCTTGGCATTTGTGATCTGTCGCCACATACCGACCACACTCAAAGCAATCCATTTTAGGGATGCATTTAACAGTTTTCTTATGGTTGCTCAAACAGTCTTGAGAGCGACAAAACATCTTACAGGTGCGACACCTCACCTTCAGGGCATAGCGTCTACGACGCAGCCGTCCCTCCCGACACATCTTACAATGCATTTCACACTGATGACGGTCCTTACTGCTGTATATGTGGTCACAATGTGTGCACACGTACTTGACACCCAGAAAACTTTTGAGGTTCAAGATACCGTAAAAGTGATTTTCGTGGTGAAGGACATATACGGTCTTGTTTCTCACACGGTCCCCTGTTGTAAAGTACTTCCAAGAACCGCTGTGATAAAGAACTTTCACAGTCACAGAGAAATAGTTCTCAAAAGACCTATGTCACCAAAGCCGACCATGCGTTGTGGTGGTATTTCAAGAACGGCGTGGGCTTCAGCCGCTCTAGACAGGATGGCCGCGTCGGTGGTGTTGCGCCCCATCAACAATCCTACGATGCTGGCCGCCAGACAGATATTGGTTGTGTCGTTGTTAAAGTCGAGCAGCCACCGCTGTTTCTTACCAATTATCTGACTGTATAGCACACTCTTTAAAGGTCTTGAAACACCACCCTCACGACCCCTTACAATGAGGGCTATGACACGGAAAGTACCGTAGGCTACTAGTTCAGCCTTGCTCTGTAAAAAGCCTCGAAAGGTTTTCTAAAAATTCCACGGCGTCAAACACATCTCGGGACCTCCGTTTGGTGAACAAAGGACTGTCAAAACCCTGCCCCTGGAAGCGTAGTTGGAAAAAATCATTAGGACCCACATCGCGTAACAACCTTTCTATGAGCGTTGCACAGCCTGGTGTATAGCTAAAACACCGTGATCGGAGGACCTTATCTGGTGGAGGTTGGTAAACCTAAACTCCTCGTAGTGCTCGGTGGCATTAAATCTCTCTACATCACGCCTGTAGCTTCGAATGCTCTCTAAATAGACGACCTCTGAATCCTCATCTTGAGGGATTTGACTTGTTGGGGAGCTTACTGCCGTATCATTTTGGGGGTTCTGGTTTAGTAGGGTCTCTGGGGGCCTTTAAGCACACGTGTAGCACATATTCGGGCTTTTTTTAATTTACTTATTAAAAGGCGGCGCTGCTTGGCGCTATTAGCCCACTTTTGTTTTTTACGTGACCATGCTTTTCTAGGTAACCTGCCCCCGCCTATCTGAACAGTATGGGGTGTGTCTATGTGCGCTGTACTCATGGAGGCCTCTGCTACATACCCACCCCTCAGCACCTCTATGTGTTCCGGGTGGCGTAGTGTTGGCGCTCTACCGCCAACATCATTCAGTTGCCCGCCTCAGGACCCATCCCTCCTACACTTACGTATTGGGGGATGGATGGCATCGGGTATGACTCTGACTGCATGGTTCCATGTACTTTTTACGCTGGAGTATGCGTAAGAAGCGCAGGGACTTTGTCAGTACTGCTTGGACCTTGCTGCTATATTTTGATGTGTGTGCTTTTTATTAGAACCGTTGGCATGGGGTTTCTTTAGGGTATGGCGCTGCCCTAGTCACGCATGTATACGCCCTATGTCTGAGCCAGCTTCCTGGCACGTATTGAGGATCAGCCTTTACACAGGCCAACTCTTTGCAGTATCCTCTGCTGTGCCGCCACCATGGACCTGTCGCCGCTACCCCCCAACCCCATTTTTAAGTTTGCGGTTTTCGCCTGGCGCTTTAGCTTTCTGACAGCCATTTGTATATCCTTTACATGCGCATCTAGTACCGGATTTGGGTCTACAGCATCGTATTGTGGTGGGTTAGGTATGAATACGGTGTTTGGCTGTATAACAGCCTTTAACACCACAGGGGCCTCTAATGGTCCTTCATCCCCAACGCCATTCTGTAACTGAGGGCCTGGGGGATCATAGAAATAGGATCCCAGTGCGAACACCCCGGGCATTTGGGAAAGGCGCCTCACTAAATGTCACCCCCGTACTATGAATTGACCAGTCGTCCCACCCTGTACTGTCAGTGTTGTATGTTGTCGGGGGTGTTGCGGAGCTTACACTGGACGCGGGGCTGGTTGGGTCGTAAGCTCCTGTGGGGTAATAGGGGACATAAGGTCCGGGAGTTTAAATGACTGTCGAAATAATCGAGGGTGGTAACGGCTAAGTTATTGTCGGGGCCGGGGATGGGTGAATGTGTAACAGGGGTCTGCAAAACCCCCCTGTATGTGCTAGAAGACCCCTCGGGCGCTGCTTCTGAGGGTTTATCAAGTTTGTCTACCATACTTGCCAGTGTATTGAGACAGCTTTTGTTGGTGTTATACGCTCCTCCTAGGGGCTGCCCTTTTCAGACCCGGGGCCCCTAAACCCTTCAGTAACGCCTCTAGAAGGTTTTGAGGTCTGTTCTACGGGGCATTCCTCTACAGACGGTTCTAATTTATTTGAAACTATAGAGGGCGTCATAGGATGGGAAGGGGCCTGTGGTGTAGCCGGTTTGTTTAAGGATCCTGCCAATGTTTCTACTTGTAACGCCTGTACCCCTTGCTTATTCTTAAGATAACTTCTTGAAAGCTTGTTGACTTTAGGGGTTTGAGTTTGTAACATAGCTTCCACAACAGGCTTCACAGCCGGGAGGCCCAAAGAGAGCGCGGGGGTAGATGGATCGTTCCCCTGCTTAGCAACATTTGTTAATGCTAGATCTAAAGGTGTCGCTAGGGTCTCCGGGACCACCCGTTTAATGCGGAGGTCTAAAGGGGCTGCTTGGGGTTCCAGGCCCAAAGACGGCTTCTTGAGGTTTAAAGGGCATGTCTGTGGTTCTGCGACCATTTGCTTCTTCTTAAGTTTGGGCTTGTTTGAGCTTAGAGTTCCTTTTGAGGCTTTGAGAGGGTTCAGATACACATCGGCCACGTCGGTTCCCTGTTGCATGTGGGTGTAGTACGTGTAGATCTTATTCTGGCGTACACGCCTACTCACTCCTTTTGCCGCAGACCCGGTGTTCAGAACGGTCTTTGTTATATCCCTCAACGGTTTTGTAGACCTCTTAGACTTAGGCGTATCTTCGCCGTGGCTCTTTGAACGGTTCCCAGAATGTAACATAAAAAAATATATATATATTAGAAACAATAAGGAACATAAGATGCTTACAATACCCATAGTAGTACATCTGGTACTACATGGCGGTGCACCCTTTGTTTGAGAGAATACAACCCAGAGAGTTCTTTTTCACACCCTTTTGTATAAAACACACCTTTTAGATGTCTTTTCACAGATCGTTTCTTTGCCGCAGGGCCTTCTTTAGATGTTGAAGATTTCCTTTTCACAGGCTTTTCTTTGGTCGCTGCGCCGGCTCTTGCACAATCACTGCTTCCGTGTGTGACGCCATGGACCCTGTAAAGAAAAAATAATCAGATTTACAGTATATACCAGGCCTTAGTAGCCCCCTCTACGGCGCGTTCCTGTAGTTCACAACTACGTCTTTTGGGATCTAGACAACCCATGGTTTAGACCTTTAAAGAAGCAACGCCTTTCTGATTTACCTGTAAGAACGGTGCTATCCTGTACACATGGCGATGCGTCTTGACCACCCTTGGGACATTCTATAGCATCAAGAATCCGTTGTAGTTCGGGATCCAGACCTATAAAATTACACATACACGAGAACACCATTAGAAACACCTAACTTCTAAGATATATGTGAACAAAACTACACGGACCTATACACCTCAAAACACATGTACCTGTCTGTAGGGCTAGCATTTCAGAGGCGGTTAGGATTAATTCCGGCATGTCCTGCGTCTGGATAAATAGAAACGGTTGATTTAAAACTACACTTCATAAACATAATATTACAGTTTCATACATCTTAGAAAATACAAATAATAAATTGAAAATTGAAAAACACCACATATACACTCACGTTTACTTTTTTTTAAATAAGAACCGTACCCTGATTCCAACCCCACAAGCCACAACGCATGTACAAACAACACCTATACACATATTTATATAATGCATTGTGTAAGCTGCTCTTGGGAGCCCTTTAACAAGGATGGTTTTATATTAGGATTTTAACTTATAAACTGTAAGTAACAAATGGTCATAGTGCTAATACCCAGAGGCTTTGTGCCGCACTTACCTTATATACACGCAGGGCGATAAAAAAAATATATATATATATATATATACACACGTTTATTTATTTAGTTATTTTTTTTTTGCATGAAATGTTTCGAACCTTGTATCCAGATATATGATACAATAAGTATCAGCATCAGGACTACTGGCTTTGGTAGTGGTTGCTAGTTGCATAAGATAAATAAACAGCACCTAAGGCGTGTATATAATATTGAAAAAAGCTTCCCATTAAAGCCCCTGGTGACACCACGGCAGTGCTGCTGTTTAATGCCCTGGTGCACCCTCTTAGGAGGCACTTCCCATGGGGGAATACCTACCGGGAGCTCCCCTCCAGGTTTCACGAAGGAAGACCCGCCCCATCCGTGATGTCATCACAGAGGGGAGGAGCTTCCCTCGTGAAACCTGGAGGGAAGCTCCTGGCAGCCATGATACTGCCACCCTTGTAACCACCCTGGGGGCCCTGAAACGGCGCCACCAACCTCCCCAGAGCAACACCGGCGGTACGAGGACTCAGGGGCCTTATTTTTATTTTATTTTTTAAACGAGGGTCTCGCGGCCCGAGCACCTATGCGCCATCGGAACCCCAGCCACCCGGAGCACCGCGTGGAGCTCAGCGGGCTCCGGGTCTTTAATTTAAAAATGGGGCGAGCACCACACACGGAGCCCTAGACCTCAGGGCCCCCACCCTTCCGCACAAAACCCCGGAGCCCCACATGGCTCACAGCGGGCTCCGGGGACTTTATTTTATAAACAGGGCTGTGCGCCCAAACGGCGCCCAAGCACGCCGGACCCACATCCCTCCCACCCCAGAGCCCCGGAGCAGCGCCCTGGGAAGCGGACTCCGGGGCCTTTATTTTTTAAAACAACGGCCTAACGCCTACCGACGCCATCCTTGCCCCCGCCAGCAGCACCAACAAACCCCCGGAGCTCCGCCTAGAGCACCGCGGTCTCCGGGGTCTTTATTTTTTAAAAACGCGGCATCGCGCACAACGGCGCCATCTGCGACCCCATCCCATCCCCCAACAACACCAGCACCCCGGAGCCCCGCATGGCTCACAGCGGGCTCCGGGACTTTATTTTTAAAAAGGGGCCTCGCGCCCTCACTGGACCCCAGGGACACCGGAGCCCCAGCCACAACGGCCGCAGCAACGCCGGAGCACCGCATGGCGCACAGCGGGCTCCGGGGCCTTTAATTTTAAAACAACGGGGCCGAGCGCCCCACATGGAGCCCACAGGTGCCGGACCCCCACCACAGCCGCACAGACACCCGGAGCGCCGCATGGAGCACAGCGGGCTCCGGGGTCTTTAATTTTAAAAACGGGGCCGAACGCCCCACAAGGAGCCCCCAGGTGCCGGACCCCCACCACAGCCTCACAGACACCCGGAGCGCCGCACGGAGCACAGCGGGCTCCGGGGTCTTTCATTTTTAAAAACGGGGCCTAACGCCCACAAGGAGCCCCCAGGTGCCGGACCCCCACCACAGCCTCACAGACACCCGGAGCGACGCACGGAGCACAGCGGGCTCCGGGGTCTTTAATTTTAAAAACGGTATCAAGCCCGCCAAGGAGCCCACAGACGCCGGACCCCCACCACCGCCTCACAGACACCCGGAGCGCCGCATGGAGCACAGCGGGCTCCGGGGTCTTTAATTTTAAAAGCGGGGCATCAAGACCCTGCGCACCCAGGCGCCATCCCTACCCCCAACATCGAGCGCACAACAGCATAAGCAACCCCGGAGCACCGCATGGACCACCGTGGACGGCCTCACCATGGCGCAGCTGGGAAATCACACGTTTGACCCATGCCTCTACAGAGCCTCAACCCCTGGGTGGTGAGTACAAAGTGGTATTATTTATTTTATTTGTGAAACGTATACTATAAATGAAGGTCGTTAAAACTACAGTTCATGTAAAATGCTTCGATACCAGGTTAAAGTGTTAAGGCTGTTTCAATGTGTATACGCCAAACCCTTAGTGGTATTCACTCTTAAATACACGTATAAAACGTTCTACACTGTATTTAAAATGGCAGGTTTGTTCACATTAAGCACCCTACCAATTCTCCTTAAGCATTAATTAAAACAGCGTCAGCAACATCATGCCTTGCGTTAAACACCTTTTAAAATGCAACGCTGTTCATTTATATACAGGCATCATCATATTAAATAAGCCCATACACTCTTAAGCCCTACACACTCTTAACCCTGTAACACAGCCCCTTATTTACGTACCTCCATTAATGTGTAGCAGGCTGCGTCGATCTGGGAGAAGCTGGGCTGGTCCATTGATGGCTTTAAACTTCAGGGATGATGGGTCTGTGCAGCAAAGGTCGCTCCTAATGGGTTTTTGAATGGCTGTTTGTGTCGGGGCTCTAAAGTATGGTTTTTATACCTGGTAGGGCATGAGAATTGGAAGGAGGACCCTTTACGGAGGGGAGTGTTTAGAAGCTTGTAGTACGTGTCATTATTGGTAATAGAGCATTGTAGTGAGGGTCAATATTGGGACCGTTTTCTGACCATCCCACGACTTTGTTAGATGGCCCTTTGACCTGTGACATCTGATAATTAAACCTAGGACCTGTTGGGGGTTGCGCTCCTGGGAAAGATGGTCGTATGTTTATAAAGAAACCCTGTACTATACAATTTAAGACGCGTGGGAAGCTTAGGACAGGCTGATTAGTTCTGCCTGTTCTCAACGGTGCTCTGGCAGGGTAACTGGCCTTTGTTCTTGTGTTTTCACGTTGTCACTTGGGAGCCTAATGGATAGTTTTCTGACCCCAGCTACGACAGGGATGCATTTCAAACTGCAGCATCTGCTTCTAAAGAAAAGACCCTTTTTAAAAACTCTGCACCGTAAACCCATGTGTTAGACAACACCAGATATCCCCGGGGGCTGGTGGGGCTTAGGTATGCCTGCTCAGACGCCAACTGCCAACACAGCAGCCCTCGGTTTTAAATACCCACACGCACATGTCACTTTTAAGGACACTGCAAAGGGATGGGGGACCTGTCACTTTTAAGGCCACGCTTCACTTTTAAGGACACAGCGAGGGGGTTGAGGCCTGTCACTTTTAAGGACACAGAGAGGTTTGAGGCCTGTCACTTTTAAGGGCACACGTCACTTTTAAGGACACAGTGAGGGGTTTGAGGCCTGTCACTTTTAAGGACACAGCGAGGGGCGGGGGGACCGGAGGGGGACCTGTCACTTTTAAGGGCATGAATGGGGATGAATGGTATCTCCTTATACTACTTATGTGTGTGCAGTTTTAAACTGTCATTTTGACCTAGCAAAATAAACCTTTTGCGGGGCCCCAAACTTCCTGTCTAATAAATGTCACACCTAGAGTGTGTCCTGGACAGCCCAGAGGGCAGTGTGTAATGTATTTAAAAAGTAGGACATGTACTTTTAAGTTCTACATGTCCTGGCAGTGAAAACTCTTAAATTCGTTTTTCACTACTGCAAGGTCTACCTTTCCAATAGGATAGCAGTGGAGTTACCTTATTACATGTAATAAGCTGTAATTTCCAAATTGGAACAGGTAACCAGTTAATGTCTGGTGTCTTTGAAATTGTAATGAAAAATCCTAATTTATCGTGAAGTCGGATTTTAAATTACAATTTTGAAAATGCCCCATTAGACAGTTGCCATTTTTCTGTCTTAGCCATTTGGTGTCTGCAACCTGTCATATGACTAGGTGTAGTTTACAGTTAGGCTTTGTGTATCCCGCCTAGACAGCCACACACAATGGGGAGCTTAGGTGTGACTGGAAGGGCCATCACTGGCAGGATGGGATGGAGGAGCTCAGCCCAGCCCCACTTACACTTGAATAGGCTCTGTCCTCCCTCCACACAAAGGGCTGCATACCCCCTGTAGTCTAGAGCCAGGGCCAGGAAGGTAGGGCACCTGTGTACTTCAAAGTCCCACCTCTAGAAGCTTCTCCCCACTCCGAAGGCACAACTGAGTATAAATACAGGACCTCAGACACCAACCCTTCAATACGCTTCTGGACCTGTGGATACGCTGCCAGTAAAAAGGACTGCTGTGCTGCTGAAAGGACTACAACTCTGCTGGACTGCTGTCCTGCTGTGCTGTCCTGCTGCCCTCTTGCCTGAGTGAGAATGACAGGACCTGCATCTCCTGAACCTAGAACTCAGAGTGACTCTAAGGGCTAGTGGGCTGGCCTCCAGATCTGAAGCCTCAGGGACACAACAGCCTTCCAACAATGTTGCACTTACGCCTGGACTCTGCCACCTGTGAGTCTACTCTGCCAAGTGGTGCCACCCCAGTCCTGGACCCTTGGAAGTGGTCTTAAGGTGCTCTGCCAGCCTCTGTGGACCCATCAGAATCAACAAATCTTCTCTGCTGCATGGTGCAAACCCAAGCAGAACTGACGCATTGCTGCTGCTTCGTGGATTGGACCAGTTGAAAAGACCCACATTGCAGCAACATTGGAATCACTGTTGCGCAACACATTCTTGGTGCAGGCCCTCACATCCCATATCGACGACAGCTTCGATGACGTCGCTGGACTCTGTATCGAAGCCACACAGCTCCTCGGAACCGAGGCATTGCCCCAACTGCACTCCGCATCCCTGATGCCGGACTTTGCATCACAAGCCCCATCGACGGGATCCTCAATGACGATTCAGGAGCTCACATCGCAGCCTCGATGCATCTCAGAGCCAACGCATCCCTTCAGCTGCGCAACACATCTTCTATGCAGATCCTTGCATTGCTCTGCATACCAGGATTTAAGGTACTTTGTCCAGCTGGCCTAAATGGGTCCCTGTAGCCGGCCCACACTCCATCGCAGTTGGCCTGAACTTGTGACTTTGTCCCCTTTCTGGCGCGACCAAATGTCTAAAGTTGGCGCTTCTTGCATTTTGGTACTATTTTTATTGATATCTTTAACATTGCATATCTCTAGTTCTATTGATTGGATTTTTGTCATTTTGGCCTTGTTTTATTTATTAAAGACAGTTCTATTTTCCTAATGTGGTGTGGGATCCTTTTTGTGTGTTTTTTTATTTATTACTGTTTGAAGTGTTGCACAAATACTTTACACGTTACCTCTAAGTTAAGATTTACTGCTCTGTGCCAAGCTATCAGAGGGTTGAGCACAGGTTAATTTAGAGTTGGCCTTGCCTCACCCTGACAAGAATTGTGGTTACTGCTTGACCAGGGCTAACACCCCAGTGAACCAACAACCCAATTTCTTACAGGGATGAACTCTTTTCAGGGGCAGAACCAGTATCCATTTCTGACATTAGAAAGACATTAGGACATTCTGAGAAGGACATTACCCTGAAAGTCAAGACATCTTAATATAAAGTAGTTACACATTAGACGTGACAGACATATCTATTTCATACACCTCCTGTTCAAGTGAATATAACTTACTTTGATGTGCATAAATAAAATCCGGCTTCTATATTATGGATATTATAAATCATATGTTAAAAGATGCATAAGATTATTCCAATAAAGGTGCCACTCATATCATACAACAAAGTAACCCTTAAATGGAAATCCGAAAAATCAAGCTTGTTCTGCAAATATTTAATCTTATAATAACCCGGTATTTGTAAAGCTCGAACTAATCACCCCTAAGGGTCTCAAGGCACCAGGGGCAGTCGGAAAGATTAAGAGAGCTATTGCCCAGAGTCACATGGTGTTGGGCTGAGCTGCCGCCGACGATCGAACCGTGAGCCCTGTGGTCCGGAGGCAGCTGCCCTGACCGCTGCACCACACCTCTCCCTCAGCTACAAGGTACGTTACTTCTGTACAATTCTCCTTCGACAGTCCAAATTAACTCAACAGCAATATTCTTAAATGCTTAAATAACATCAACATCAATATAAAAAGATAAGAGAGTTCAACTCTGTCATTATCTACAAAGAACACCTATGTAAAGTGGGCATTATATCACAGACCTCTATAACCACTTCCCACAATAAGAATACCGGGCATACACGGTTAAGTGGAGCAAACTCTTATTATGGGATATCACTGTTATGGTAGAGTTGGGCATTTTTTTCTGACCGCCACTGCTCACTTATAAATGCACTGAAGCAGAACAACCACCAGTGACCTGCTTTGAAGTTCCATGTGAACAGCTGGGGCAATATTACACAAAGGGCCCTAGGTGTGCAACAGGCATGTGTGCCTTCTTTGCTCGTCCCCAGGGCACTTTGGTATTACAGAACAGGCCGCAAACACCTATGCAGCCCCTTCTGTAATACTGATAGTGCTGGCACATGTGTGCACCAGCACTATTTTGAGAGGGCGTTCCCTCATTTGCATGGGGTGCGGCCTCATGCAAATGAAGGAATCTCTTTTTCTCTACATCCATGCCATATTTTGGATACGGGGGCAAAGAAGCCATCAGAAGGTGCAATGACAGTGTGCCACAAAAAAGTGGTGCACTGTCAGTGACCCCCCAGATTGCCACCTGCACAGTAAAACACAGAGTGGCCTGTAAACAGCCGCTCCATATTTCACTTGAATGTGCTGCCCTCAGGGCAGCTCGAGTTCATGGCTGCCCTGAGGACAGCGTATTCACCATTATAGGGTGCACTTTCCCTGTTTTTGCCCGATGCACCTTTTGAAAGGTGCACAGTGGCGCCAACAGGTAAAGTGTGCCCTGTGAGTAATAGGGCCCTAGGTGTGCAAAGAAGAAGCTGTAATGGTGAAGGGCTGCTATGATCCTAATATAGCCTCAGCAAACGTCCAGAACCCGAAGCAGGTAAATGAAAAGTGAGCGGGTGGGCTGTCTACGGATTACTGGCAGCAGCGCTAACCAACCCCAAGTTATAGATTAATGGTTTTCGTTGGGTGACTGGCACTCTGCACTTTGGGGATGTGGGTAGTTCCAAACCTACAATGCAGGGTAGCAGGGTGGGAGAAAATAGGATTGGGATTGTTTTATTAAGTTGTATAGTTATGTTCAATCAATGTTTTATGCGATCCACAGTCGTGATAATATGTGATACGTTCTATGCAAGGCAATTCCTATGGTGCAACAGAGTGGGGTGGGTTAGTGTAAGAGGGGGTGGGTGGCAGACTTCCCAGCTGCTGACATGACAACACAACACGCGGGTACAATGCAGATCACGATTAGGCCTGGGCGGTGAACTTCGCTCCGTTCGCGGAGTTTGCAGAGTTTTCTGCACTCCGCGGAGGTCGCGGAGTGCAGAAAACTCCACTTCGCGATGTGCAGCAGAGTTTTTTCCCTGCTCGCGATCGCGAACAGTAAGTTCGCGAGCGCGAGCTGCCGCTCGGGTAGAATTTCTACCCGAGCGGCAGGAATACCAGCACAAACTGCAGTTCGCACTGCACTCCGCCACTCGCGGAACTTCACAGAGTTTTTTTGTAACTTCGCGGAGTTCTGCGTAGCAAAACTCCGCGAACTACGCCCAGGCCTATCATGATGTGGAATGTCAATGGGTTGGAGGACATAATAAAAATGACTATGGTCCTGCAATACCTCCGTAGACACTCCCCATACCTTGTATTTTTACAAGAGATGCTTTTTCGGGGTAATCACTATCTTGCACTCAATAGGTTCGGGTGCACACTTCGGGCATACGCTGGCTTCACATCGCGTTCCCGGGGGGTGGCGATACTCCAAAAATACTGCACCCATTCTAATACACCGTACATGGCAGGACCCGATGGGACGATTCGTGGTGGCATCTGGGAGGTGGGAGGGGTGGGACCTGAACTTGTGCTCTGTTTATATTCCGCTGAAGCTCCACGCGGAAACCTTCCCCGCACTCAGCAAAACACTGCTCGAAATGCCATCAGGCCTACTTATCATGGGAGGAGATATGAATGCAGTGATGTCCTCTGACATTGACAGAACCGCCGGGACAGTATGCGACAGGAAGCCCTCCCCCCTGCGGTCGTTCACGGGAGCAATGGGCCTCTCAGATCTCGGTTGTTCACGGGAGCGATGGGCCTCTTGGATCTTTGGCGACTTCATAATCCAACTAGTATACAGTGCACACATGTCTCAGCAGCACATGGTAGCAGGGCGGGGCTAGTTGACCTTTTTACACAATCCATACATGTGGGACACTTCCGTGGGGCCCAGCTTAGAGCAAGGGGGATATCCGATCATTTGCCCGTAAAGGTTCGCCTACAGGGCCCCACTAGGGTCTGCTCCATGCCACCAAGCCTGGCCTCCTGGTATTTTAAAGACAAAGACACTCAAGAAAAGTTTAGGGAATGAACGCAGTTGTACTTTAGCGAAAACTCAGGGTCGATGACCTCGAGCAGCACTCTTTGGGAGGCATATAAAGCAGTGGCCAGAGGCTATGTACAAGCAGAGATGGGTGGTCAGAGGAAGGAGAGGAGAGCTATGGGTGAGAAATTGGAGTAAGACATTGAGGCTTTAGCGAGAGCGCCACTTTGCAATGGGAAATTAGACCCCGGAGTGAAGCATAAGGTACGCCTCAAACAAAAGGAGTTGAGGGATATGGAGGAAGAAACGGCACGTAAACATGCTGTGGCCACCCAGAGACGGATATACGACCTGGGCAACAAAGCGAACAAGCTCATAGCGTGGCTGGAAAGGAGAGATCGGGAGCGAAACTGGGTGGCAGAGATTCGGGTTATAGAGGGTAGGGTGAGAACTTCAGGCAAGGAAATCGCGGATGTCTTTGCGACTTATTATGAGACTCTACCAATCTGCAACGACTATGACGAGGGAGGAGTGCGCAGAACTACTCAAAGATCTCTTCTTACTAATTCTCCCGCATGATGACAGAGATGCTATTGAACAAGATTTGACGAAAGAAGAGATAGAAGGAGCTACGCGGGATCTACAGTCAGGGAAAGCCGCAGGTCCGAACGGGCTGCCTGCGGAATTATTTAAATGTGTAGCATCCGTGGTGGTGCAGCCGGTGTTGGAGATGCTTAATACTGCACTGAAAGAGGGGAGTCTAGCTGAGGACCTTAGAATGGCCACGATTGTGGTCATCCCAAAGAAAGACAATCCCCCGGAACAATGCGGCTCGTACCGTTCCATTTCTCTACTGAATTTCGAAATAAAGGTCCTCGCAAAGGTGCTCTCCAACCGTCTTCACCCCATTATCTCCTCAAAAATCCACCCGGATCAGACAGGCTTCATGCCCCAAAGAAGCACCAGACTAAACCTCCGACGCCTATATGGTGTTATGCAGGAGGCGGCGTCGAACGGGGCAGAGCCCAGGGCAGTGCTGTCTTTAGACGCCCGCATGGCATTCGACAGTATTGAATGGCCCTATTTAACGGAGGTTCTGATCAGACTGGGTTTGGGCCCCAAATTTTAAGCCTGGGTCCGTCTGCTGTATCATGATCCAATGGCGCGTGTTAGGGCAAACGGATCGATTTCAAGGCCCTTTACACTGCATAGGGGTACACGCCAGGGGTGACCCTATCCCCCATGATTTTCGCAATGACTTGCTGCGTGGGTCCGGAGGGATCCACTGATCAGAGGCATTGATATGGGGGATGAATGGGAGGAGCGCATCTCCCTGTACGCCGACAATGTACTGCTGTACATCAACAGGCCCAGGCAGACGATCCATAGAATTATCAACATATTCTGCCTTTTCGGTAGTTACTCAGGGTACCAGGTCAATTGTGATAAGTCGCTTCTTTTTAGTTTGACTGGTGAGGTTCCTCAGCTCACCTCGGAATGTATGGCTCTGATACGCCAGGACCAATTTAAATACCTGGGTATCTGGATCACCAAATCGGAGACGGACTTCCTGAATCTAAATATATAGGCCCAGCTAACGAGGTTGCGTGAGGACATCATACACTGGAGCAAATTGCCCATATCCCTTATGGGTAGGGCCGTGTTATTCAAAATGATGGTCCTCCCTAGGCTGCTATACGCACTGCAAAACACCCCTTATAGGATACCAGAGAAATTCTTCCGGACTATTGAAGGGGAGCAACGCAACCTATTGTGGGAAGGAGGTACTCTGCGTATTGCGCTGCGCAAGCTGCAGCGGGGGTTCATGAGGGCAGCCTGGCCATCCCGGATATTCGGAATTATTACAGGGCGGTCCAACTCGCCAATATCAATGGTTGGGTGCTTGCACCTCTCTCTGAACCCGCTTATCGGGCTGATCGACGTGCAATGGGGGTTGGAGGATAGGCTTCACTTCTATATAAAAAAAAGAGTGAAGTCTCTAACTATACATACGCAGACTGTGGAGCGGGCATGGCACACCATCACAAAGGTGCTGGATGGGAATCGCGACTGACCCAACAAACACTGCCCTGGCAAAGCGATGCCCTGAGCGAACTGGGAGGTCTTCAGGGCCTTCGCAGATGGAGTCTCATTGGCATAGACAACCTTGGGAACATATGGAGAAGTGGGGCCATGCTGACCTTTAATGAAATCCAGACTGAGTATCACATGGCGGACGGGGAACGATTCCACTATCTACAACTGAGGCATGCTGTGCATTGCCACGTGCCACAGGGAGAGATTTTGCCTGAATATTCCCCATTAGAAGACCGACTACTATTGGATCCTATGGTAGATAAGGCAATCTCCCTTACATACCGGAAAATAATGAACAATCTTCCAGATCCCCTGGGCCCACTTAGAGAGGCATAGGAGACTGATGTGGGATTACTGAAGGACGATGATTGGCAAGAGGTGATCCATTGTTTCAGGGAGTTGACAATACGCGCGAGGTCCAGACTAATCCAGATCCGAGTGCTACATAGAGCGTACGCTCCTAGGAAGCTCCAATACAAGCTGGGTAGATGCGATATGGGTCTGTGCACCAGGGGATGTGGGGAGATGGGTAAGTTCTTTCATATTATCTGGGCATGCCTGAAAATTCAACAATTTTGGTCTGGAATAATCAGAGTGATGTCCGAGGTAGCGGGCGGGCAGGTACAACTAGATGCAAGGTGGCACTTGCTTGGAG
Source organism: Calotriton arnoldi (assembly GCA_963921515.1). Classification (NCBI taxonomy): domain Eukaryota; kingdom Metazoa; phylum Chordata; class Amphibia; order Caudata; family Salamandridae; genus Calotriton; species Calotriton arnoldi. The sequence continues at coordinate 866,799 of CAWUFW010000581.1, forward strand.
TCTCGGGGGAGGATAGATGGCCCGCACACACTAAAACCTGGCTCCTGCTGCCAGCAGTGATAGCCAAAAGAAACATAGCAAGACTATGGGGGGCGACAAATGCACCGAGGCTGAAGGACTGGGAACAGGACCTGGACTGGTGCTGTCAGGCAGAGAAAACAGTATACAAAAGCAGGGGCTGTCCTAAGAAATGGGAAAAAATCTGGAGCTCATGGGAAACTTATCGAGCCTGAGGTGATGGAGGGCGGGAAAGAGGGACTAACCGGGGAGGTGGGACATTGGGAAGGTCTAGGCAATGCACCCACGAGGTGAAGTGACATGTGGAAAGGATATGTATACCATTCTTGGAGATGGGTAAGTTCTTTCATATTATCTGGGCATGCCTGAAAATTCAACAATTCTGGTCTGGAATAATCAGAGTGATGTCCGAGGTAGCGGGCGGGCAGGTACAACTAGATGCAAGGTGGCACTTGCTTGGAGTCTCGGGGGAGGATAGATGGCCCGCACACACTAAAACCTGGCTCCTGCTGGCAGCAGTGATAGGCAAAAGAAACATAGCAAGACTATGGGGGGCGACAAATGCACCGAGGCTGAAGGACTGGGAACAGGACCTGGACTGGTGCTGTCAGGCAGAGAAAACAGTATACAAAAGCAGGGGCTGTCCTAAGAAATGGGAAAAAATCTGGAGCTCATGGGAAACCTATCGAGCCTGCGGTGATGGAGGGAGGGAAAGAGGGACTAACCGGGGAGGTGGGACATTGGGAAGGTCTAGGCAATGCACCCACGAGGTGAAGTGACATGTGGAAAGGATATGTATACCACTCTTGTAACTGCCAAAAAGGTTTTGCTTATTATTTATTGTCTGTACTGATGGATTGCGCAGGAGTTTTAATAAAGAGAAGTTTAAAAAATATATATATAGCCTCAGCAGCCTTTATCTTGGGCATGACCTTTAAAATCTACAAAGCAAGGAATTCCACCTACAAGGTACGTTACTCCTGTACAATTCTCCTTTGACAGTCCAAATTAACTCAACAGCAATATTCTATAATGCACAGTACCAAGAACAATACCTGAGGCACCGCCAAAGAGAATGTCTGACTAACCTCACAGTGTTCGAAAGCTCTACAAGGTGAGCAGTTATCATAATTCAAATTAACCCTTTTGCAGGTCCAGAGCTTTTAAAAAAAACATCAACATTAGGTTGCTCAAGCACACATACGTCTTTGGTCTCTTTGTGCATCTATACAAACTATATGCTATTTTCTGCACATTGTAGGATCTTTAATATACCCTTGTCCTTACACAATGTAATGACCCGGGTCTCTAAGGAATTTAGTATTGCCCTTTTTTTAGGTCTCACCTACCTAACAGGTATTAGCTGCATTTTTGAAAAAGACCTTTTGTGGGCTGTACCATGAATTTACAGTGAGTTTAGAGCCCTCCCACTGCTTACATTGGCTGTCTTTGTAGTCACTCTCATTTGCTTACTTCTCATTTGACGCTTTTCCTTATTCTTCCTTCCTCTTCTTGTATTTGTCCCTCCCCTGGACCATAGCCTCATTATCATCCTTTTAATTGGCTGACTTGTTTTCTTCCACTGGACACCTTTAGGAGGTTACTTTTTTCTTTGTTGTTAAGCACTCCACGAGAGTGCATGTGTTTTCTAGCTCTCTTCCTTGTATGCTTCTCCTCTCTTCGAAATATATGCCCCCATGCTCTGTGTTGCTCCTCCTTGTATGCTGCTTTCCCCTTCTACCCCGCCACCTGGCTTAATTTTTATATTATCCCCCACCCCATTCTTTCCGTGACCTGCTCTTCTGTTGCTCCCACACCCCTTACAGGCATTTAATTTTTTTTGGGAGGACCTTGCAGGGGTCACTTGCTGCTGAGTGCTCTGTGTCCGCCATCTTAGATTGGTAAGGAAATGAAATATGGCTCACTTCATTCTTTAGGTGAATGCATGCCCACAGAATAAGTGACCATCAATAACGGCTTCATCTTTGCGCCTTTTGTTTTTTTTTTACTACAGCACAGCTTCCGCAGAAAGCCGGGACACAGCAAATAGTCCTACACAGTGAAACATCTTGGCTGTACCAATGCTTGTACTTATTGATAAAATATATGTTGGCAACATGAAGTCGCCAACCGAGGGGAAAAAAGTAAAACAGTTTTTAAGACAACCAGATTACAAATAGATGAAAGTGGTGTATGGTGTTCTGTAGTTATCTAATGATGCATGACCTGGAATGTAGACATGATTGTTAGGTTCGAATGATAAGATGAAGGTTCTAGCTGAGGGTGGTTAGTCTGTATTGTGACTGGGGTCTCTGTATCCTGTAACCTGATAAAGGATCTACTACAACCTCTACAAGATCTCAAGAGCTTTCCACAAGGATCCTAACATTGGCGATGTGCTCGCTGCAAAGCTGCAGACTGAAGGAGCTGGATAACAAGATGTGAGGGATGGGCAGAAAATAAATCTGGGAGGCAGTATGTTTCTTAAATTTGGCGTTTTTATTTTGAGAGGACAATGCAACAGAGAAATAATGGACAAAAGACAAAGAAAATAACGTCTTGGTTCTGGGTATTGTTCCTGGTTTATCAGGGCTTCTCCATTCTTTGGTGAAACTTTTTTTCTCTTTCTTCACTTAGGTTCCAAAATCCGGTCTCCAGTGGTGCATCGTCCCCGGGTTGTCAGGAGAGAACACAAGGTAATAGAGGTAAGTAAAATGGTCTGTCTGGTAGGTTTAACAGTGACAGAGACCATCACCACACCCAGGTGTATATAAAAGTTAGAAACCTTGTTTTACTTTGGGTTAGTGCTTTTTAATCCTTTGTGAATTCTAACCCTCTGATGGGGGGGAAATGGGGAGGGCTTGTGCAAAAGATACATGCATTTAACTAAATTTGTGTCGTTTGTTCTCTTGCTTCTTCAAACTAATTACAAGGACTTTTCTTTCAGTTTTCCTTGAATCCTTTCTATAGCTTCTCTTTAACTACCGCCTTAGTCCTCTCTTCTTGTACTCTTCATATAGACGTATGTCTTTTCACTCTCTTCCCTTAAAGTCCACCTGTTTCTCTCTTGGGATTAGTCATTGGCTATCATAATACGTCAGGGACTCTCTCTAGTCCCCACACATCACTCGTCTTGAACCTCTCTTATGCTTCCCCTTCCCCCTTTTCTCCATTCTCCTCACGTTTCCCTTTTGCGCCCCGTGTAACCCACCAAAGGCTACTGTCTCCCCTTTTCCACGTACCGGGTACAGCCACAACTCTCCCCTGAGTTGCGGCGGGGACTTCAGGCTTCCCAGGGCGACCACCACTTCTCACTCCACCTTTCTGGAGTCTCGTCTTCCTCTGGTGTTGGCCTCCACTTCTCGACCGCTGAAATTGGACGTCCGTCTCCTTCCTCTCGGCCGGCGTCTTCGTCCTCCTTTCCTTTATTCCCCTGGTTCTCGGCTCCTCCTTCTTTTCTGGAGTCTTCCGGATTTCGCCTTCTTCCTCTCTCCGCCCCGGGTCCGAGCGTCTGTCTTTCCGGATCTGTACTCGCTGGTGATTGGCACCTCGTATCTATGACTCCACCTTCCTTCCTTCCTTGTCCATGTCTCTCCGTCATTCACCTTAACCCTTTCCTTCTTCTCTCTACAGGCATCAGCCCCACGGAGCAGATCATCGGGCTGGGGACGAAAAGGTAAGTTCAAATGGGTCATGGGAGCTGGGTTGGGATCTGTGGGACGGATTAGGTTGTTTTCAAAGGTGGGCAGGATTGGCTCTTCCTGACACAAGACATCACTTATTAGATACAACTTTAGACCCCAACACTACGATGTATACAGCACTGTGAACCCAGTTGCTGGGCACCTGCAATTCTGATTTAAAGCAAGTGTTCCAATCACATTTGAGGTATTTTAATTTGTTTTGCCCAATTTTCACCTGTGTGGCCCTCGCGCCTCCTAACTGCTCCTTGGTGGCTCGTGTCACAGCGAGGCTTGTGAGCGCTCCACGGTGTGTGAAGAGAAGGGGTGGCGTGCGAAGAGAAGATCTGCGTAGTGTCTCCAGCTGACGTAACACAGCATGGTCGCAACGTCGCTGCGTGCGTCTCCAGGCAACAGTGGCAAACAGGGCTAGATCACATCTCTGAGGATCTCTCATGTGTGCTTCAAATTTTGTTGTGCCCCTACATGTACACTGATTATCAAGCAGTTTGTTTGTTTTATGTGTAGAGTAACCATACAATCTTTAATGGTTTTGTACTGCATGTGTGGAACGACAATATTGTCTCTTGCACACTGGATTGTACTGCATTGAGTTTCACCATTTCTTGGGTATTGCATTGTGGTACATTTTGTCTGCACACTGGGTTGTACTGGATTGAGTTTCATTATTTCTCGAGTATATATTGTGGTACATTTTGTCAGTATGGGGAGTGTACTTTGTCTCTAGTAGTGCAGGGATTTATGAACAATTGATCATTATAGCACTGTCATGATTTTTTGTTTACCAGGGTGCCAGTTAGAACTTTAACATGCAAAATGTTACTGCACCACCATTCTTTCTTATGACACTTAGTGATCCTCCCATACAATGGCAAAAATGGAGGAAAGTCTTACTCATAATGCAAGGGTTTGTGGCACTTATCTTAGTGCTGAGCAGAAAATGTATTTATTGTTGCACTGTTTAGGGCCTCCAGGCCAAGAGATATTTGAACATCTCCCGAATCTATCTGACAGTGAATTTGCGAGTCTGAATGAATATGAAATTTGTCTTAAAAAGCTTGACTTGCATTATCTTCCCAAGGTGAACACAGTACTTGAACACAACCACTTCGGGAGGAGAATGCAACGTCAAGGTGAATCTGTGGGACAATATATCACAGTTGGGGTGTGTGTTAGATAAGGCCAGAGAGAGCATTTGGCAGAAAGATAATCCATATTTACATTAGGTGCTCACTACAGCCAAAACATGTGAACATTCGAAGGCTTGTGTAGACATTATTCAAAAAGACGCTGCTTCTACTGACAAAGGGGAAACCACAACTATTAAAGAAGTGCATGATAAATCACATTATAAACCGGATAAATCCTCATCAAATTCCAAAATTACTGCCACTAAGAAATTCTTTCAGGGCAAATGCTTCCATTGTGGCACTTTAGGACACATGGCAAACAACAAAGATTGCCCAAGGTGGAAGGTGATATGCAAGAACTGTGGATGCAAGGGTCATTTTGTAAAATGTTGTAATTTGACTAAAGACTTAAACAAAGTAAGGGAGATTGAGTGCCATGATTAGGACATTATTGATGAAGGTACTATTCTTCAGGTGGCCCTTTGGAGGTAGTTTGGGTTAATGAAGAACCTGCCAAAATGGTATTTGACTCTGGAGCCAAAGTGACACTCACACCCATAGACTTTTATGAGCAGCATTTAAATGGGAAGGTTAAGTTATTAAAACCAGATATAAGGCCTAAGGGGTATGGCGGAGAACCCATTGAGCTGCTTGAGTATGTTTGGGGCACAATTGAATTTAAAAACAGGATTGTTCCGGGGAAAATTTATGTGTCCATAACGGGGGACTCGCTCATCATCTGGTCTCATCAACGGGATTTGTATGTGTATTTAAACCCCAACGAGAATCCTTCTGTTCATATGAAAGAAATACCACCTTTTAGAAGTGTCTCAGCTGGGTGTTGTGAGTTGATGAAGGAGTTCCCTGAAGTTTTTACAAAAAGGTTAGGGTGTCTAAAAGATCATCTACATTTAATAAGACTTAAGCCTGATGCACAACCCAAGGTGGTGAGAGTGTGGAACGTTCCTCTACTAGTGAAGAACAGCATGAGGTTGGAGTTGGACAAGCTAGTTAAGAATGGGAGAATACAATAGGTGGAGGCTACGGAGTGGTTGGCTCCTGTAGTTATGGCTCAGAAAGCCAATGGGGATGCTAGACTTTGTGTTCACCTTAGATAACTCAACAAAGCAGTGGTGATTGACCTCTATCCATTGCCCAACATTAATGAAATGTTCTTCTCTCTAAATAAGGCTAAACACTTCTCCTCACTTGACCGAGCGTCCGCATTCCATCAGGTAAAATTACATCCCTCGTCTCAGGAATTGACTGCCTTTGTTACACCATTCGGTACCTTCAAGTTTTTGAGGATGCCCTTTGGACTCATCCCAGCCGCCTCTGTGTTTCAAAGGGCAATGGAAAAGATTCTTAATGGAATTGACGTGTCAAGGTCTACCAGGGCGATGTGTTGGTGTATGGGTCACACCTGGATGAACACAATGGTAGGATACGGGAGGTTTTTGCTAGATTGCAAGCAAGATTGTGAATTAACATTAAAGTTTGAAAAAGGCAAGTTCAATGTGACCGAAATTGAGTACAGAGGCCATTTGGTAACAGCATCTGGTATCAAACCTAAAACTGGTTCGGTGGAGGCGATCAAAAATCTGCGTTCGCCACAACAAGGAGGAGCCAGTTACATTTTTGGGCATGGATGAATTTTGCAATAAATTCATACTACAATTTGCTGAGAAAACAGAATGAATCAGAAGCTTGCTGACAAAGGGGAAGGAGTTTATCTGGTGTCTGCGGTGTGAGAAGGAATTTGAACATATGAACTATGTCTAGATAGATCTATAAATTTGGGACGCTCTGAGACCAAGGATGATACCTACGCGATGACTGATGCTAGCTCAAAGGGTCTAGGTGCTGTTTTAATGCTAAGATCTAAGGGGCAGGAAAGGACCATTTTGTTTATATCAAGAGGGTTGAGAGGTGTAGAGCTGAACTACTCAGTAATTGAAAAGGAGGCGTTAAGGGTCTTCTGGGTGGTAAGAATGTATGGGAGATATTTTTGAAGAAAGGTGTTGATTTTGTGTCTCATAGAATTCGCAAGTGGGTGGTGGCCCTTTAAGAATTCAAATTCGACATGTCATATGTTCCTGGTGTCAATAATTTATTGACAGATTGCTTTTTAATGATGTGTGATATGGAAGAGGTTCCAGAACAAGGTGATTTCTTTGGTGGTGAAGAATACAAGGAGGAAGTAAATGTTTGCCTACTAACTGATGGTATCATACAGTAAGAGGAGTGAAGGAAGAAGCTAATGGACGATGTGGTGTTCCAGAAAGTAATGAGGATGATTTCGGGTGGTTGGTGTGGCAAGGATGAACGTGAGGAGGATCTTAGAGGGTTTTGGCAGGTGAAAGATGATGTGGTTGTGATTTATGGTTTGTTGATGAGGGTAAGTAAGTTAGTGCCTCCCAAAAATGTGAGAAACAAGTTGGAGAATAATACACATGCCAGTCATATGAGAATAGACGAGTCCAAAGAAAGGTTCAGAGAGGGCTATTGGTGGTCGGCGATGGACTTGATGGTTGAGGGAGAGGTGTGGAATTGTATGGCGTGTGTGTGTAGTGATAAGGTATTAAAGTGCAGGACACAACCAATGGTCTTGAGGGAACAAGCTTCTGGTCCATGGGCTGATAAAGCAATGGGCATTTTGGTCCTGTGAAGATTAAGCCTGAAATCAAAATAGTAAACTCTATGGAGACTGCTGTTGCAATACATTTTCTGGAGGAGTTATATATGTTATATAATTATGTTTTCCTTTGACGCTCCTTACAGATAATGTGGTGCAGTTCACCTAAGGTGTGGTGAAGGAGTTCTTGTTGGCAAGAGGCCTAAAGGACAAAAGAGCAGCTTTGTATCATCCAGAAAGAAATAGTGTTTTAGAGAGATTCATAAAGGTGCTTAAGGAGTGCTTACAGCAAGACGTGGTGTGTGAAGTGAATTGGGACTGTGAACTTAGGACGAAGGTGAGGGAATATCAGTTCACTCCACATTCCTTTATGGGCGTTACTCCATTCAGGGGTCGGCTTCCCAATAGGGAGGTGATCTCAGACTGTTTAAATAAGAAAAGAGCAGAGGTTGATGATCAAGTAGGCAAGGTGGAAGGAATGAGAAAGAGACAAGTTGGTAAGGAGGAAACATCTTTTTGATGTGCGGAAAGCAGTCAAAAGAACAATTATGCAGGTGGACGGCTAGGTTAAAATAAAATTGCCAAGAAAGGAAGGCAAGATCTCTCATTTTAGCCAGCCCTTGGTGGTTATCAAAGTGTTTAATAATGCAGTGAAAATGAGTCATTATAAAATCTGGAACCTGAACAGGTTGGCCAAATATCATCAGGTGAATGATGAGACCCAAGGTTCCTGTGACGCCTCTTTCCTGTGTTCAGGTCTCGCCACATTAAATTGTAATCATGAGGTGAGACCAATATGGGTCAAGAGAGTGCCTCTTCATCTACAAGACTGTGTGTAGATTCTGGAGTTGCTGTGCAACCTACATCCTTCTCTGTATATTACTTGTTGGTTTCAATTTCGATTTTGTTCTTTGTTAGATTTCTTTTGTTTACTTTTGTTTATGGTTGGGTGAGGGAGGTGATGTAGTGTTCTGTAGTTATGTGATGATGCATGACCAGGAATGCAGACATGGTTGCTAGGCTGGAATGATAGGACAAAGGTTCTAGCTGAGGGCGGTTAGCCTGTGCTATGGCTAGGGCCTCTCTATCCTGTAAGCTAATAAAGGATCCACTACAACCTTCACAAGATCTCATGAGCTTTCTTCAAAGATCTTAAGATAGTGCAAGGTGTTAATAATTATAATCATAAAGCCCTGACAGTTACACTCTTGCCTTAAGACATAATGTGCTCCAATAGATCTGTGTGAATGTTTTAGAGCTTACAGTTATTTTTTTAAGTGTACTATGTTAGTTATGAAAATAACACTCTTTTAGTCACACTGAGGTAAAACCTCAGTCAACAGTCTTTGTCTATATTCGCTTTCAATGACAATGTGTGTAGTAGTTTTTGTTGGTACATTTTGAGTTATGTGGGTTGTTTTAATTGCTGTAGGAAAGTTAAATACAACTCTAGTTATTAAAGGGCCTGCCAACTAAAATTTCTAAACTGCCTTTACATTTGATAGATATTTTTACATTCTCTTGGTAACATGTAGGCAGAATGAATAAAATGAATGTGTGCGAGCTTATCTTATGAATAAATGTCGGGTTTGAACCACAGTTAAAATGGGCAAATCAAGAATTTTATTTACTTTTACAATCCATATTCATTTTGTTGGTACTCGTACATTGGTATCCCTGCGTGTGATGTTTTTAGAGAGTGGTCATTATGGAGACTAAACGAAATAAAGAACAATTTTTAATAAGATTTAAGCCCATACTTACAAGTCTGTGGAAAGCCACCCTGTGTGGCTTTTCATGGCCTTGTGAATATGAAGTAAAGCAATGCCATGCTCTGCGTGGAAGGGGCGTTCCATAGGTGGTGGTGTTACCATGCAATACCCTTGGTATTTTACACTGCCCCAGATTTACAACATAGTGTAAATCTGGGCTAACGCCTTCCCAAAGCAGGCGCAACGAGGAAAAATGTTCACATTTCTCCTAGTTTTTTCCTCTTTCCACATGTGCTGCATGCTACAGCACACATAGAAGAGGAAAATGCCTCCTTTAATTGTGTTTTGAGCTGCAAGGTGTTCCTTCCTGCACAAAAACGATCATGTCAACAACACAGACACCTTTGCACCATGGTTGTAGTGTGCCTGCATTGGTGCACGGCTGCAGTTTGTGCACTGGCAGAAAGGACAAGAATGCACCGTATCTTGTAGATATAGTGCATTCCTGCCCTTTTCTTTTGCTGTAGGACAGTGCAGCTAGAAGGCTTGCCGCGCTGCCCTACTCCAAAATATTGTAAGTATATGCCCCTTAATCTCTCCCTGCCAACAATTTAATATGTTGGTCTGTAATGCAATTGGTGCTCATGCAGTGCTCCAATACATTCAGGTCGATTTTGGGCTTTAAAAACCTGCAAAAGAAAGCCTTTAGTGAACAGACTACAGTGGATTGAGGCTAATACTAGGCCTGGGCGGAAAACTATGCTACGCTCGTGTAGTTTGCGTAGTTTGCGCAACTACGCGCTACGCGAATTGCAAGTAGCACAGTGCAAAAACGCGTAGCGGGCATTTTTTGCTTGCTCGCGCTCCTCAACGTCAAGTTGGCGACTGCGAGCGAGCAAAATGACATCCCGGCGAGACTTTTTCTCGTTCGCGATCAGCAACATCAAGTTGCCGATCGCGAGCGTGGAAAATAAACCTCCCGGCGAGATTCTCAACGCGGGGAGGTCAGGTTTCTCATTGCGAGTGAGTCGCGTATGCTCGCGACCGCTGCGATGAGAAACTACCAGTCCGCGTTGAGAAAACTGCTGCTCGAGTACAAATCTACTTGAGCGGCAGAAAACGCACCGCTTGCACTGTGCAAGATGTCGCTTGTAATGATTGCACAGTGCGGACAAGCATCCGGCACTGTGCAATCATTGCGAACAGCATTTCCTACCGCACTACGCAGTTCGCGTAGTGCTACGCGTAGCTCGCGTAGTGCGAAGTGCACTTTGCGTAGCTAAGCGTAGCACTACTACGCGAACTACGCCCAGGGTTAGCTTATACATGAGCCACAAAAGAAAAGGATTCAAATATCGGAAACATACAAAGGAACTCCCACAGCTCTTCTAAATAATGTTGTTGTATAATCCATTTGCCTGCGCATCAGTTCTCATGTAAGCTACGCTAGGTTAGTAAGGGTCTGCATGTTTACTATTTACTATGGTGCTTTGGAGGCTGTCCCGGAGCCAGCCGCGTCCTGTCATGCTGCCAATGTGTTATAATCATCAATCTGCTTTAAGGTTCATGCACGAGGAATGTGCGACATTCCGCAGGTAAGCTCTGCATCAAGAACAGTTTTCCTCCTCACAATGTTTTCAGGCTGAACATGGCACTGTTTGGCTTGGCAGAGACAATGCGCTATCTCTAGCAGCGTTTGAAACCCATAAGGTTTTCTCCATTTTCTCAAGTTATTGATTTATTGATCACATACACAGACGCGCTGTAGATGTATAAAAATAATTTCAGCACATTTTGCATTTGAGAGCAAGGATCCTTATCCAGCTGGCAGTACAAGTTGATACCTGCTTCATGTATTACAAATCCCAATGACATTAAACTGGTTTAGACCACTGGGTGATCTTGCACATGCATCGTATTTTCTTTTATTTTTCGTACAGTTGTCATTGTTGGAGTTTACGGAGACAAAGCATGCAGGGAGCACCACACAGATGCAGTCCAACATTTTCCCCTCCTCCTCTCCAGCCACATTTCTTTGCTTCCCTCTCTAACCTTTCCTCCACTGTCCTTGTTTCTTTGTCTTTCCTTTCCTGCCACATCTCTCCATCCCATTCCCTCCCTCTGCTGCTTTCAGGCTTATCTACTCTCTCCTCCTTTATGTCCTCTTCCTGCCCAGAACAATAAGCGTTGGCAAAGCCAATAGGTTTCTTCTATGCAAAATCTGTTGGCTTTGTCAGTGTTTTTTCACATGTTGAAAATGGCTTAAAGTAAAAACAAATTACTATGACACAGCCAGCATTGACCATGACATAGCGCTTAGTTTTTGATTTGAGCCATATTGCACAGCAGCTCAACTGTCCAAAATGTAGAAAAATTGACAAAGCCATAGATATCCCATGGGCAAAACCAACTGGCTTTGCCAATACTTGTTTAGGTCTGACGTTAGCCAAGACTGTTTGATTTTACTAAAAGTTATAATATATTTAGATAAATGGGTTTTCAGTCACCTCTCTTCATCCATTGGTCTGCCCTTGTGTGTTCACATTTTGAATCCACCCACTACAGCATACAGCATGGGGGCAATGGGTCAGCCTACTTCAGCCACTGGTTAACCTCAGTTTGAGTGACAGCATTTAGCCCTTTCACAAGGAGCACATCCATACACAAGGTAGTTCCCTTCAGTGCAAGTGTTATTGTTTTTATTTTACTATCACTTTAGATTTGCCATTTTTAGTAGGTCCTGATCTTTCTTTCTTTCTTTCTTTCTTTCTTTCTTTCTTTCTTTCTTTCTTTCTTTCTTTCTTTCTTTCTTTCTTTCTTTCTTTCTTTCTTTCTATCTTTCCTAGTTTCTTTCTTTCTTCCTTTCTTTCTTTTGTTCTTTCTTTCTTTCGTTCTTTCTTCCTTCCTTCCCTAATTTCCCAAAGGGAAGAGGATGGCATCCAATGCCAGGTCGATTGTCTTCTTTAGATCTGTGTTAGCCAAGACCTGATTTCACTAAAATTATTTGAACAACATAGTTACCTAAAGGTGTTTTCAGACAGACTTCGTCCATTAGTACGGGGTCTTGTTGTTCACATTTTCTTCCAACCACTTCAGCATGCAGCAAGAAGCAATGTGTCAGCACACTTCACCCATTGGTTTACTTCACTATGAGTTATAGCGTGCTGCCCTTTCACAAGGAGCACATCAACATACTAAGAAGTTCCCTTCAGTGTCAAGGTGCTTTTTGAGAACAAAACAAATCTTTGCCTTTAACCAATGTTTTTTTAGACTGATGAGGGCCTAGAAGCGCATGAACAATAAAGTTTTGCAAAAACCATGACAAAACAAAACAAGAATTGTCAAAAGGCTGCCGGCCAATGCCAAACATATTGGCTTTGACAATGCTTGTCATTGTCTCTGTCTTTGGTCGAAATCTAATCCTGGTTAGTACCAATAATACCATATAATCTGTCAAACCAGAGGATGTTCTCTGTTTGGGATCTAGTCAGTGTACACACTTCCTACAAATTCAACAGCACACGGGGCAATTATTAGCATACCTGTTGGAAGGCTCTGCTGATATTGTAATGATTTGATGAGAATGATTCAATTACTTACTGGTAATCTTCATTACCCTGATTAGTACTCCTCCTTGTCCCAGTCCCAACAGTTTGAGGTGAGTCCACCTCCCACATAGTAGTTCACCACGCCCAGGGTCAAAGGTCTGCATTTACACATATTTCTTTTATGTTTATTATCCCTGTATAAATGTTCCCCATGCCGCACAACTTCCTGTATATCTCAAGTCTAATATTTGAGGTGCAACAGGGAGGGAGAGAGGATTGTGGACTCGGACAAAGAGGAGTATTAAGCAGAGTAATAAAGATTATCGGTAAGTGCTTGAATCATTACCCCTCATATCCGTCCTCCTAGTCCCAATCGTAAAAGTTTTAGGATTTACCAAGTGACAAAATTGCACCTACAATAGATGCTGCTGAAAGTATTTAATAATATCAACAATTACTGCATTGCTGACTTCAAGATAGTAGAACCAAACTTAACAGCAGCCCATTCCATACACATGAAGCCTATGTGGACATATGGTGGGATTTCCAGGTCATACTCACAGGTATCCCACCTAGTGTTACAACACGTGCTTGCCCCAAGTAGACTCCACCTCAATAGGCACAGGACTCCTATTAACAAATCACACTGGTGAAAGCCCCGGACCTATTCAGGCCTGCGAGAGTAGGGCTGAAACATGTTGGTTAAAGAAGGGTCATAGGACCATTGAATCCTAGATACCCTGAATTGTTATTCAGTTTTACTGTACCCAACCACTCCGGAAATAAAGTGAAACATTGGAGCGGTTTAGGGATTTACAATCTGTAGTTAATTCTTTCTCATAAAAGCTCCCTGGAACATAGTTGAGCCCACCCTGACCTTTAGTAGTCAGGGTGAACCCGAAGATGAAGCATGACACTACTAGAGTGTGTGAGGGTTATTTAAAGAAAAGGAATGTTTCCTTTCCTGCGCCTATTGACACGTAGTCTAGTTAGGGCGAACACTCCCTCATCACGTCAAGTATTGTGACACTAGGTGGTATATCTGTGAGTATTGTATAGTGAGTTTGGGAGGAAGTATGCCCCCTCTCCTTTCCTATTGGTGAAAGGACCTCTCCACCCTCCAGGACTGGCTAGTGGTTCCCTGACTCCCAGTTCCTAATTTACAGTAAAGGGATGCCCAGTTTGCCACCCTACATATTTCTAGAGAAGAAGCACCCCCCACCTCCATCTAAGATGCTGACACTGCTCTAGTTGAGCAACCTTGAATGTAAAAAGGAATCATCTCCCAAACAGATTTATAGGCTTGAGTTATTACCTGATGGACCCATCTACTTATAGTCTGTGTCATTGCTTTTTTCCCCTTGTTGGCTAATCCATGATATAAGAAGAGAGAAATAGAAGACCTGAAGTCTTTTGTTTGGTCAAAGTAGGTAGATAAAGCTCTCTTCACAACTAAAGAAGATGTTATCTCTGAGTCAGAGTCTAGAAAAACAGGTAGTACTATTTCCTGTGATAAATGGAAGTGAGATTGGATCTTCAGGACAAACGTCAGGTCCAACTTCGGAGCAACTCAATCAGGGAAAAATTTCAGATAGGGAAAAAAGTAACCAGGATTCCCAGTTCATCCAAACTCTTTGCTGACAACAAGAAAGGCTATTTAAGAGGAAAGCCAAGCTAAATCTGCTTGTTCTCAATGCTTAAAGGGATCTTGTTGAGTACCCCTCAAAATGTTAGCGAGATCCCAGGCAGAAACAGGGCTCTGAATAGGTGGTCTCCTCAAATGGAAACTCCTTGGAAGTCTAACTGGTGAAGGAGAAACCTTTGAGTAATCCTCCTTTATCTTAAGTGCTTTAATAGCTGGCCAATGAGAGGCTAGAATAGATGGAGCTAGCCCTGTACTAAAACAGCCCTTAGGAATTCCAAAATCTTGAATTGATCCAAAGATGATGGATTCAGGTCTTTAGCAAGATACATTTTATGAGAAGAACCTCAATGCTTCTTGTAAGAAACAAAAGGTTGAGGGTTTTCTTGAAGGTAGACTATCCATGGCAACTAATCTGAAACAGCCCATTTCCTCCAGGCCTATCCTCTCAAGAACCAGGCCATCAATCAGAGCTGGCGGAGTTGAAAAAGTGGTAACTGAAGAGACTGGAGTGGAGAAGGATGGAGCAAAAGATGTAGAAACCCATCTTTGGACATGGTCATGGAAGAGAGAACCAAGGACGCAATGGCCAAAACGGGGCAATGAATAATACTGCATTCCTCTCCTCCCGATTCTTCTGAAGCAGTCTTGGAAGGAGAAAAATCAGTGAGAAAGCACAGAAGATGCTTTGAGGACAAGAAATCGATAGAGCATCTACTGACCATGCTTGGGGGAACCACTCCTAGCAGAAAATTGGGAGCATCGCAATACATGGTTACGCAAGAAGATCCATCCAGGCTGTCCTGCAGTGGGCACATATTCTATTGAACTCTCTGGTTGAAAGATGGTATAACACCGATGATGGAACGTTCTGGCTGAGGCAGTATGCTTGAAAGCTCAAACACCCCTGGTGTTCAAACACTGCCTACTACAGCAAAAGGTGAACATCTGCCCAGGCAAAGTTCTGCTTTGCTACCTAATTCAACTCCCTGCTCTTTGTTTCAGCTTGGAGGCTGAGATAGCATCTTGTAACCTGGTTGTCAGTTTTTATCAAGACATTCCTTCCATCCTTCCATCCAGCCTCGGGGTGAAAGCCTGCAAAGCTCACCACGCTGCCTACAACACCCTGCAGCCAGACGGATGAGGGGAGACTTTCCTCTCCTACCCAGGGACCCTTCATTTTTTGACCCGCAGTGCCATTCCCAATCCCCATAGACTGGCGTCTGTCGTTAGTTAGAGTGTAACAAGGTATTGAAGTGGGACTTCTTTTGATAAATTGTCCTGTGTCAACCACCACCCAAACGTTAGACTTATCTCAGGAGTTACAGGAATCAGACTCCCATAGTTCTTCATGCTGGGGCAGCAATGATTGAGAACATGGCTCACCAAGGGCTTGAGATGGTATTACACCCAAGGAACAACCTCTGTTGAGGCCACTATCAGTCCTTGCTTTTTTAGTTAAGTCCCTGCTGTTGCCCTTAGTTGACTGAGGATATGAATTAGGCTCTATTGAATGTCTGTAATTCTCTGTAGAGGTAAGAGAATCCGGCCCAAGTGATGGTTGAAATGGGCTCCAATAAACTACTACTCTATAGATGGTTTTAGGTTGCATTTGTGGAAGTTGATGATGAAATCTAGTTCCAGAAGAACTTTAATCACCAAAGCTTCTTTCTCTTGCACAGTATGAAAAGAAGATGCAAATAACAACCAGTCATCAAGATATGGGAATTGAAGATAAGCAACAACTGGTGCCAGTACCTTGGTGAAGATCCTGGGAGATGTTGATTGGCCAAACGAAAGAGCTTGAAATTGAAAATGTTAGTCTCCCACTGCAAACTGAAGGAATTGTTGGCTGGAAGGATAAATTAGGACATGGAAATATGCGTCCTGTAAGAGTTGACATCACAGGGAAATTGTTCTATATCAATAATGGGATGATAAAGCGAAATCATGCTGAATGTCTATACTAAGACATATTTTTCAAATGTTTCAGGTCCATAACTGTGCTTAGTTATTCATCTGCTTTAGGATTAGGAACCAGAACCAGGATAAAATAAAATCCCTTTTTCCTCTGGTACAATGACTCTGGGACAACTGCCTTCTTTTCTAATAATGTTTGCATTCCCAAGAGCATTGCTTGAGCTTTCGAGTCTTCTTTTTGTAATGGGGTGGGTTTGAAATTACCTTCAGGTGGACTCTGTGAGAATGGAACATAATATGTTCTTGATTATCTCAAGTACACAGCGATCTATGTTGGAAGTCTTCCAATGATGTTTTAACCTTGCTTCAACTTCCAGATAGTCATTTCTGTGGTTGTTTTTGAACATTTGTGTTGGATGGTTGGGATTGGCTCTGAAAAGTGGGTGCGGGGCCACAAAAGGGACGTCTGTCCTGAAAACTTTGAGCTGGACATTTACAGATAAATTACTTTTTAGTGTATACAAGCTTGAAAGGTATGAGAATTCTCATCTCTTCTGCTGCTTTTTGAATAATTTCATCTAGTTCATTTCTGAACAGCTTAGGGCCTGTGAAGGGTAGCATTTGGATCAGAGTTCTCTGACTGGACTCTAATTTCCAGGATTTCATCCACAAGACCAGATGTCCAGTCATTGTGGCACCCTATGAGACTGTGGCCACTCCAAGAATATAAAATGCTACATCAGAAAAGAATTTATATAACAGTTCCATATTTGCCAAAATACAAGTAGGATCGCCATTGTTTTGGATGCAGTCATATAGGGCTTGAAAGTCTTTTAGCAACACTTGGGTGGATTATGCTGCATGCATATTCGCTCTGTCTGCGAAACTAGAGGCAGCATATGTTTTTTTATAATTATTTTTATTTATATTACAAATTCCAATGGTAACAATGTCATGTACATCCATCGTGGGTAGCATATACTCAGTTGAGTGTTGCCCCTACTTTCTTATCCACCACCTCAGGAAGCGTGGATTCTTCTGTCACCAGATTAGATGTAGAAGTCATTAAGGCTAAGATTGTATTGACTTTTGGTCCCAGAATTGAGAGCCCTGGACATATTTGCTCTTTTGATCCTCATCTGCTTCATTATCTTGCCTTTTAAAATGTTTAGCTCTAGGTTCTAATGGAGCAGAGTCAACGACTCCTTAATTCATACATTATAGGTCAGTTCTTTAGATTAAGAGAACCTCTTTCTCCTCAGCATCTTGCAGCTGCACATTATGCTACTTAGATGTCGCCTTTCCCCCTCCATAGCTTCAATCAGGAAAGAGACTTGCTAGAGAATTGCCCCTCCTGTTTTATAGTTGTTGTCAATGAGATCACGCTTCACTTGGGATCTTGCTGCCAAACAAACAGTGCTGCCTGACTCACACGCTTGTGCACCAGCAGTGATTCGGGATACCGATTAGCGGCTCCCAATCGGCTAAACCACCAGTGCTGCTCTGCTCCCTGCCCCATCCCAGCACATAGGCGGGGAGTGCTCCAGTGGTCAGTGAAATACCAATACCTCTGCACCTAGCAAAAATGGTCCACTTAAAGTGAGTAACAAAATATTTCTACATTTTTCCGTTTAACACAAAGAGAATAGTGAGCATTAAAAATTTTAACCAGGGGTTGAAATTTCTACTAGAAGGGTAAGCCTCAGTCATAAATCCTCCTCAAGACAGGGCACACTCTCCTGTGCACCGTGGGACAATGCTGTGCATTGCACAAGGTACCATGTTTGTCCACCAGTGCAGGGGATGATACCAGTCAGGTAAGTGTTTGTAGATATGGCACTGTGCTGTGTTTCTCGTTTGCTCAGTGCAGTGCAGTATATTTTGATGTTGCGCTGTCCTTCTACTTGGAACCTTAGTAGATTTCTGTCTTTGACTCGAAAGCCTATCTGTCCTTGTGTGTCTCGATGCCACCTCCTGTTTACTTAGAGCAGCCTTGCGGGAAAAGGGCGCCTCCTTGCTATTCAGATTTCGTGCCAACACTGTAAAATATTTATTGTGCTTTCCACTTGGGTATCAAACAAACCTTGCTACGATCCCTTGTCCGTGTGACAGCAAGTCAGGTCAAACTATGCTACATTTCTTATTGTTCTGCAAATTCTATGAATTTTAAACAAGATTATTCCTAATTCCATTTTTTTTAAAGAAATACAGGGACATCAGACAGTGTAGAGCTATGTTTTCTAGTGGTATTCTTCTGCCTGACTATGAAACATGCCTTCATGTAGGTTCTTTCTTAAAGCATGCAATTAGGGCACGTAGTACTTTACCATTTTGATAAATGTTGTATGTACATCTCGCAATTTAATTACTTGTAAAACGAAACTTGTCGATCCTGTAGTGGATCCGCAGATCCACACACCACCAACAATGCTGAGATTGGCTGGCCTCAAACTGAGAGAAAAGTCATTGTGTGAATCGGAGCAAGGTTCCTGGTGGAGGGAAATAAAGTATCAGTAGGATATAAGGGGTCAGGATAGAGGTATCCTGAGCCAATGGGACTGATGGAGGTGTCTGTGAGGGACCCCTCATGGGCAAGAAATTATCCAAAATTAAAGGTTTTTTTGTGCCCGAAGATCCGCGGATCCACCGTGGTGCTCAGTGTGGCCCAATGTGAAACCACGGTGGATACAGACCTCATTTGAAAAAACATATACACCCACTCTCAGGTCCACTTACACATTCTCTCACACACTCACACACCCAGTCACACATCTATACAGCCACTCACACACCCATCAGTCACTCACACATCCATTCAGAGACCCAGAGAACCACTCACAGACCCACACAGGCACTCACACAGCCACCCACACACTCACACACCCACTTACACACCCACACAACAAAAGGTTAAAGGGATGTTATAGTTGAGAAATAGAGTTAAAACAACCTTAGAAATTCACTGAATTTCTAAGGTTGTTTTAACTAAAACAACCTTAGAAATTCCTAACTGAATTTTACACACAGATTTTACACGCACGAAACTACAGTTTCGTGTGTGTAAAATCTGAACCTATAGTTAGGTTCAGATTTTACACACACGAAACCGTAGAAATTCAGCATTTATAGTTATAGTTATCTCAAGCAACTATAACTTGTGCCGTAAGTTAACTATAACTCGTGCACTTTCCATGCACTGCTAATTACCTCACATATTACATCAATCATGACGTCTTCTATGACATCATTGATAATATCACTGTAACATTTGCAGTGAAATTATTGATGAGAAAACTGTGCATTGCGGGGGCTGTGTGAGTGGATGACTTCATCCACAGAACTACTCACACATCCACTAACACACCCACACAACACTCATACGCCCACTCATACACTCATACAACCACTCACACACACACTCCATCATCCATAGAGCCACTCACTCATACACACACTCACTCACTCATACAGCCTCTCAAAAGAGCCACTTATTCACCCATACAACCACTGACCAACCCACACAACCACTTACATACCCATTCATACATCTATACAAGCTCTGACATGCCCACTCACTCACCCATACAGCCACTGACACAGGCACTCACTCTCCAATACAGCCACTCACACACCAACTCACTTAACAAAACACTCACTCAAAAAGCCACACACTCACCCATACAGCCATTTATACACCCAGTCACTCACCCCTACAGCCACTCACACAGCCACTCAGTCACCTATACAGCCACTCACACACCCACTCATCCACCCATACAGCCACTCAACCAGCCACTCACTCACCCATACAGTCACTCACACATCCACTCACTCACCTATGCCACCACCCACTCACCTAATCAGCTACTCACACACCCACTTATTCACCCATTCAACTACTCACACACCCACTTATTCACCTATTCAGCCACTGAAACACCCACTCACATACCCATATAGCCACTCACTCACCCACCTACTCACACACAGATACACACAGTCACAGTCACTCACATAATATATGTTAGAAATAGTATCACTTATTAGAACATTGGAATGTTGGAAGCTCCATTGAAAACAATGGAGTGCTCCGGGCTTATAATGGCTGGTATAAGCCCGGAGCTCCAACATTCCAATGCTTTTTTGTGGCTGTGAACAAAGGCTTCAGGGAGCCTGAGTCCCGCTGCCTTGTTAAAGTCCCTCGCCTTCGGCTTGGGCCTTTAACGCTGCAGCGGGCCTTTAAAAGCCGGTATAGCCCGCTACGGCGGGCTATAAGGCTATATTAGCATTACACAAAGTATACTAGTTTAAATTTTGTAGTACCTTTGAATATATGTTTAACACATAAACTTTCAGAAAACATTCACAATCACTAGATGAGATTTCATCAGTAATTTCACTGAACATGTCATGAGTGATCTAATATGTGAGTTCATAAGCAGTGCATTGCTGGGGCGTAAGTTATAGTTAGCTCAGGTAACTAACTATAACATCCCTGTAACCTTTGATTTTTTTCAGTGAATTTCAAAGTTTTTTTAATTCGATTTCCTAACTATGATATCCCTGTAACCTTTGGGTTTTTCTGTGAATTTCTACGTTTTTATAAAACAAAATCCTAACTATAATGTCCCTGCAACCTTTGGTTTATTTTGTGAATTAGTAAGGTTTTTTAAATTTTGTTAATGTAATTGTAACCTGTAATCTTAGAGGATGGGTGGTTTGGTTCTGTGTATTGCTGAGTGAGTGTGAGTGCTATAAGAGTATGTGAGTGGGTGTGTAATTGGCTGTATGGGTGAGTAAGTGGGTGTGTGAGTGGCTGTATGGGTGAGTGAGTAGCTCTGTGACTGGGTATATAAGTGAGTGATTGGCTATGTGAGTGGCTGTATGGTAATCTTCACGAAGTGAGCTGCTTGCACTGTTGGGACTGCTCGGGCATCACTGAACCTGCTGCACCATGGTTACACACCTGAATTTATTGCTGCTGTTGCTTGATATTTACAAACAGAATGCTAATGTCTGTGTGGTGGGCTGCTTGCACTCTTGGGCCCATTCCGGTCTCACTGCACCTGCTGCACTATGACCACGTATCTTAGTTTATTGCTGCTGTAGCTTGATATTTACAGGATTTGCAGAAATTTTTGTAAATGAATTTTTATTCGAATCGCAAATTTATCCCGATATGTATAATTCAGTATCACGCGAGGTTCGCATAACCAGCATGTTTTTTTTATAGCACTAAAAAACATATATACACTGTGTAAAATTAATGTTCGAGGTAAGTGATTAACTAAAATAATAAAGAAACTTCTATAGTAATTAGGAAAAAAAGTTTAAAATGTTGTCTAAATATATTTTACGGAGTCACAATGACAATGGCATCGCAAGCCACATGTGACACAGGAACAAATGGATTTTACTGGTTAAAACAGCTTTCAATCATTTATACAAGCAGCCGCAGCCCGTGCAGGTAAGAGCGGTGGGGCCCGGTAGGGGGGATTTCAACGGACGATGACAAGGGAAAATAAATAATTCATTTTCCCTCATCATCAATCAATCAATCAGGGAACTGTAAGCGCACTGCTCACCCGTGAGGGTCTCAGGGCGCTGGGGGGGGAAGTAGCAGCTCCGTTCAGTCGAAGAGCCAGGTCTTGAGTGTCTTCTTGAAGATGTTCAGGAAGGGGGCGCGTCTGATGTCAATCGGGAGCTCGTTCCAGGTTTTGGCTGCGATGTAGGAGAAGGCTCTTCCACCTGTTCTGTCTCTGCGGATGCGAGGGGTTTTGGCGAGGCTGAGGTCGGCGGAATGGATGTTTCTTTTCGGTAGGTGGAAGGAGATTCTTTAGTTGAGGTTTTGGGGTCCGGTATTGTGGAGGCATTTGTAGGCATGGGTGAGTATTTTGAAAGTGACTCTCTTCTCAATGGGGAGCCAGTGGAGGTTCCGCAGGTGTTGTGTGATGTGTTCGTGTCGAGGGATGCCGAGTACAAGTCTGGCTGCGGTGTTCTGTATAGTCTGGAGCTTGCGGAGCAGAGACTTGTTGATCCCGGCGTAGAGGACGTTTCCGTAGTCAAGTCTGCTGGTTATGAGTGCGTGGGTGATGGTCTTCCTTTTAATCGGGGGATCCATTTGAAGGTCTTTCGGAGGATGCAGAGGATGTTGAAGCAGCTAGAGGTGACGGCGTTGACCTGTCGGGTAATGTAGAGGGAGGAGTCGAGTACGATGCCGAGGTTCCGGGCGTGGTGGGTGGGGGTGGGAGGGCTGCCGAGGACGGTGGGTCACCAGGTGTTGTCCCATGCAGAGGGGGAGGATCCGATGACGAGGACCTCTGTCTTCTCCGAGTTGAGTTTCAGGCAGCTGTTTCTCATCCAGGATGCGACGTCCTTCATTCCTTCCTGGAAGTTGAGTCTGGTAGTGGTGGGGTCCTTGGTGAGGGAGAGGATAAGCTGGGTGACGTCGGCATAGGATACTATGCTGAGTCCGTGCTGTCTGACGATGGCAGTGAGGGGGGCCATGTAGATATTGAAGAGCGTGGGGCTGAACAATGATCCTTCTGGTACTCCGAAGTTGATTTCCATGGGCTCGCAGAGGAAGGGAGGTAGTCTGATTCTTTGGGTTCTGCCGCTGAGGAATGAGCGGATCCAGTCGAGGGCCGTTCCTTGCATGCCGGCGTCATGGAGTCTGGGGGTGAGTGTGCACCTCTCCCCCTCGAGCACAGAAAGACCGTCACTCACGCCCTCGTCACCAGCAGACTCGACTACGGCAACGCACTCTACGCCGGAATAAACAAAAACCTCACCCGCAAGCTACAAAACATCCAGAACGCCGCCGCAAGACTGGTCCTCAACCTGCCAAGACACTGCCACATCTCCCAGCACCTGCGCACACTCCACTGGCTCCCCACCGAGGCTAGAATCACCTTCAAGATCCTCATCCATGCACACAAGGCCCTCCATGACACCGGACCAGCATACCTGAACAGCCAAATTCCACGCACCCCAAAGGACCCTACGATCAGCCCAGCTCTCCTACGCCGTAGTCCCCGGCACCAGAAAGACCAGATCGGGAGGCCGCTCCTTCTCCTTCCTCGCGGCCAGAGCCTGGAACGCCCTTCCCCTCCACCTCAGACAGACAACATCGCTCCCCATCTTCGCGAGAAACCTCAAGACCTGGCTCTTCGACAGACCCCCTCCTTGATGGACTGGAACCTGCATCCCCCCCAGCACCTTGAGACCCTCACGGGTGAGTAGTTGCGCTTAACAAACACCTGATTGATTGATTGATTGAGTGTGCGGTGGGAGACGGTGTCGAAAGCTGCCAAGAGGTCGAGTAGGATCAGGGCCGTGGTGTGTCCTTGGTCGAGGAGGGTGCGGATGTCGTCTGTGGCGGCAGGTAGAGCAGTCTCGGTGCTGTGGTTGCTGTGGAATCCGGATTGGGAGGAGTCGAGGATGGAGTTCTCTTCAATGAATTTTGTTAGTTGTGCATTGACGGTCTTCTCAGTGACTTTGGCCGTGAATGGGAGGAGGGAGATGGGCTGGTAGTTCTTGAGGTCCGTGGGATCAGCTGAGTGCTTCTTGAGCAGGGGTCTGACTTCTGCACGTTTCCAGTCATCTGGAAAGATGCCGGTCTTGAAGGTGGCATTGATGGTGCGTTGTAGTTCTGTGGCGATGGCGGCTCTGTGGAAGATGTGCGGTGGGCAGGGGTCCGTAAGGACCCCTGAGTGGATGCCTTTCATGGTCAAACCAGTGTCTTCGGCGGTGACCGGGGTCCAGGAGGAGATGGTGGGCTGGCTGGCGTTGCTGGAGAGGGAAGTGGTTTCAGATTCGGGTGACTGGTTGTTGAAGTTGTCGTAGAGGCTCTTGATTTTCAGATGGAAGTAGGATCCGAGCTTGTTGCAGAGGTCCTGGGAAGGGGTGATGTCCTTGGTTTCACTGGCGGGCTTGGTGAATTCCTGGATGTTTCTCCAGTTCTTCTCGAGGCATCTGCAGGTACATCTGGATTCTTGGAGGTCGACGGTGAACCAGGTGGCCTTCCTGGTGCGCTGTCTGTCGGGGCAACGTAGGGGTGCGAGCTTGTCTGCACAGTTGGAGATCCATCTGTGGAGTTCTTTGGCTGTGAAGTTGGCGTCGGTCGAGGTGGTGGGGGTGTCGTGGTTGAGAGTGGAGTTGAGCTGCTCCTCAGTGACTTTGCTCCAGTTCCTTCGTGGAGGGTATGGTGCGGGTTTGGGCGGGTCATTGTCTGTCGAAATCTCCCCCACCGGGCCACACTGCCCTACCACTCTTATCTGAACGGGCCGCCGCTGTATACAAGAAATCCCCTCCCAAATTGTACATTCTTTAGGTGTGACTATCAAAATTCACACCTGTATATCTACATCAAAAGTTTTATTTCCAAGTTGGTGTTTTTTTGATCACTTAAAAAAAACAGGGCATTTCCTGCTCAAGATTTTCAGCAGTAGCTTGGAAGTTCCTATTCTGATGAAGAACCTGCTCCAAATAAACAGTGCATTGTGTGGAATGTTTTTACAATTCCAAGTGGAGAAAAGAAGGTGGTGACCCAGAAGGTAAAATGCACTTTGTGTGAGAAAGTATTTTCTAGAGGAACGGAAAAGAAGTATTGTTGGGACGACAAGCGTGCTTAAGCATTTAAAAACAATTCACTCATGAGATCTTGCTAGGGTAGAAAGGGAGCACGATGGAAGCTCTCCTTCTACATCCTCGGGTGTGGGTCATCTGGCACCAGAAGATACTTTATCAAATAATGCTCCAGCTACACCAATGAACCCGGCAAGAGCTCCTGAACTTGTGAACATTGGCACTTATTGCACAGTCTGCAATAAAGTATTAACTGTTGGCAAACAATCCATCCCTGCCATTCTTGATGCTGTAAAAATTCACAAGTGTTAATTTTTTGGTTGAAGACTTATTGCACAAGTTGTGCAAATTCTTTATCTACAATTTTTTTATAGTTGTCATTGTTGAAAATTTAGCAAAAAAGAAAATTTAAAATAAACAAAAACTACAAATCTTAAAAAAGGTTCCTGTTGGAACCACCTTTTCTGGTTTAAAGAAAGACAAACTATATGTTAAATGGTTGTTATTGTGTGAGTGTCTGTATACGTGAGTGAGTGGCAATGGGTGTATTGGTGTGTGAGTGGCTATATGAGTGAGTGAGTAGGAGTGTTAATGGCTGTATGGGCGAGTGAGTGGGTGTATGAGCAACTGCATGTGTGTGTTAGTGGTTGTATGAAAGGCTGTATGAGTGAGTGAGTGACTGTGTGAGTGGCTATGTGGGTGAGTCAGTGGGTGTGTGAGTGGCAGTATAAGTGAGTGATTGGGTGTGTGAGTGGCTTTATAGGTGAGAGAATGGCTATGTGAGTAACTCATTGAGTAAGTGACTGGGGGGCATATTACCAAGGATGTGCGATAATTATCGCAAAGCGCACTTAGCGCTGTTTTTTTTATCGCCGGCTATCGCTGGATTACATCGTGGAGATAACGCGTTATTATCAACGCTTATCTCCAAGGCGATAGAAAATCCAGCAATAGCGACGAAACCCAGCAATAGCGCGCGAAATCCAGCGATAAATTCCACGCACTAATGAAAAGCTTGCTAATAGGCAGGTGAGGACTTAACCTTACAATCCACCTCCCATTGACTAGAATGGTTAAGTCAAGTTTTAAAGAGGTGTTAAATTCCAGCGATAATCGCGGTTAGCGCAAATTATTTTATCGCTTTGCGGCATTGCTAATAGGGGGAAGTTGTGTTTGCGACTGTTTTCAGTAGCTTTTAGTTGGGAACGCCTACTTTGCATGTCATTAGCGATAATTATCGCTGACATGCAAAGCGGCAAGAAAACGGCCACTTTCGCCATAAAGCTGTCGCTAACAGCTGTTAGCGACAGCTTGCTAATAGGGCGATAAAAATATCGCCGCTTTAGCGGCAAAAAGTTCCGCTAAAGTGGCGATACTGCCCTTGATAATATGCCCCTGGGTGTGTGAGTGGTTGAATGAGCGAGTGAGTGGTTGTGTGTGTGGCTCTATGGCTGAATTAGTGGCTGTGTGAGCAGCTATATGGGTGAATCACTGGCAATGTGATTGGCTGCATAGGAGAGTTAGTGGGTGTGTGAGTGCCTGTATGGCTGAGTGAGTGGATATGTGGTTGGCAATATGGGTGAGTGAGTGACTGGCTATGTAAGTGGCTGTATGAGTGAGTTAGTGGGTGCATAAGTGGCTATATGGATGAGTGAATAGGTGTGTGTTTGGCTGTATGGGTGAGTGACTGGCTGTATGTGTGGCTGTATGAGTGAGTTAATGGGTGCATGAGTAACTTTATGGGTGAGTGAGTGAGTGGGTGGGTGTGTGTGGTTATGTAGGTGAATGGGTATGTGAGTGGCTATATGTGTTGACTGAGCAGGCATGTGAGTTGCTGTATGAGTGGCTATATGAGTAGCTGTATAAGTGAGTGAGTGGGTGTGTGAATGTGTGTATGGATGAGTGAGTGGCTCTGTGAGTGGCTGTGTGGGTGAGTGAATGGCTGTTTGGGTGAGTGTATAGGTGAGTGGGTGGCTGTGTGAGCAGCTGTATGGGAGACTGACTGAGTGTGTGAGTGGCTGTATGGGTGAGTGAGTGCCTATGTGAGTGGCTGTATGTGTGAGTGAGATGGTGTGGGAGTGGCTCTATGGGTGAGTGAGTGGGTGTGTGAGTGGCTGTATAGGTGAGTGAGTGGGTAAGTGGCTGTATGGGTATATTAGTGAATTTTTTAGTAGCTGTATGGGTGAGTGAGTGGGTGTGTCAGTGAATGTATGGGTGAGTGAGTGGCTGTGTACATAGCTGTACAAGTGAGTGAGTGGCTGTATGGGTAAGTGAGTGCCTGTATGAGTTCCTGTATATGTGAGTAACTAGGTGCATTAGTGGCTGTATGGGTGAGTGAGTGGATGTGTGAGTGAGTGAATGAGTGTGTGTGTTAGTAGCTGTATGGGTGAGTGAATGGGTATGCCAGTGATTGTGTGGGTGAGTGAGTGGGTGTGTGAGTACCTGTATGGATGAGTGAATCACACTGTGAGCGGCTGTATGGTAGACTGATTGGGTGTGTGAGTGGCTGTATGGTTGAGTGATTGGGTGCATGAGTGGCTGTATAGGTGGATGAGTGGGTGTGTGAGTGGTTGTATGGGTGAGTGGGTATGTCAGTGGCTATATGTGTTTTACTGAGTGGCCGTGTGAATTGCTGTATGAGTAGCTGTATAGGTGAGTGTGTGGATGTGTGAGTGTTTGGATGAGTGGCTCTATCAGTGGCTGTATGGGGGACTAATTGGGTGTGTGAGCAACTGTATAGATAAGTGACTCGGTGTGTGTGTGGCTATATGGGTGAGTGCGTGCCTGTGTGAGTGGCTGTATGCGTGAGTGAGTTGGTATTTGAGTGGCTGTATGGATGAGTGAGTGGGTGTGTGATTGGCTGTATAGGTGAGTGAGTACTTGTGTTAGCAGCTGTTTGAGTGAATAAGTAGATGTGTCAGTGACTGTATGGGTGAATGAGTGGGTGGGTGTATGAGTGCATGCACCGGTGTGTGACTGAATGTGTGAGTGGTTGCATCAGTGTATGTCTAGATGTCTCAGTAGCTGTAACACTATCTGCCTTGGTGTATACCTTAAGAATATAAGTTTGTTTAACAACACAGAAAGAACTAATTAATAAAGTACATTACTTCAATAGATGGTGCCATTCATCTGTATAAAAAGAAAAAAACATAAATATAAGTTAGTATTACATTTTACAAAATTACACAATAAACTTTACATTTTTGCAATGCAGAAGTTCATATCATATTTTAAACAAAACAGTAGACATTTCTTGTGCTGTAATAGTATCTTGCATTACATTAAAGCATTCCATGTTCTCTTTTTTACTGTTCTCAGCTTCAATACTTGTACACCATAAATGATGTACTGTGTAAAGATTCACCCTTGAACAATGAGAAAAACAGTCACATAGATTGTAGAAAAACCCCTAGAACTACATAGTATTTCACTAGAAATGAGTGACACTATGCATTGCACTCACTACAATTATTTAATCAATTGGTTTGCCTATTGTTACACAACCAATCTAAACAAACATATGTTAAAAATCACTCCTTTATTATTAAAAGCGGTACAATACTGCTAATAGAAATAAAAGACACTGGGATATGGAGGTCCTTATAAAGACATCACCCCTGGTAGGCCAAATGATGTCATAAATATTGACAGTGCACCTAGAAAAAATATACTATACCACTTTTTTAACGGTAATCCTGCTTAGAACTTTGGTTGAAGGAACAGAAGATAAAAATTTGGTAGCTTAAAAGGTAGCTTTTGCTTCAATTTAAGGTTGCTGTCATTACATTCCATCCATCCAGTTTCACTGTTTAAATAGACAGTATAGTGTCCAGATGTTACACTAAGTCCTTCATGAAAGATGATAGCCATTACTATAAGTTCTTCCAGAAATAGATATTTGTCCTGCTTTGAAGTTTGCAATCTCTGTTTCTGATTTACTTCCATCTGCTCTACAACATTGTAGCATTAATATAAGATACTTCTTCGTACATGTAATGTTGACATAACATCTGATCAACAATTTGGGCAGGTATTGTTTTGTTTAGCATTTTTGAACAATCTGTCAAAAGATACAGTTTTGCAATCCAGTAGAGTTAAATACAGAAAGCGTTCCAAATCTATTTGTGTACTTGACGTGAAAGAGCAATCTTCACACTCATGGTTCCATGAGTAACTCAGTCCAAATAAGTCATCAATACTTATTTCCTCTTCTCTAAAACTCTAAGGACGAACATTACAAACTCCAGTGCATCTTGTTGAGTGTTTTGAGTAAATTCTACTGATCCACTACATATATCTACAAGTTGAGATGTATGGATAGTCACAGCATATGCTAGAGGAAACTGGAAACTGCTTCCGCCGAACATGCAAGTCTTTTACAAGCAATAAATGTACAATTCACCTCCCAATCTGCTTTACACCATCAATCTGATCAAATGTTATTGCTAAGTATTCAATCTCATTCCTATTTGGAAAGTTGGATTGATTAATCACTTTACCCATATCAACATTTACTAATCCTTCTTCAACATTTAAATTTCTGAACAAAATTACTCTACAGTTCTTGCTAACACTTAAATATTTCTATAATCCCACACTTCTGGATACATATTTTTCCAATGTATCCAGTTTTGCAAGTAGTTATTCATTTAGGAGAACTGTCACACCCTGGTGTTTCATTTTGTCTTTTGATTTAAGTTGCAAAATATCTTCTTTCTCCAATTTTAGCAATTCTTCATTGAAAGGGGCACACTCTTGAAGTGTAGGCATTAGGCACAATATGGGTTTTCCTTCTTGGATAAAAGAGAACATTAGCTCTGCTGCTGTCTTGTTCGTAGGAAGCATTCACTTAACAAGTCGACTTTCTAAGGGGCGTTTCCCCTCTTTTGCCAGAACACCTACTCTAATATCCTTCAGAATATTTGCATATTCAACGTCAGATGCTTGACGCATATTCTTAAGCAGTTCTTTGTATTGGGAGTTAAACCAAATGTCTACATTTCCAATACTTCCCAAATAATTGTGAGTTTCTTCATGGAGCAGTGTCTTGAACACATGCTGTCCTTTGACTGGTGTAAGTTGTAGTAGATCGCCAAAAACAATCAAGTGTTTTCCTCAAAATAGCTCATCATAGTCTGTCCTTCGAATCTGTTGCATTCTTAAGTGTACAAAGGCAAGCATTAAGTTTGAGACCATGCTCACCTCATCAATTATTAAAAGTTTAAACTTCTTGACAAGCTCCACCGGATAACTTTTGGTACCCCATTTGTTGTCATGTTCCACAAGAAGCATGAGATGTCAATGTAAAGTAATTCCTTTAATATTGCGTTCAACAAATTAGTGGGTTCTGGTACTGCATACAACAAATTATACTCTGTAGTCTTCTGTAGGAAAGTATTGGGAACTTGTATTAAAAAGCTTTTACCGGTGCCAGCTTGACCACTGACATACAACAGTATTGTCTTAAATTATGTGCATGTACACTGTTTCTTCTCATGAAGGAATCCATGCTCGGCTCCAAATATATTTCTTTTTGCTCGTCATTTAGTTGTCCAACTAACTGTTCTAAATCAGAATTTTCCTGTCTTGCTTGATGCATTGCAGTCTCCACCCCATTCATTGCAATAGTAGCTTCATTTTCAATTATTGGCTGTCCAAGAGGATCTTGACTTAGAGGACCTAAAGTTTGGCTGCTTTGTGAATTCCCTTTCACTATCTCAGCAGCGATTGTTTCTTCCTGTTCAATTTCATCATTTAACATTTTCAGATGGATAGGAAATAACGATTTCAATGCTTTGTAGCATTGAAAAAACCTTCGCAGCAGTCAAAATCACCAAGTAATTCTGATTCAGAACACTAGAGCTTAAATAGCTGCAGAAGCGCCAAATAGAAAATCTCTTTCTTCAGTTGTTTGACAACTCAGATTTCTATGATTAATTACACAACTTTTATTGTGTCGCACCAAACAACCATCAAAACCAACTACTGCGAATTTGCCCTCATCTACATTTTCTGTGACATTGTTTCTATATCTGTAGTTTTGGAGTATTTCATAAAGACATACATTTCCAAGATGTGGACTTCTTTTTGGATAGTAGGTGTCCAGCATGTTTGTTTTGACAATATCTGTACTTTCCGTGTCAAATTCAACAAGGCACTGATGTTATATTTCATATAGGTACCCGGATATAGGTCTAGGTAACATCATAACCCTTCAACTACATTCTCTCCTATATTACATACATAACGGATTTGAAGGACTGACCTTTTACCCAGTTACAATACTACACACAAGTACATAGGGTTTTTCCCTGGACACTGGCCTCATAAATTATGTATGAGGATTCTTAGTTTCTTGGAATCACAGCAGGACCATAATCTCCTGCATAATAACTATGTATAAAGTTCATTCCCGACGACATCCTAAGTCCGACACTGGCACAGCAAGGTAGAACCCCCTGGGGATACCTTAGAGTATATAAACACCACATCTTGCTGAGATAGGGAGAGAAGATCACGACTTCCATGCCGACACACTGACACATGACGCTGAGGTTCCTGTATGCAGATACTCCAGCTCACAGTGGTCTGACATCCCTCGCGGGGTGTTCAGCTCGAGACCAGAAAGGGGTCCCGCAGTCTCACATCAGGTAATGGGGTTGGCTTTATCCTAGAGGGATTCTTGGCTTTACACCTACTCACATGCTAGGTACACTTAGGTACATCTAGTTAGGGTGCATCGTAGGAGTACACATTTTTATTGCCATGTATTTTATATACTCGCCTATATTTATGATTTTAGCAAAATGGTAGAAACCTACCATCTGTTTACTTTCTTAGTGCTGCTACTCATTTATATATGCTACTGTCTACTGGTGATTTCAGTGCACTTATTCTACGCTAGAATAACAACTGTTCAATAAATACTTATTGAAAACGTCCCAACCGTTTATTCTGTGTATCTCTCTGAGAACAAGTGAGCACGAGTGACAGAGCGAAAAGTAAGTTACTGTTTCCACGGTCCTGAGGGATCAGGGTTGTCATGTTCGATAGTTGCCAAGAACTATTCTCTCCTTGGTAAGAGGAGGTTATAGTGGCATTGCGAGCTAGCTGGTGCACAGGCCAACATACCCTGTGGGGGTGTCTGGAATCCGTCTGGACACCAGTCCCGCAGTGTATGTTGTCTAAACGCGCAGATCCTATATAGGTCTTATAGGAACTACATGACATTGCGCTGCCAACATTGGTATTGGCACTTATTTAACAGTCAAATCTGAGTAGTTCAGTCGTGCTATTCTCAGAGACCCCTACTCACATTTCCACAGAGACGTCTGGAGTGGGAAGGAACAAATCTGCCGCAGCTGAGTAGGAAAATTCCTATGTATTAGCTGTTGGTTTAATCAAGCTTGAAGGATACAGTGTTCCTAATTGTGCATAACACCTTATCTCAGTTCCCTTGAAACGCTCTCTTTTCTAAAATTAATTACCCAACAGGGAGATGTAGATTTAGGGAATACACTAAACTTCTCAGCTGAAGAAGACGATGCAGATGCAATATACATTGCAGATAATGTTAGAAATGCCGTCACCCTAAAACTAGTAGCATATGGTGTTACAATTAGGGGTGGGCAAGTGACTTTTGTGACTGAGGCGCACGAATCACATAGAACAGAGGTATTCTATTCATGGATTAAATTCCCGCAGGCAAATGCACAAACCAAAACATTTCACTACTATGTAGAAGATGATATACCAAATGAGTATAGTCCATATGAGGACATTGAAATTCCACTCACTTACGAAGAACACCTCTACTGGTTTAAAGGCGCCCTCCCCCATACAAGAAATAGAGTAAGACTCGGCCCGCTCGGAAGAGACGGAGCAACATGGCCAGTTTTAGCGGCATACACACCACATCCTGACATTGAAACAATGCCAGGAGGAGACTTACTTGTACAGCATAAAGAATTAATAAGACTTTACAGAAATATGACACAGTTTGAGTTGAGAACAATCACACTTCAGCCCGCACCGGCTACACAACCAGAACCAGTCCAAACTCCTACAACAAAAATTACACCACAGACACTCCACGCAGTAATGGGTAAAATGCCCACAAACCGTGAACAAATGCCCTTCTGGATAGCACAAAAAATAACACAGCTGGAGGCAGTGTTTCCACACACTGGTCCTTAAGAAAAGCATAGAATACTTACTATTTGCTTGCCAATGGGGATAGCTCCCTCTATAGAGGATTGTGCCTCTTGGGGCACAGTCTTCGCTGCAATATATATCAGGACTCATGGTATCCCTTCCTTAGCGGTAATACCAGATGTATTAAGACAAATACAGAACGAGTATGGAGCAGAGCCTGCTCTAAACTTGGGGATGAAGTTGTTAAATAACTTTGCCCAGGTATCTGCGATAATATTGGTGAATATTAAAGGAGAAGCAGCATCAGTGGCAATATGCCAACGCCTGAGAGAGTACACTCCATTACAACAGGAGACAGAACTACCTAAAATATTTGAAACTGCTTATGCAGAGTTAGGTAGAGATAGTCTGGGAGCTAGACCTGTAAAACCTCAACTAATGGGGAGTTCAGATAAAGAACAGGCAAAGCAAACACCAGTTTCTTCAAAGAAGAAATGGGACAATAATAAACAACAAAAGAATAGATCTCACTCCAGGGGAAGGTCTCCTCAGCAGGAGCCCCCAGAAAGGAGATATCATCTTAGGAATAGAGATAACATTAAAAAACCTGACAAGTATCAGGATACTGATACTCGTTCCTCTTGTTCCTTTCAGGGTCCATCAAAAAACTCCGAGAGGGAAGGACGGTCAGAACAAAGGCAAGAAGAGCGTACAAAGCCCAGAGACAAGCAACGCACTTCAGACTACGCTTCAAAGAAATAAGAGAAACCTAAAGCAAAACCTCAATTTAAAAAGAAGAAGGTAGCAGGTCTCAAAGTTAGACATGCCCAGAATTCTGAGGACTCAGCTACTGAACGGGGAATGGGCTCTGACTATGCTAGACAGCGCGGCAGAGGTAACAATAGCTCGCCGGAACCTGATGGAATTTCTGGTGACAGCGGAGTTGAGTGAGTATATCACAGTGGAAACACCTGTTACTAGGGTGAGTGTCCCACATAAGTTACCTGAAATTACACTCCAAATGGAGGGGGACAAGCCGAGACAAGTTAAGGGTCTCTTTTGGGAGAACCTTACTTCGGGCTATGACATCCTATTAGCGGAAAAAGATTGGCCGCCTACTATTGTTATGGAATGCCCAAAGGGGGAAACTGTAATTTTTCCAGCTTTCTCTGACCTAGTCCCCGCACACCTAAGACATACATATGCACAGGAGTGGGCGGTAGCCCTTGCTCCAGCGTTATACCGCAACCATGTTGGGTGGGATGAGAAGTCTCCCCACCACGTAATTCCAATAAAAACAAACCCAACTCCACAAAGACAGTATCCCATAAAACAGGAAGCTAAAAAACAGGTCAGGGAGATCTTAGATCAACTTGAATACCAAGGTGTAATTGAACCATGCACCTCATCAATGAATAATCCTTTGTTTCCTGTAATGAAACCCTTCAATTCATATCGTCTAGTTTTAGACTATAGACACCTGAACTCATGTACAAAGACATTTGCGGTTCAGAATGTACACAGTGCCGCATTAATGAATAACATTGTGCGGAAAAAATACAAAACAACATTAGATATCTCAAAGTGATTTTTCTGCCAAAACATAGCACCTGAAAGCAGATATTTGACAGCATTTTCAGTGCTAGGGTCCCAGCGTCAATTATGTCGACTCCCCCAAGGGTATAAGAATAGCCCAGGTTATTCTCAAGGGGGTAACAGAGTTACTACAGAATTTAGATGAAGAAGCATTATCCTATGTAGATGATATTTATCTGACGGATGATGACTTAGGGGAACACCAGACCAGGGTGAGTACCATCATTTTGGGTTTCGCCTCTGAGGGCTACAAATTTAATTTAAAAAATAGCTCACCTCAATGTCCTATTTTTGAGATATGAGCTTTCAAGTGAAGGCAAAAGCCTGGCAGCCCACTTTTTAGAAAAGTGCGCACTGCTACAACCTCCAAAATCATTAAAAAACTTACAGTCCATACTGGGATTTTTGAATTTTGGCAGAATATACATTTTGGATCACGCAGAAAGAGTAAAACCTTTCTACGACCTAATAAGACCTGACTTTTCAGTTAGAAAATGGACGAAGGAACACACGAATATCCTTCGTTCCCTACAAGCTGATATGATATCATCAAAACACTTACAGACACGTGTAAACGTACGCAACCTGGTGATCCCCGTAGTCGCAGGTCAATCTGGGTACACTTACTTAACATTTAATGAAGATGAAACAGTACCAATTGCCAATAAATCGCATTTGTACACCAACGCTGAAATGCGTTTTGATCCTACAGAAAAAAGTCTGACAGCAGTACAGACTACTGTAGTGAGAGAAAGAGCACTAGCTCAATGGAAACGAATAATTGTTGTGACCCCGGTACCGGTCTTAGAGGCTGCCACAAAGGCAAGCGTCCCAAATGCAAAAGTGTTACATCCAAGATGGATACAATGGGCTAATTCTCTCACTGCAACAGATGTAGAATACAGATATGACCCTAGTTTAAAAACACAAGCATTCCTGCAATATGAACAAGAATATCCTCTACCAAATGAAATAATGCCTCTAGATCGGTATGAATACATTATTTATACTGACGGATCTGCTCAACCGGCCATAGGGAGTAAGGAACAATACAGTGCAGCATGCGCTATTGTAAAAGGTAGGATGCAGGACAGCAAGTTCCGTCCAAGCTGTACAAAAACACAGTCTCTAGGAGACTGCACGGCTCAGTTGGCAGAATTAAAAGCACTACTACTGGCACTGATAAATATGGATCCCGAATTCCCCACACTAATAGTGTGTGATTCCTTTTACTGTGTCCAGTCGTACAACAAATATCTCCACTATTGGGGACAGAATGGTTACAGAGATGCAAAAGGTGGCACAATTAAACATAGGAAACTATGGGAACAAGTAGCAGAGTTGAAGAACGAACTACCAAGGGCTCACGTGATACACACACTGAGTCATCAACGTGATGGCGTTCTCGTTGAAGGGAATTAATTGGGTGATGAATCTGCGAAGGGGGCAGTACGCACTGCGTCCGTAGCTGCAATCACCTGTTCAAAAACGTGGGTAGACGGTAGCACAATGGTAGCTGTGATTGCTTCATGCAACAACAGTAAAGCACTACCTAAAGGTTTTCCACTCAAGTACTCCTACAAGTTAAATGCAAACAACGTTCCATTTGCTCAGATTCCTGGAGTGGGGGATAGAGTAATACCAAACATGGATCGCAGGTTAGGTTTAATCTTGGCTGCACACGAGGGTCTGGGTTTTGCGCACGCCGGAGTTACGGCGACAGTTTCTTTACTGAAACAACGCTATTGGTGGCCAGGGTTAACAAAGCAGACCAAAAGACTTCGTCTTAAAGTGCGATATCTGTCAACAGATAAAAGGGTCCACCGTAGCTCGCTCAGCGC
This sequence comes from Calotriton arnoldi, assembly GCA_963921515.1. NCBI lineage: Eukaryota > Metazoa > Chordata > Amphibia > Caudata > Salamandridae > Calotriton > Calotriton arnoldi. The sequence continues at coordinate 903,285 of CAWUFW010000581.1, forward strand.
AGACATCATTGTTAACATCAGACAGACCGCTCGCATGCATTTACCTGGACCACTGCAGCCCCTTAACATGTGATGGGGCTTACAAGTATATCATGGTTGTAGTGGATTCCTGTTCAAGATTCTTATGGGTATGGCCTCAGCGCTTGGCTGACGCCCGAACTGTTATAAAAGATTTGCGAATCTTTACAGGGACATGCGCAGTTGGCACATTACATTCTGACTGTGGCCCCGCGTTCAGCTCTAGGGCTTACAAGGAAGCCATGGGAGGTTTGGGTGTAGCATTGTGGTACTCCTCTCCGTACCATCCAAGGGAAATTCGGTTGTGGAGAGGAAAAACCGAGACTTAAAGCAGTCTTTAACAGCTAGGGTATTAGGCTCGGGTGGTAGTTGGGTGAATCACCTATTTGGGGTCCAGCGGGCCCTTAATAACCAGCCAAGAAGCTCTCTGGGAGGTACAACTCCTTACGAGGTCCTGTTTGGGACAAGAATGTGGGTACCTGATCTCATTTGTGAAGGCACAGTGGCGGATGAAAAACCGTTTGACATCAATAAACGTTTGGCTGTTTTACAGGATCTGAATGAATCCAGAGCCTCCTTGAGTAACGTCGAGACAAAGAAAACCGCCATTGGGGAAGTCAAATCAGCCACGGCAAGACCTGCCTGAATCCCTAAAGTTGGGGATCTGGTCAGAGAAAAGATTGTGGACAAAAAAGAATTCGGGCCATCGTATCGAAAGCCTGTACCTGTCCTGGCCGTTGAAGGATCAAGAACTGTACTTCTAACGCCACTTGCCGGAAAAGAAAAGAGATTAGTCTCAATCGATCTGATCAAACCACACTATGTGGCCGATACTAAATAGCAGGCCTCATGGGCTCCTGAGTAGCCAACGTCCTCCTCTCGCTACAATACAGGAAGTTCAAACAGAAAGACTCATAACATTTGAAGAGCCACCTTTACAAAGCAACGGAATCAATAACAATGCAATGGAACTAGTTCCCCTTGACACAAACTCTCAAAATCAAAGTGAAAGACAAATTTCAATTCAAGATGTCTACGTCAACATGCCTCAACAAGAGCAATCCACAAGTTCAACAAAAACTGCAGAGCTACCAAAGATAGATCGAACTGCATCTGGCTATTTCATCGACTTCAATACCTTCTCATTGGATCCAAGTGAACCTGAAACAACGCCAGCCCAAATTTCTCGCAAACAACAGATAAAAGACTTTTTTAACATTCTTAGAAAAACGTATTTAGTATCACCTTGGCTAGAACTTTGGATAATCACTGGTATCTTATTTTTTCTTTTCTGGTTAGGATTAGTAATAACTTTCCACTTGCTCATCAATGGAACTTATCTTCAACAGAGCTCTGCAACGTCGAAAGTGAACTTGATTTTAAAACCTCATGTTTCATCTCATCGTGAACAAAGAGACTTGTCCTTCGTGAACATTTCAGCAGTTCCTATACCGGATGGTATAGTGTGGGACAAAGTAAATTTTGTATATTTGGACCAACCGAGCTTTTAAAAATTCCACATTTGTTTAAAATTTCTTTGAACGATATCATTACCTCCAGTACATTTTCTGATGACTGGGATTTTGAAACTGTTAATAACTTATTGTCTGATTTGGAACAATCTGCTGCATTTTCTAGCACTGAAATGTTAGAGGATAGATCAGATTTTGACAAAATGTATTGTTACCAACATTATGGTCATCATTTCTTGCATAAATCTAGCAAACCCAGTAAGGTTTTCACATACCACCAGTGGGAACATTGCCCTACACCACCGAAAAGTAGTTCAAAAACATTTGCACAGAAATTCTCATATTTTTCAGGGTCAAACACTTCTGACCCGACCTCGTACTACTATAAGGTTGCACCAATATCTGCACAGACAAATATGTTATCAAACACCAAACAGATTTACTCTGCTTCCTTTATCAGCCAGCTGTCTGAACAGGGTTTTGACTTATGGTTGGACACTGTAGACTTGAAATCAATCTGGGGTTCTAGGGACTGGCAAGTCCAGGGGACAGAAGCACTGTTTAGAGCATGCCTCATTCCACAGCAGATGATCTTCCTGAATGACACTGTGCAACAGACTTCCTGTCTGGAATAGCCAAGAATAAGGACTTGAACACGCCTCAAATTCCAACACCTTTAAACACTGAGGGGAATTTTACATCAGAAAGAGGGGCTAAGTTGGATAACATACTGCAATACAATAGATCAGACCCCAATTGGAAGGGATGGTTGGTTTGGCCTACTGACACAAACAGATGTCAGGAAAGATTCAGGGGTACCACCGAAGGGTTTAGTATCCATAGACCAGACCCACGTTATGTACAACGAGAACATCCGGGGGTAGTGTCATCATACAGTGTTGGGAAGTTGTGCCTTGATTGGCTAAAGACCTCAACACTATCCCAGGTGAATCAACATTTGTCCTTACTCTCAGAAGATGTGGTCCTACGGGATTTTTTATTAGGTCCCAGGAAACCACGTCAGAAGCGCTTTTTGTATGCTCTCTATAACGAACTCTGGAAAATCTCTCAACAAGAAGCTGCAGAGAAATTAAGAGAAATAGATAGAGTTAACCTAGAAAAGGCGTTAGCCGTAGTTGACAATGGTATGACTACATTAACATCCAGGATATATTCACTGGGCAACATTGTATCTTCTGCTATTGATGTAATAGAACAGGATTTGTCCATATTGCAACACGGACAGTCGCAGTTACGTTCTATTATTCTGTTAAGCTGGACGCTGCAGTCATTGCGTGCAGGTTATGTGCCTTGGCGTTTTATCAACATTACGTCATTATTTTCTGCATACAATCTAACAGAAAAACAGATGAAAACGGCACAGAGAGGTGCAAAATATACAATGCTGCGTATTGAGAAACTGGATAGGTTACCCTTTACTGTGGCAGAGTCACCGTCCACAGAATGGTTAGTCCACGGCCATATAACATTACCGGTTACAACTTTCCAGTTTCAATATTGCCTAGAACAACAACAGGCAGGCAGATATGAAAAGATGGGTAAGGAATTCATCAGGGAATCCTGGGAGTTACCAAACAGATTTCGATGCAGGAGTGGGGATCTGGAAGTGTTTCTAAGCTGAACTAACTGCGAGAACGCTTTAAGTGGATCTTTCATATGTCAGGATATTATGCTACACGGAGCTTGTAATGGGTCTGTGCCGAACTTGTCCTGTCACTTGAGGGGTACCCCGGCAACTGTGATTAATCCGGTATTCAGGCTTCTCTCGAATGGGAGTTACTTGATGCTGAATGATCAAGGTTGTTGTGGAATGCTTCTGGCATCGCATATCTAGTCACCGTGAGCTCCAGGGTTACTTGCTGTATGCAAGTATTGTTCCCACTGACACATACAGTCAGGGAGGCGCAGTTATGGCCTTCGCTAAATGTTTCCTTTATACGGTTTGATACTCTGAGCAGAATGAAAGCCATGCTTTTTCGACGAACCGTGCCCTTAACCTACGCCCGTGAGACTTTTGATCTCCAGATCACAAGGTCCTCGGCTGAGCTACAGGCACTTATACGTACAAACTGCCCTTTCCATTTCACAGACATGGTAAGTCGTATCTTTAACATGTCCGATACGACGGGTATTGTACACCTATTTAAGACCATAGGTTCAGGACTGTTAAGCACCTTTCAGACTGTCCTCAGAGTTATACCAAACTTTATACACTCCGTCTTTAGAAGCATTTTTGGAGGGCTTCCGCTGATCCTGTTTCTAATAGCAGGAATCCTGATTGTTGCCTTTCTGCTACGCAATGGACGTCCCAGCCACCAAGGAAGTAACAACAGCTCTCCTGGAGTGCAAATACCGTGATCGCATGGTACAACATCTGGGCACACCTCGCCTACGAGAACTGAGCGCCTCTTGGTTCCTGTCATTTAGACCAGTCTGGATGGACTGTGTCCTACCTGTTCTCCGATGCCTGTTCTGTGGAGAAGAATGCGTGTTGGACCTCTGTCTGACACTTCCATCTGCTGCGCCACCGGATGTTGATGATTTACTGGACCTGATAACGGCCCATGTTCTACAGTGTCCTCAGCGCATTCCCATGTTGTTGGCAGCATTCTTAGAGCCACCACAGGTAGTTTCTGCTCTTGTTGGTATGGACACCGGCTCCTCCAACACTCAGGCCATGGATGTGGCACAGACTGCCCCGGCACCTGCTGCAGGCAGTACGGAAGATCATCTGTGCTCAATTGACATTCTTAGTGAGGTGTTACAGGTATCGTCAGCTGCGTATGCAGACAGCAGCAATGTTGCGTCTACCAGCAAGGACACATAAACATTTGGCATGTCACACGCTGGGAAGATTTGGCTTTTTAATTTTTGGGAAATTCTAAACTGAACTCTTTTGACCTGCATGGCTTTCAAATGCTTGTAGTTGTTCGGACTATATAAACGGACACTTTTAGAGCCACTACTTGAATGATTTTTGTAGAACACTTTTTAGAGGTTTTTTTTAAGGCTTTTAACTTCTCTTAACAATGTTTTTATTAATTGTTGCGCACAAACCTCTAGACGCCTTGGTAATACACTAGAATTTTGTAATATCGTCCATTCGGATGAGGAGTGGGTGTTATATTTCATATAGGTACCCGGATATAGATCTAGGTAACATCATAACCCTTCACCTATATTCTCTCCTATATTACATACATAACGGATTTGAAGGACTGACCTTTTACCCAGTTACAGTACTACACACAAGTACATAGGGTTTTTCCCTGGACACTGGCCTCATAAATTATGCATGAGGATTCTTGGATTCTTGGAATCACAGCAGGACCATCATCTCCTGCATAATAACTGTGTATAAAGTTCATTCCTGATGTCATCCTAAGTCCAACACTGGCACAGCAAGGTAGAACCCCCTGGGGATACCTTAGGGTATATAAACACCACATCTTGCTGAGATAGGGAGAGGAGATCACGACTTCCATGCCGACACACTGACGCAAGACGCTGAGGTTCCTGCATGCAGATACTCCATCTCGCAGTGGTCTGACATCCCTCGCGGGGTCTATAGCTCGAGACCAGAATGGGGTCCCGCAGTCTCACATCAGGTAATGGGGTTGGCTTTATCCTAGAGGGATTCTTGGCTTTACACCTACTCACATGCTAGGTACACTTAGGTACATCTAGTTAGGGTGCATCGTAGGAGTACGTATTTTTATTGCCATGTATTTTATATACTCGCCTATATTTATGATTTTAGCAAAATGGTAGAAACCTACCATCTGTTTACTTCTTAGTGCTGCAACTCATTTATATATGCTACTGTCTACTGGTGATTTCAGTGACCTTATTCTATGCTAGAATAACGACTGTTCAATAAATACTTATTGAAAACGTCCCAACCGTTTATTCTGTGTATCTCTCTGAAAACAAACAAGCACGAGTGACTGAGCGAAAATTAAGTTACTGTTTCCACGGTCCTGAGGGATCAGGGTTGTCATGTTCGATAGTTGCCAAGAACTATTCTCTCCTTGGAAAGAGGAGGTTATAGTGGCATTGCGAGCTAGCTGGTACACAGGCCAACATACCCAGAGGGGGTGTCTGGAATCAGTCTGGACACCAGCCCTGCAGTGTATGTTGTCTAAACGCGCAGATCCTATATAGGTCTTATAGGAACTACACAACACTGAATTTCAGGAAAAGACTTCAACAGACTATTTTTCGTGCATGCTAGGCCTAGACTCACCCAAACAATTCCTCATGACTTAGAGTACAAACTAGCTGAACTTTACCGATCACAGCATTCACAGGATATAATTTCCCTTTATGAAAGCATCTTCAAACTTTCTGTAGTTCAGTCTGTGGTAGTTTTCCAGTCTTTGGTTCCATACGAACTATTGCTTGAAATGGGTGTATGGCTTGTACCAGTATTGTTTCATAAATATTTAGATGACGAAGTTCCTCTGGAATTCGAACCAATTCTAACTTATTATGTATTGCTCTGGCAGGCATTTTCGTGTCCTCTAATTTGTCATGGCAATACTTACACATAATCTGCTGTGTTGACAAATCGAACCGTTCCTTCACAAATAACTACACAGCAAATTCTAGCCACCTATCTCTGTTTTCTTGCTCCGTTTTTTAAAACAAATCTACATTTCGAATTTGGCTTTTATAGTGAGTACGTTGACAACTTATACAAACAAAGTTTGGTTTCTCTGCAGAAACTGCATTAAACTTTGTTATTTATTGTGCAAATTTATCAGCACTAATGTCTGAGTTCTGTTCCTGTACACTTGCACACACTACCTCCCCATTTTCTTCAGACTCTACATCAGGACCAAAGAAACGGAACTGAATATCATCACAAACTTTTGCACCACATATAGCGCTCTGTTTAATTCTCCTAAACCCCGTGCAGGGGTTTTTTACATAGTAGAGTCTTCTAACTAAATTTAGCTTTTTTGAATGATGAACAGACAACATTCCAAAATGATGAAAGGTGCTTGTGCACACTTTCTTGGATAGACACGCCAAAGAGTGTCCTTGTAAATTAGTCAATTTCCTCATTGTTTATGGATCTAAACCTTGCAAAATTGCAATTTTGTGTTCCACACTTCTATCTGTAAATTGATGTAGAAAATGTCTTAATATATCAATTGATTGCTGGCGAACACAACAAATACTACTGCAGTCTCATCTTAACAGAGGAGCATGTTTTCACCTTCCTTGTACCTCTTCAGCTATCTCATCTTCTACATTTCTATGAACCATCTCCTCTTTTGCAATAAAAGTACCATCTTTTACCTCATAGCATCGTCCAGTTGTTTCAACTGCATGCAATAATGTGTTCGCTTGGAAGTAGCTTTCGTCATTAAAGAAAGCCTCAGTACTAGATGTATGTTTCCATTCTCCTTTGAATATTTAGAAAAAGTTATTTTTATTAATAATCCTATTTTTAGGCTTTTTTCTTCATAGACAACACTGCCATATCCAATGTTCTCATTCTATTTAGTATCAGGATAAATACTTTTTGCTTCAAGCCAAATGCTTTATCTACTACACTTTCTATGTCTTCTTTTTGCTTCAGTGCTGCCGTTCTTCTCTTATACTGCTTTACACTTCTTACCAAATTCTGTATTACCCTACTTCAAAACATTCTTCTTCTTATGTCATTAAATTGTTTAGGCCTTGTTGTCAGAAGAGCTGTTTTTTTAGAACATTTTCCGCTTTGTTCATCACTTACTCCTTTTCGTTTCTGAATTGTTGGTAAAGCTCTCTTTTTATTGACATATTTGTCCATATTTTCTAAACACTGTTTTAAGAAACTCCTTAGTTCTCTGACCAGCAGTTGTTGTTTTCCCCACTATGTTCAGTCCATCATCTTATTTTTTCTTCTCAATTGTTTTCAGAAAGTACTGTTATTTTCTCCTCTCTTCCTTTCTTGTCATCGTAAATTGTTCTCTTTCAACACAAGTAGATAACTGAAAACAAAATACAGGACAAATTTAACTTTACATGATATACTATCACCTTACATACCTCAAGCAGCTAAATTCTGACATAATTCATTATATCAGTGTTTTATTCCATTCCAGACGTATTCATTAATAACAGCTCTAGTCCCCCTCAAAGTACATATCTTACCTACTAAGCAGATAGCACCCTGCTCTATGGTCTACCTACAGCCTACCTTAGAGGTGACTTATATGTAGTAGAAGGAAAGTTTAAGGCTCGGAAAGGAGCTTTACATGGCAACTTGACCTGGCTGTAAAACTGCACACACGAGCTCTGCAGTAGCAGTCCCAACACATGTTTAAATAACTACTTGTCTGGATAGGTGAGTTGGAGTGTCACTACATGAGTACCTATCTTATTAAGTGTATCAGTCCCTCTCTGGATGCGTCATTGGGTGTGTAAGTAACTATCTCGCTATATGACTGGCTATCTTACTGGCACATGCATCAAGCTAGGATTTTGCGAGTCCTTAATAGCGAATATTAAGGATTCGCAATTAAGGATTTGCAAAATCCTATGCATGTCGGAATCGCTATAATAATAGCGATTCCTTCACATTCCTTATTTGCGACTCCCAAATTGCGAGTCGCAAATAAGGAATGGCTTCCCATTCATTCCTATGGGCCTACAGGCCCATAGGAATGAATGGGAAATTGTGAACGCTATTTGCGAGTACCAATAGGTACTCGCAAATTGCGCATGCTATTCAAGGTTGCAGGGGTGTCAAAAGGACACCCTGTTGTACCCCTGAAATTGATCCGTGCACATATGTTGCGCACACACATGCCCCAAGGACATGTGTGTGTGTGTAACCTTCAACTTTGAAAAATGCACTTTAGTGCATTTCTCAAAGTTTTTGCAAATTACCATGAAGTTCAACTTCATGGTAATTTGTGCCCCCTAGTAGCGAAATCGCTAATTCTTTTACTTTGTTGCATTGCATTTAAGGAATCTCAAATTGCGATTCCTTAAATGCAATCGCAATTTAAGTGATCGCAATTTAGAGATTACTTAAATTGTGATTTTTGCATTTGGGATGATGCATCCCAAATGCAAAAATACCAGTCGCAAAGGGGCAGATTCTGAGAATCTGCCCGTTTGGGACCGGTTTTTCTTTTGATGCATGTGCCTGTTAGTATCTCTATGGGTCTCTATATGCGTATTTAAGTGTTGGTATAGAGTTAGGTAGGGTTGGGGTATGTAACTGTGTGTACAACTGACTCTGTTACTCCTAGATTCATAAGTGTGTGCGGGTGTGTAACTGAAGTAGGTGCCTCTGTCTCTATCTGACTGGGTGGGTGAGAGGATCTATGCTTTTGCAAATAGATATGTGAGTTGCAGTATAAGTGGGAGAGTAGATGTTTAACTGGGCTATGCATCTAGAAGTGCACATGTAACTCACTGAAACTTCAAACACATAGCATCCTGCCCTATGGCCTACCTTATGGCCTACCTTAGGGGTGACCTATATGTAGTAGAAGGGGAGTTTAAGGCTTGGTGAGGAATTTTAAATGCCAAGTCAGCCTGGCAGTAAAACTGCACACAGAGGCTCTGCAGAAGTAGGCCCGGAACATGTTTAAAGGGGTACTTGTCTGCATGCTTTATTTGGAAGTGTCAGTTCTTCAGTACATATCTGAATGAGAGTATCAGTCCCTCTGCGGGTGTCATTGGATATGTAAGTAACTGTCAGCATATGACTAGCTCTCTTAGTAACTCCATGGTTCTGTATATGTGTTTCTATGTGGCTGTATGGATTGCTTACTGGCTGCCTAAGTGGGTTTTGGCATATGTAACTGTGTGTCCAAGTGGCTCTGTTACTGCTGCATACATAAGTGCTGTGTGGGTGTGTAAGTGAATGTATAAGTGCCTCTGTCAGTGTCAGATTGGATGTGTGAGTGGCTCTATCCTTTTCTAAATAGGTATGTGAGTCACAGTATGGGTGAGAGACTACATGTATAAGTGGGTTTAAGGGTCTGTAAGTGTGTGTGTAACTCACTCATACTTGAAAGTACATGTCTTACCTTCTAAGCACATAGCACCCTGCCCTATGACTTAGGTATGTATTACCTTAGGGTTGACTTATATGTAGTAGAAGACAGGGCTGTCTTAACAACATTATAGGCCCCTGGGCAAAGCAGTGCACTGGTCCTTGCCTACACAACCACTCACAGGAATGAAAATGTTTAACAGAAAATTAGTGTTAAATTCTGGTCTGCATGGGACCCCTATGCCAGTGGGCCGCCTGGGCAATTGTCCAGCATGCCAATGCATTAAAACGGCACAGGTGGAAGAGAGGTTTAAGGCTTGGCAAGGAGTTACCAATCCCAAGTCGACATGGCATTGAAACTACACAGACAGGCTCTGCATTAGCAGGTCCAACGCATGTTTACAGGTCTACTTATCTGGATGGGTGAGTAGGAGTGTCAGTATTTGACTACATATGTAAATAGGTGTATCAGTTCCTCTGTGGGTATGTCCCTATATGTATAACTAACTATCTTACCATATGACTGTCTGTCTTAGTATTTCTATGGTTCCGTATATGTGTATGTAACTGGCTGAATAGATTATTTACTGGCTGTATTACTGAGTGTTGGAGCATGTAACTGTGTGTACAACTGGGCCTCTTAGTGCTGGATACATAAGTGCTGTGTAGGTGTGTGACTGAATGTGTAATTACCTCTGTGTCTGTCTGACTGGGTGGGCGAGTGCCTTTATTCTTTTGTAACTAGGTATGTGAGTTGCGCTATGGGTGGGAGAGTGGATATTTGACTGGACATATGGGTCTGGAACTGCGCATGTGACTCACTGAAACTTCAATGCACATCTTATCTTTAAGCACATAGCACCCTGCCTTATGGCCTACCAACAGCTGAATTTAGGGATAATTTTTAGGTAGTAGAAGGAAAGTTTAAGGCTCGGGAAGGAGAGTTAAATGTTAACTCGACCTGACAGTGAAACTGCACACACAGGCTCTGTAGTAGCAGGCCCAATGCATGTTTCATAAAGGCTACGTGTCTGGATGGGTGACTAGGAGTATCAGTACTTGAGTACATTTATAAATCAGTGTTACTGTCCCTCTCTGGGTTGGCCACTGAATGTGTAAGTAACTATGTCACTATATGACTGACTGTCTTTGTATCTCTATGGGTCCGTATATGTGTATGCAACTGGCTGAATAGATTACTTACAGGCTGTATTACTGAGTGTTCGGGTATGTAACTGTGTGTACAACTGGGTCTTTTACTGCTAGATACTTAAGCGGTGTGTGGGTGTGTGACTGAATGTGTAAGTGCCTGTGTCTCTGTCTGACTGGGTGGGTGAGTGCCTCTATTCTTTTGCAACTAGGTATGTGAGTTGCAGTATGCATGAAAGATTGAATGTTTAACTGGGCATATGGGTCTGGAAGTGTGAATGTGATTCACTGAACCTTCAAAGTACATGTCTTACCTTCTGAACATAAAGCACCCTGACCTATGGCCTACTAACAGCCAACCCTAAGGGTGACTTATGTGTAGTAGAAGGAAAATTTCAGGCATGGCAAGGACTGTTAAATGCCAGCCCGACCTATCAGTGAAACTGCACACACAGGCGCTGCAGTAGGTCCAACGCATGTTTCAAGGGCTACTTGTCTGGATGGGTGACTAGGAATATCAGTAGTTGAGTACCGGTCTAAATAAGTGTTTCAGTCCCTCTCTGGGTGTGTCACTGTATATGTAAGTAACTATGTCGCTATATGACTGGCTGTCTTAGTATCTCTATGGGTCCGTATATGTGTATGTTACTGGCTGATTAGATTATTTACTGTCATTTTTACTGAGTGATGGGATATGTAACTGTGTGTACAACTGGGTCTCTTAGTGCTGGATACATAAGTGCTGTGTAGGTGTGTGACTGAATGTGTAAGTGCCTCTGTCTGACTGGGTGGGTACGTGCATTTTCGCTTTTAGAACTCTGTATGTGAGTTGCAGTATGGGTGGGAGAGTGGATGTTCAACCGAGCATGTGGGTGCTTCTAAGCACATAGCACCCTGCCCTATGGACTACTTACAACCTACCTTAGGGGTGACATATGTTCCCTTGTAATGTGTATTACAAGGGAAGTTTAAGTCTTGGCAAGGAGTATTAAATGCTAACTTAACCTAGCAGTACAACTCATAACTCTATAGTTCAAGGATGGCATACTACTCTCAGTGCAAAAGAACCAATAATTGCAACCTTTCCCACTCTGCTCTCAGTCATACTGTCGTAGTTAGCAAATCAGAACCTGCATTTCATTTTTCATTTTTTGTTACTCAATGGTCAGCGTTGATTAACCCTTTCTTGTACTTTTGTTAAGAAGCCCAATGTGGTAGTATCTGTTGGGGGGTTAGCGAATACTTTGCAATGCTCGGCGCGGCCCCCATGTAACTTCACGACTAAGTCACAAATCTATACGGGAGTCCGTTAAAGCATTTAACATTGTACTGTTAATACTTTGCATCCACATTTCACTTTCTAAGATAGTACTGACTTAGGTGCCGATTTTGTTCAAAGAGAAGTGCAATTAATTATCTCCATTTCTCTTTCGACAGTTTAACATATGAAGTGTAATGTTATTTATGAACCTATTTTAAAGGTTCCAATTAAGTCCTCGGTAGGGAGTTGGTGTCCTGTCAATTTTTTAGAAGGGCTTGCCTGGCAACCATTACAAATTGTCGGAAATGTGTCGGAGTCGGATTTTGTGGAATAAAAAGCAAAAGCCAAGCATGTCAAGGGTGTTTACGTTTTTGAATGCTAACAGATAATCTGACCTATGACCTTTGCTGGCAATAAATCATTCTTAAAGCTGCTGCTGGAGAAAGCCAGGTTCAGGAAGAAAACAGAAACAATTTTCTGTTCAGAGGATTGTTTGAAAGTTATGCTGAAGTTAATCAATTTGCAAACATGGCCAAAACAAATCTATGTAGAAAAAAAAGACTACATTTTCCGAACAATATTTGGAACTGCTTGTTGACTCTGTCTTGGAAAACTAGGATGCTTTATTTGGTGCACAGTCCCATGTACATCTCTACACATTAAAACTGGTATCTGGGACAGTATTCTGCAAAAGATAAATGCCATCTCCACTACCAAACGCCTTGTATCTAATATTAAAAAGAGGTGGTATGACATGCGCAAGAAAGTGCATGAAGATTATAGAAAGGCAAAGCAGCACGCTAAAGGGACACATGCCAGGTGTCCCTCAGAGCTTAACCATAGTAATGTTAAATTAAAAGTGCTAGAGATTATGGATCCTGCTAGATGGAATTGATACCCTTCCGGGTGAGTAGTTGAGCTTAACAAACCCCTGATTGATTGCTACCACCCTGGAATGTACAGAAAATTAATAGCCAGGTAAGCTTTTCTCTTCTCCTTTTGTTAAAATAACTTGCTGCACAAATGTCAAACCACTACATAAAGTGCTATGGTTCCACAGGAATAGCTAGCTCGAACTAAACAACTTCACACAGGGCTTCACTGTCCCGTCTTCCACTTTCTAAAGTCATGCCTTGAATGTTGCCATTGCAGTGCATGTGGCCATGGCACACATTCGGGTTTACAGTTCCTGCAACCTACCTTCTGCTCGAATCGAGTCTTCCACAAAGAAAATGACGCAAGCGGTGTCAGTGTAAAAGAAACGAAAATTACTTGTGACTCCCATAGCCCAATATGCGGGGTTTGTGTGAGAGTCTTTCATGTATTAAATAAAACGTAAACACGACGTGCAATACCATATATATATATATATATATATATGCTGAGGACTTCGCTGTTGAACTCCATGTGTGGCTGGAACAGACGAATGCAGAGCCAGGTATAAGTGCAAAGTTTCTTTTATTTCAAGACGCCCAACACCTCCGCCATAACGCGTTTCGGCTTTCAAGAAACCTTGATCACATGACGCTTTCAAGAGACTGACTCACCATTTAAAGTGCAAGTGCATTAACACGTGATTTGCAAAACTTCATTAACATGGAAAAGTTACTTCATGAAGCACCCGGCAACATTATAAAAACAATTAGAGTCTCAATAAATATTAATGTTATTCACATAAATATTTAGGCAGGATAAAAATATTAATATTATTAGACAAATACTTTGTGTAGTAAAATATTTGCTAAAAACCAAATTCATGATGAATAATTGAGAAAAATACATCAATTAAAAAACCATGTAAAATTTTGCCCAAAATGAGCAAAATAAGAAGAATGTTGCTTAATTAATTCATAAAAACAACACCCTTATGAAGATATTATAGTAATCATGAATAAATAATATTCAAAAAACATCAATTTAAAACATGATCCTCTTGAACCAACCTTAGTAACACAGGCAAGTCCTAATCCCACATCGACTCATGTTTAAAGTGCTGGTGCATGATGACCATATATATATATATATATTTCTCACGAACTCGACCTGAAGGTATTAGACCGCTTTACGTGAGTACCAGTTACATTATACCATATATGGTAGGTACAGGGAGATGACATGATTTGCCCACGAAGACTCCCCACTGCAGACTGATGCAGGTCTGTGCACTGTTGGGTGCACATCAGGAACGACGTAGCCCCTTTGTGAGACACTGAGGTATATTTACAGATAAGAACCTTCTCCCAACTCTTATTTCACAAGTAACTCCTTTCTCTAATGCCAGACACCTCGCTGAAAACAAGCCCTGGCATGTCCAACAGTCCAGTAGCCACATATTGAAGGCGAGATCGATTGGCTGTGTCAGTGTTATTTATCAGTTTTTAGACTAGACTTAAAAGACACGTTGTTCTTAATTAGTCTTCAAATGCACAAATTTAACAGACACCCTAAGCTATAATGACCAACTTCAGAGTGAGTTTCCTCTGTGTCTTCCTATTGGCTGGGAGGTGTAGCTGAGAGCTCCCAATTTCCAACTCAACTTGTCATATAGTTCTACAAGCAGCAAAGGTATGTTTCATCACAGTGTCCGGTTCTGACAGCGCTCTAGTTGTTTACAGTAGTTTATTGACACTGCGAACAAGACAAGCACAAGAGACCCAGTAGGAGTGCAGCCTGAACATGATATGTCCAACAGGGTTGAACAAAATCCCACTTGTCACTTGCGTTTAAACGACGCTCATCTCTTTCGATGAACACGAACAAAAGTAAAGTTAATATGAACGTATTAAGGTATACGCTATAAAAGAAACACTATGCACATGGAAGTGGGTCATAAGGCGGGTGCACCGACCATGGCCTGCCGCCACTGAGGCAACCACGTTAAGGCCAGTCAATACTTCTAACAGGAAACGTCGGAGCTTCTCAGGTCTCATAATGAAGAGACTGGAGCCTGATCTTAACATGGCTGCTCTCAAAGGTCAAGGGCGCACTCTATTTGTCTGCATGCCTGTTTGGGGGCGCATATCTGATATCGACTATGGGCGGAGTTACAAAGCACGCTCTAGTGGGGGCAGATCAATGTCGTTCCTGGGCGGAGTTTCAAAGCACGCTATGTCCACTCCTCGAACAGCTGTCAGGAAAAAAATAACGTGACTATAAAAGCAAGCACCACGTGGCATTTGACAGTAGATGCTCAGGTAATGGAAGTTTGGAAAATAAATAACTTCCTGCTTAACTGCTTCTGAAGCGAAAGCTGCGACTAACCATGTTGTGGTGCCAGTGGCTCCATGGATCTGCAGCTCATAGAAGCAGCGAGGGGCAGGACGTGGCAGGAAGTAAATAATAACCTAGGCTGCGATGCTTAGAGGGAGGAGGAGCCATTGCATGCTCTGCAGGTGGAAGCATGGGATGGACAACCAAAACCATCACTTAGTGAAATAGCCTGGGCTGATCCAAGCACCCAAAGGAGGGACATTTAAGAGCAATGGGCCAATAGAAAGCCAGCATTTCTGAATGGCTCAAGAAAGAACCGATGGCAATAGTTGGGTTTGCCAAAAGCCCACAGAAGAGATACAACAGATCTTGCAGACAACGAGAGCGCAGTAGAGGCTCTACCTAAAAATGACCAAATAATGAAGCAATACTAGTACAAAATGTGCTGCATTATGCATGCATAATTGCCATATTCTGGCCGCATAATTTACTCAACCCTGCCACATAATTTGGCCGTCTAATTCCAGTGGCTCTGGCTACAATAAAGCGCCAAACGTCAGCAGACTGAACAGGCACTTGTCTCTGCACAAGATGTAAAACGTTGTTCCACAAAGCTGCTCTTATTGCTGCCATGTTGAAAAACATGTATTCTATGATAAAATACACAAATGACAAAGGTATAACTAGTTTCCTGAGGTGAAATGATCACTATCCTTGTCAGTGAAGTAAAATGAAGTTGCTAAGTCCAGCTTCATCGTGGAGGAAAATACCTCCAAAATAACACTAGAAAACTGTAGGTAAATGGGATCAAAATTAGCCTTATAACAACTCATTTGGAGCAAAAACCAACAGCAGTGGTAACCATGGAAGGATCTCCAGATTTTTGGAGGTAAACTGTCGGTGGAAGAAATGTTATTACCGCCAATATTTTGGAGTAATGGGCAGGTAAAAGACCCTTTTCTAAGGAACAAAATAGCATGCAAATACCAATTCTGGAGGAAATATTTCAGCCTCCAAAAATGGATTTTACTCTACATTAACACACACATCAAAATCAGCACCTCAGAAAATAAGTACACCATAATGAGCAATGTGTGTAAACCACTCTCTTTTCACTTTAAAAGTACAGTCTTTTTGGAACCCTTCCCCCACGCTCTTTCACCTCAGTTTCCATAGCAACCTCCTTTGGAACACTCATACCAGTTGGTCAAAAGTTCACAGCACATTCTATAAGCATTCAAATTCAACTGTAGCAGGTGTGATTGACTTTTTGGAAATATAAGCATTTCCAAAATAGCATCAAATTTTTTTTCTTTTACCAGAGCCAATCACAGATCTACTTGCTTTTCCTTCAAAGTCACTACCTAATTTTAACTGCCTTCATATTTACACCATTCAATCAATTATGGTTTTTTTAAAGTAGGTCCTGTCCCCCATTTTAACTGCCTTTCATTTTGAAAACTGTCTCATTCAGGTCCAGCCTTCTCATATGTGCTACTGCTCCTTGCCTTAAAAATGGCTATGGTGTGGATTGTGGGTCATAGCTTTGTGTTTTGGGCCAGAGTGTGTGCTAGAAAGAGTGTCATTGACAGGGATTTGGTTTTGCCTAAAGTGGACATTACTTGGGTTGACAAGAGAGGGTTAAAGTGGCATCAATTGCTTCCTTTGGTTGAAAGCATTGCGGATTTCCAGACCTCATGATTGTGCACTGTGGTGGCAATGGCCTAGGTACACTTACTGGGGTAGGAATGGAAATCCTAATGAAGGATACCTTTGCTCAATTAATGGCACTTTTCCCTCACACTGCCTTGGTGTTCTCCAATATTTGGAAGTGGTCAAACGAATTCTGTCCACAGATAGACAAAGCCACTGTTTCTGCATTCCTCAGAGACCACAACATGGGCTCCACATACAACAACAATTTACACTTTGACATGGAGAGTATATATAGAAGTGATGGGGTTTGTTTCACAGAAAAAGGCAACAGGTTGTTCCTACCCAACCTGAAAGACTGCATCCTGTTTTATCTGTAGTTATCATCTACACAGATTAAACACAAAGGCTCTTCTCAGAGCCACCCCTTTTCCCAAACACTGGTTAATTTTCTTTTTAAATCCCTTTTTTATTTCCTTTTTAAAATCTGTCGTGAATCCACAAACCAAAATCACACATTCAATACACAGCATCACATTTAGGATTCGCCGGAATGTGATTGACTCTGCACATATGACTGGGTGTGTGAGTGTCTGAGTGGGTCTTTAAATGGGTGTGCAGGTGTCTGAGAGAATCTGTGACTGGGTGGGCAAGTGTCTGAGAGAGTCTGTGACTGGGTGTGCAAGTGTCTGAGTGGGTTTGAAAGTGGGTGAGTCATTTTTTGAGTGTGTTTGTGACTGGGTATGAGTGTCTGAATGGGTCTGTGAGTGGGTGTGTGAATGTCTGCCTGTGTGTGTAAATGGGTGAGTGAGTGTCTGTGTCAGTCTGTGAGTGGGTGCATGGGTATCTGAATGTATCTGTGATTTGGTGTGTATGTTTGAGTGGGTCTGTCACTGGGGTTGCGAGTGTCTGAGTGGGTCTGGGAATGGTTGTGCAACTGACTGAGTTGGTCTGTTAGTGGGTGTGTGAGTGTCTAAGTGGGTCTGTGAGTGGATGTGTCAGTGTCTGAGTGGGTCTGTGAGTGTGTGTGTACCTGAGTGGATCTATGACTTGGTGTGCAATTGAACGAGTGAGTCTGTGATTGGGTGTCTGAGTGTCTGAGTGTGTCTGTGAATGAGTGAGAGTATCTATGAGTGACTGTGTGAGTGTTTGAGTGGGTCTGTGAGTCTCTGAGTGGGTCTGTGTATAGATTCGTGAGTGTCTGAGTAGGTCTGTAAGTAGGTGTGAGAGTGTCTGAGTGGGTGTGTGAGTGTGTGAATGGGTGTGTGAGTATCTGAGTGGGTCTGTGAGTGGGTGCATGAGTATCTGAGTAGGCCTGTGAGTGGGTGCATCAGTGTCTGTGTGGCTCTGTGAGTAGGTGTATGAGTGTGTTAGTAGATGTGTGAGTGGCTATATGAGTGTCTGAGTGGGTGTGTGAGTGTCTGAGAGGGTCTGTGAGTGGGTGTGCAAGTGTCTTAGTGGGTGTCTGAGTGGCTGTGTGACTGTCTGAGTGGGAGGTCTGTGAGCAGGTGCTTGAGTGTCTGAGAAGGTCTGTGAATAGATGTGTGAATGTCTGAGTGGGCCTGTGAGTGGATGTGTGAATATCTGAGTAGGTCTGTGAGTAGGTGTTTAAGTGACTGTGTGGATCCATGAGTGTGTGTGTGATTGTCTGAGTGAGTCTCTGAGTGGGTATACATGCATTTGAGTGTGTTTTTGAGTGGATGGGACAGTGTCTGAGTAGGTCTGTAAGTTGGTGTTTGAGTGTCTGTGAGGATCCATGAGTGGATGTGTGTGTCTTAGTGAGCATCTGAGTGGATCTGTGAGTGGGTGCACAGGGGGCCGCACTGAGCATCACGACAAAGTCGCAAATCTTTCCATGCAGAAACAAAATCATTTTGGGGCATTTTGTTATCCATAAGGGTGTCCCTCAGAGACTCCTATGGGTTTAGAATACCTCTACCTCGACCCCTTCTATTACTGTAAAGACTTATTTTCAGGCCCCCTGGAACGTGCCCCGTCATATAAAATGGCAGCTGCAACTTTCTAATCAGGTTGCAGCCAGACAATCACAGCATTGATGCTGGTGCATGGATTCACAAAGGCCCACGATGGATCAGTGAAGGGTTCGCAACTCTAGATATACAAATTTGCTCTTCCTTTAATATCTCAAAAACAACTGAACAGATTTACACCAAATCCCAAAAATGGCTCTTTCTGGACAAAGAGCTACCTCTGGTGAAATTCCCCTCAGCGGTTCAGGTTGTAGTTCATCGACCATCCACCAGGCGCCACAGACGGCCCCCTGCCCCCCAGAAACACCAGCCAGCCCACCATCTCCAACTGGACACCGATCACGGCCGAAGACACCGCCTCGACCATTAAAAGCATCCACTCGGGGGCCCCCACCGACCCCTGACCCCTCATATCTACCAAAGAGCTGCAGCCGCCATCGCACCCAAACTACAACGCACCATCAACACCAACTTCAAAACAGGCACCTTCCCAGACGACTGAAAGCGCGCAGAAGTCAGACCCCTGCTCAAGAAGCCCACAGCTAACCCCACCGACCTCAAGAACTATCGGCCCATCTCGCTCCTCCCCTTCGCAGCCAAAGTTGCAGAGAAAACAGTCAACAGGAAACTGACACGATTCATTGAAGAGAACGCCGTCCTCGACCCGTCCCAATCTGGATTCTGAAGCAACCACAGCACAGAGACCGCCCTACTCGCCGCCACAGACATTATCTGCACCCTCCTGGACCAAGGCCACTCCTCAGCCCTCATCCTACTCGACCTATCAGCGGCCTTCGACACTGTCTCCCACCGCACACTACTCGCCAGACTACACGACGCAGGCATACAAGGAACAGCCCTGGACTGGATCCGATCATTCCTCACCGGAAGAAGCCAAAGGATCAGACTCCCACCCTTCCTCTCCGACCCCACAAAAATCACCTGCGGAGTCCCACAGGGTTCATCACTGAGCCCCACCCTCTTCAACATCTACATGGCCCCCCTCGCAGCCATCGTCCGACAACATGGCCTCAACATCGTATCCTACGCCGACGACACCCAGCTCATCCTCTCCCTCACCAAAGACCCCACCAATGCCAAACTCAACTTCCAGAAAGGAATGCAAGACGTCGCAGTCTGGATGGCCAACAGCTGCCTGAAGCTCAACGCCGAGAAGACAGAAGTCCTCATCCTCGGTACCACCCCTTCTGCATGGGACAGCACCTGGTGGCTGACCACCCTCGGAAGCCCTCCTACCCCCTCAGACCACGCCAAGAACCTCGGCATCGTACTTGACTCATCACTCACCATGGACCGACAGGTCAACGCCGTCACCTCCAGCTGCTTCAACACCCTCTGCATCCTCCGCAAGACCTTCAAGTGGATCCCCCCTGAGTCAAGGAAGACAGTCACCCACGCACTCATCACCAGCAGACTGGACTATGGAAACGTACTCTACGCCGGCATCAACAAGTCCCTACTCCGCAAACTCCAGACAATACAGAACACCGCCGCCAGACTCGTCCTCGGCATCCCCCGGCACGAACACATCAGCCAACACCTACAAAGTCTCCACTGGCTCCCCGTGGAGAAAAGAGTCACTTTCAAAATCCTCACTCGCGCCTACAAATGCCTACACAACAACGGGCCCAAATACCTCAACGACAGAATCAACTTCCACGTACCCAAAAGAAACCTCCGATCTTCCAACCTCGCACTGGCCGAAACCCCGCACATCCACAGAGGCAGAGCAGGCGGAAGATCCTTCTCTCACATTGCAGCGAAGACCTGGAACAAGCTACCGGCAGACATCAGACGCGCCCCTCCCTGAACACCTTCAGGAAGACCCTCAAGACCTGGCTCTTCGGCTAAACAGATCTGCGGACCCCCCCCAGCGCCTTGAGACCCTCACGGGTGAGTAGCGCGCTTACAATTCCATGATTGATTGATTGATTGTTGTGTCCAAAATCTCTATGGGAAATAGCATGGGGAAAGCGCGTTTTGGGATCCCCCCTTTTTCTCAGCCCCCATTTGATGGATCACCCTGAAACGTTCAAAACAGCAGCTAAAGTGAGTGGCAAACTTGTTTAGAAAATATCGTGAGGATTCATCAAAACATATATATATATGCAACTTAAATCTCTCCTCATTAGGGAAAGAAACGGCACTCAGAAACGGAATAACATTAGCATCGATTTATTGAATTAGGCCACTCTGGACAGGACGCATCCTGTTAAGTTGCATTTGGCAAATGCTAGCGGTAGCGCTTTTTTCATGCACCACCAGAGTTTTGGCTGCTCGCCGACAGTAACCTCAAAATATATATATATATATATATATATTCACTGAAAAAACCATAGGTTTCAGGGACGTTGTAGTTAGAAATTAGCATTTAAAAAACCTTTGAAATTCACTGAAAAAACCATAGGTTCAAGGGCGTTATAGTTCGAAATTAGCATTTAACCTATGGTTTTTCAGTGAATTTCAACGGTTTTTAAATGCTCATTTCTAACTATAACGTCCCTGAAACCTATGGCTTTTTCAGTGAATTTCAATTTTTTTTTAAATGCTAATTACTAATTGTAATGTCCAAAAAATGCTTTTTTAAATTTTTATACTTTTATAAAAATAATGTGCTGTTTTCTCTTTTCTAAAATATGCATTTACATTTGTATTTTAAAAAAAAACAATTTTTAAAAAGTGGATTCGCGTACCGATCATGTACCAGTCACGGTGGGTGCGCGATTCCAAGAATTTTGCCGCCATATTGGTTAAGTCGTGTACGATGTCCACGGTTCTCGGCCCCCGCAACGTCATGTACATATTTCCAGGGGTCGCGCCAGGTGCGCGAATCCACCGCAAATTTTTTCGTTTTAAAAGTATATGTATATAACTTTATTATGTATATTATACCAAGAGATTATTTTACATAATTGTAAATATCATATATTTGTAATTGCAATAAAGATATATTATTGTTAAATATAGTTTTCGGAAATCGCGTCGGGTGTGCGTTGGTTGCGCGTCGGGTGCGCGCTGCTTGCGGGTCCAGTGCGTGAATCCCATGTGACTTCAAAAGAAAGTATTTCATTTGTTTAGAAGCTTTTGATTCTAGAACTTGCAGGACCCCACCCAATTTTTTCATTCTTTCAACTGCATCTATAGAGACACTGCTCTTGTGTTTTTCTCTTCTTCTTTGGATTTTTTTGGTGTTTTTTTCCATCAAAAAATATTGGCTGCTTCAAATCCAGCACAACAGCTTCCACCTGAAGATGAAGAAGAGTTGGAAGAACCGGTGAAAGTAAGATACGAAAGCATAGTATTGGCTTTCTTCTCAATTCCAACTGGGGAGAAGAAAGTAAATGCACGTAAGGTTACATGCACAATTTGTGAGGAAGTCCTGTCACGAGGATCAGACAAAAAATATTCATGTGGCACCTCTTCGTTGCTAAAGCATCTACAAACCATGCATCCACGGCGTCTCGCGAGGGAACAACAGCGACGAGAACTACAAAAACAGGCAACTCAGGACGACGGTGCAGGACCAAGTACATCATCTGGTTCTTCAGCTACAACAAGACCAAATATAATTCCTGAATTTGCTGGAGTGGAGCAGCAGTATGTGAAATGCAAAAAAGTATTATGTTACGGTGAACAATCAGTGGATGCCATTGTGGTTGCTATTAAAAACCACCATTGCTAATTATTATTATTATTTTTTTGCAATGACTTTCTAATTGCATAATGTTTACAAAGTTTTCACCGTTATTCTGTTAATTTTTTCTTTTTTTTTTTTTTAAAAAACACCAAAAAAATACAAAAAAGAGTTGAAGAAACACAAAAAAATTATAAAAGAAAAAAGAAGAAAAAAATGGTTCTTTTTAGAACCGCCTATGTGGTTAAAAATAGACAAATTTGTAAGTGTTGTATGAATTGTGGCAAGTGTAATATATGGAGAAGTATATGGGTAGTGCATGTGTGATTGCATGAGTGCATGTGTAGTGCCTGGGTGATTGCAGAAGTGCATGTGTACTATCTGAGTGATTGCATGAGTACATGGGTAATGCCTGGGTGATTGTATGAGTGCAGGGGTAGTGCCTGCGTGATTAGAGGAGTGCATAGATAGTGCCTGAGTGATTAAAGGAGTGCATGGGTAATGTTTTGGTGATTGCAAGAGTGCATGGGTAGTGCCTGAGTGATTGGAGGAGTGCAAGGGTAGTGCCTGGGTGATTGGAGGAGCGCATGGATAGTGCTTGGGTGATTGGAGGAGTGCAAGAGTAGTGCCTGGGTGATTGAAGGAATGTATGGATAGTGCCTGGGTGATTGGACAAGTGCAAGGGTAGTGCCTGGGTGATTGAAGGAATGTATGGATAGTGCCTGGGTGATTGGACAAGTGCAAGGGTAGTGCCTGGGTGATTGAAGGAGTGCATGGATAGTGTCTGGGTGATTGGAGGAGTGCATAGCTAATGCATGGGTGATAGGATGAGTGCAAGGGTAAAGTCTAGGTGATTGGAGGAGTGCATAGATAGTGCTTGGGTGATTGGAGGAGTGTAGGGGTACTGCCTGGGTGATTGCATGAGTGCATAGGTAGTGCCTGGAATATTTTATAAGTGTATGGGTACTGACTGGGTGATTAGAGGAATGCATAGGTAATGCCTGGGTGATTGCATGAGTGTAGGGGTACTGCCTGGGTGATTGCATGAGTGCATAGGTAGTGCCTGGAATATTTTATAAGTGTATGGGTACTGACTGGGTGATTAGAGGAATGCATAGGTAATGCGTGGGTGATTGCATGAGTGCACGGGTAGTGCCTGGGTGATTAGAGTAGTGCATAGGTAGTGCCTTGGTGATTTTATAAGTGTATGGTAAGTGCCTGAGTGATTGAAGGAGTGCATGGGTAATGTTTAGGTGATTGCATGAGCGCAAGAGTAATGTTAGGTGATTGCATGAGTACAGGGATAATGTCTGGGTGGTTGCATGAGTGTAGTGGTAGTGCCTAGGTGATTGGAGGAGTGCATAAGTAGTGCCTGGGTGATTTTATAAGTGCATGTGTACTGCCTGAGTGATTGAAGGAGAGCATGTGTAATGACTAGGTGATTGCATGAGTTCAGGGGTAATGTCTGGGTAATTGAAGAAGTGCAAGAGTAATGTCTGGGTGGTTGCATGAGTGTAGTGGTAGTTCCTTGGTGATTGCAGGACTGCATAAGTAGTGCCTGGGTGATTGGAGGAGTGCAAGGGTAGTGCCTGGGTGATTGGAGCAGTGCATAGCTAATGCATTGGTGATTCCATGAGTGCAGGGGTAATGTCTGGGGATTAGAGGATTGCATAGGTAATGCCTGGGTAATTGCATGAGTGTAGGGGTAATGTCTAGCTGATTGCATGAGTATAGAGGTAGTGCCTGGGTGATTTTCTAAGTGCATGGGTATTGCCTGGGTAATTGTATGAGTACAGGGGTAGTGCCTGGGTTATTGGAGGAGTGCAAGGGTAGTGACTGGGTGATTATATAAGTGTATGGGTAGTGCCTGGCTGATTCAAGGAGTGCTTGGGTAATGCCTGGGTGATTGCATGAGTGCAGGGGTAATATCTGAGTGATTGCATGAGTACAAGGCTAATCTATGGGGGATTAGAGAAATGCA
This sequence comes from Calotriton arnoldi, assembly GCA_963921515.1. Lineage (NCBI taxonomy): Eukaryota > Metazoa > Chordata > Amphibia > Caudata > Salamandridae > Calotriton > Calotriton arnoldi. The sequence goes on from CAWUFW010000581.1 coordinate 927,701, forward strand.
TAGGTAATGCCTGGGTAATTGCATGAGTGTAGGGGTAATGTCTTGCTGATTGCATGAGTGTAGGGATAGTGCCTGACTGATTGGAGGAGTGTGTAGGTAGTGCCTGGGTGATATTATAAGTGCAAGGGTTCTGGCTGGGTGATTGAAAGAGTACATGGGTAGTGCCTGAGTGATTGGAGGAGTGCATAGATAGTGCCTGAGTGATTGAAGGAGTGCATGGGTAATGCCTGGGTGTTTGCAAGAGTGCATGGGTAGTGCCTGAGTGATTGGAGGAGTGTATGAGTAGTGCCTGGGTTATTGCATAAGTGCATGGGTACTGGCTGGGTGATTGGGGGGAATGCATTGATAGTGCCTGGGTGATTGGAGCAGTGCATAGCTAATGCATTGCTGATTCCATGAGTGCAGGGGTAATGTCTGGGGGATTAGAGGAGTGCATAGGTAATGCCTGGGTAATTGCATGAGTGTAGGGGTAATGTCTAGCTGATTGCATGAGTGTAGGGGTAGTGCCTGGGTGATTTTATAAGTGCATGGGTACTGGCTGGTTAATTGCATGAGTACAGGGGTAGTGCCTGGGTGATTGGAGGAGTACAAGGGTAGTGCCTGGGTGTTTGCATGAGTACAGGAATAATGTGTGAGTGTTTGGAGGAGTGCATGAGTAATGTTTGGGTGATTGTATGAGTGTAGGGGTAATGTCTGAGTGATTGCATGAGTGCAAGGGTAATGTCTGGGGGATTAGAGGAATGCATAGGTAATGCCTGGGTAATTGCATAAGTGTAGGGGTAATGTCTTGCTGATTGCATGAGTGTAGGGGTAGTGCCTGGGTGATTGGAGGAGTGCGTAGGTAGTGCCTGGGTGATTTTATAAGTGCAAGGGTTCTGGCTGGGTGATTGGAGGAGTACAGGGGTAGTGCCTGGGTGATTAGGGGAGTGCATAGGTAGTGCCTGGGTGATTGAAGGAGTGCATGTGTAATGACTAGGTGATTGCTTGAGTGCAGGGGTAATGTCTGGGTAATTGAAGGAGTGCATGAGTAATGTCTGGGTGATTGCATGAGTGCAGGGGTAATGTCTGGGTGATTGCAGGGGTAGTGCCTGGATGATTGGAGTAGTGCATAAGTAGTGTCTGGGTGATTTTATAAGTGCATGGTACTGTTGAGTGATTAGAGGAGTGCATAGATACTTCCTGGGTGATTGAAAGAGTGCAAGGGTAGTGCCTGGGTGATTGCATGAGTGCAGGAGTAATGTTTGGGAGATTGGAGAAGTGTAAAGGTAATACCTGGGTGATTGCAAGAGTGTACGGGTAATGTCTAGCTGATTGCATGAGTGTACGGATAGTGCCTGGGTGATTGGAGGAGTGTGGGAATAGTGCCTAACTGTATAGATGAGTGCATGGGTAGTGTTTGGAAAAATGGATGAGTGCAGTAAAAGCGGCTGTAAACATTAGTTAACAATATCATGCTTATTACATTATTTCATCTTACCTTTTTTACTAATGAAGATACAAAACTCAGTGGAACTATTTTACAGTAGTTTTGTTGTAAACTGAATTTAAAATCTTTTCAAACTTTACCATTACCTTCTGTAAAAAGAAGAAAAACTGTTATTGAATATAATATTATAGTTTTAAGAACACAACATAATTTTAGAATTACATAACATTTTCAGTTTCCCTTTTTGCTGTTCTCAGATTCTACTGAATTTCACCATACACAGTGATTTCAATGTAGATCATCATACAACAGCCGGGGAAAAAACAATCAATCAGATTGTAAAAAAAAAAACAAATCTGCGTTGAAAATATTTACAACAAGTGTAACTATCTGTTTACCTATCTACAGTTTCTAAATTACATTCTTCAACTACATTAAGTCTTTTATTTCTCTCAAGTACATTTTGTAAAATATTCACTCTCATTTACATTGCGTATAATATAAAGATCAAATATATAAACTACTTCTTTCAAACACAATTTTCCAAATGTAATATGAATTAGCACACACAATAATCCAAACAGTAATTATTCACATATTCCCAATAGGCCAAATAATGTTTCCAAATCCATTTGCATTGAAAATGTCCAAAATAAACTCGTTTATTTGTGTTCACATCTTCCCAATAGGCCGAATGATGTTTTCAAAACTTTGGCATCAAAAATATCAGATATGAATTTGGTAATTCGTAAGGCAACCTACATTTGAATTCCAACTGGGCATCATTGCAATGTGTCCATCCTTTATGGCACTTTAAATACACAGTATAGTGTCCAGATGTTGTAGTAGGTCCATCATGGAAAATAATAGCCACTGCTTTAAAAGTACTTCCTGAAATTGATACTTGACTTGCCACAACATTTTTAATTTTGGTTTCCAATTTTGTTCCATTTGATCTACAACGTTGTAGCATTAAAATGACATATTGTCCAAATCTTTCTATATATAATGTTGACAACATTTCTGATTTACAATGAGAACATTTTATATCTTGATTAGCTGTTTTTACTAATTTGTTAAAAGACACTGATTTGCAATCTGGTATTCTCAAGTATATGAATCGTTCAGTGTCTATTTCAGTGGTAGAAGAAAATGAACACTCTTCACATTTATGATCTCATTTGTAACTTAGTCCAAACAAATTTTCAATTTCTATTCCTTCATCTTCCAATTCTGCAAGCATAAACATAAGAAATTCTTGTGCATCTTGTTGTACATTCAATGTAAATTTCAATGATCCAGTACATATATACAAAAGATACCGAAGGCCAGAAGCAGTATGGATTTTAGTTCTATCAGTTACCAACTTTTGAAAAATATAATGTAGTAAAGAACAGAATCTTTTTTCTCAATTTTCCATAATTTCATGATGAAGATCCTCTAGATAAAACACAGATAGCCTTACGGTTAGAGCAGTCGACCTCGACGCTAGGGAACCAGGTTCGAGTCTCGACAACGACGCTCAACATCCTGTGATTCTGGGCAAATCACTTAATCTCCCCATGCCTAACAATAATGAACGTTTCCATCTGCAACGAAACTGGTGCTCATGTAAAGCGTTCTGATACCCGATGTCTCAGGTCTAGTTCGTGCTATATAAAACTCAAAAACAACAACAAAAAAACCATTCACAATTACATTAGCATAGCAGTTGATACCTGAACTATTTTCTAACTGGTATCCTACAATATCATCAACAGTGTCCATTTTCATTTTCTTTGCAGCTTCATCATTCTCTTGAATTGTTTTCTTTTTTTGAATCTCAGTGGAATATTTGTCATATTTCCGTTTTGGACACACTACACGTTTCACATATACGGGATATTCACCTAAATCAGGAGCATAAAGTCTTCTTAACCGATTGAACTCTCTTACACAACTTACATCAGCACTAATCTTTTTCTCATCAAAATCAATCAAATACAAACCAGATAATGTTCTTACTCGAGACAATGCAATTTATGCCATGCCTTCTTTAAACAGTGTACTTCCAATATTTACCAAAGCACTGTCTACACTTAAACCTTGAGATTTATGAATGGTTACTGCATATGCTAAAGAAAGAGGAAACTGTTTTCTACGAACATACAAGTCTTTTACAAGCTAAAAACGAACAGTACAACGTCCAATCTGTTTTACCTCTTCAATCTGATCAAATTTAATCTTCAAAAATTCAATTCCATCTCTGTTTTGAAAATTTACAAAATCAACAACTTTTCCCATTGCTCCATTTACTAAACCTTCTTCTACATTCAAGTTACACCGTAAAATGACCCGACAGCTTACACATAAATATAAAGTCTTTCCTAAACCTGCAGTCTTAGACACCGACTTTTCCAAAGAATCCAATTTTGACTGTAATTTCTCAGAGAGAAGAATAGTAACTCCTTTGTGTTCCATTTTATCAATAGCTTCCATTTTCAGTATTTGTTGTTTTTCCAATTTTAAAAGTTCTTGATTGAATGTAGAACACTCTTGCAGTGTAGGCATTAGGCAAACTATAGACTTCTTTTCTCCAATTTTTTTGTGTATTATTTCAGGTGCTATGTTTTCATTTGCAAACAAGTTCGTTAAAAGCCGACTTTGTAAAGCTTCTCTTCTATGTTTTGTTAAAACACCAATTCTTATATCTTGAAGAACGTTTCCATAATGTTCATCACTTGCTTGTGGCATATTCTTAATAAGTTCTTTATATTCAAAATGAGACCAAATGTTGGCATTTCCAATACGTCCCAAAGATTTCTTACTGTCTTCATGGAGACGCTTTTTAAAAACAGGTTGTCCTTTTACAGGAGTAAGTTGTAGTATGTCGCTGAATATAATTACATGTTTTCCTCCAAATAGGACATCATAATCTGTTTTGGTTTTTTTTAACTCTTTTTATTAACATTGCTCAATAGACCATACACCACACCAATGGCTTGCAGTGACATACAATAAGGTGAATACATTACATCAATGCTAGGAATCGACCCGAGGGAACATAAAACATTAAGAGCCCAGGGAGCGTTTCTCCTGATGGACCTGCACCCCATAACCAATACTTGTAGCTTGTAGCACCACCCAGGCCACACATCACAGTGCCTCTCCGCCCCCTTACGGCTGGAGTACGTCATCTCCCATGCATGTCCCCCTGTATCTCTAGAAGAGAAAAGAGGTACGGTGTTCCTGGGTGGCAAGTTGGCCACCTGGTTAGTACTCAGAGTGGTGGGGAGGTGGGGAATACCTCCTTTCGGAACTAGGACCCTCACACACCCAGCAAGCTAGGTGTCATGCTTCATCATATGGGTCTGCTCCTCGTCGAGCCGGCGCTGCAATGCTCGACGGGCACCCATAAAGGGGCTCTTTATCGGAGATCTTTTGTTCCTTGCCGTATAGGTGCCGTGGGTGTGAGGGGCCTGGTAAGATGTAGATGTGGTGTGTGGGTTAAAACAGGTAAGGGAATCCTCTGTAATTATTTTTATTCTGGAGAGGTCACAACCTGAATAAAAAGTAAAAAGAAGAAGGAGGGCGACTATTTTGTTTTAATCTGACAAAAATTACGCTCTACCCCTTAGTGGTCAACATGTTTCTCGCCTATAAAATGTCTCTAATAGATCAGTTGGCGATTCCTCAGGACCTAGTGACTAAATGAAAACTATCTACAGTGTTTGGTGTGGTTCTACATACCACTTCTTCTCTCGGTAGGACGTTGCCCCGGAGAAAAGCAGCCAACCTAGAGTACAAACAAAAAGGATCAAAAAACCAAATGGAAATATTGGTACATGGTCCTATTGATTCAAGTGGGTGTGTTTCACCGTACACAACCTCTTTGAATCTATACAAGTGATAAAAACAACGTGATTTCATGCATATCACATTCTACGTGTGCCTTCATTTGTATTTAGAATATAAAACCTCTGTGTAACCAGTTAGAGTAATTGAACAACATGGTGAGTGAGTATCAGCTCACCTCTTAAGAGATTCAAGTGCTGCTTCATCAGACCGCAGCGGAGTATATGGACACTCAACGTAGTGTCGCTGTTTATTAAAAGGAAAAAACAAACAACAAAATATGTTGGGTGTGGGCTTGTAGGCACAACGTTTAGTTGCTAAGGCCATGACTCTAGAGCATTAAAAGTGAAAGTGGGCATGGTTCAGGTTAAAGTAAGCCCATAGTCGTGAAATTGGTATCATTGACAAGGTTATTCAACAGACTCAAAAGTGCCCCAGACCTGCCTGCGTAGCTGCTGGCGCCTTCACCATGCGCTCCGACATTATGCCAATCGTGCGGTGTGTTAAGAGCGTCTACAGCGCCCAAGCTATGTCTTAGTGCAGAGCTCTACAGAACATCAGAGTCAGCGTACCCTTCCCAAAGACCAGCGGTAACTTGTCAGCAATTTCCAGCACCTCTTACCTCTCTTAAAAGCTTGTGACCAGGCATAGTCTCAACGTGTAATCCATACTCACCTGCTCCCGCTCAGAGCAGTCCGGCTCACCTACCCGCTCTGCTGCATCAGGAAGGAAAAGACAGGTTGTCGGTTCCTGTCTTAAATACCCTCTCCTGGTGCCATTAAGCATGGTAAATCAGCCGCACCTGGTGTGTGGTGTGATGGTGTCGGCATGACATCATCTACAGTGTAACCATGGAGGCCATCTTTGAATGTGGTGAAGGTCTATAGTTCTGGCTATTACCTTGATGTGGACGCGCATTAAGGGCTTCAAATTTGGCATTGAGTGGAGCGGTTTTATCAACAATGTGAACAAGAATTTATACAGTGCAAAAGTGCTCACGTCACTGCGCCAAATTTGTGCATAAGTTGCTGGCGACTGCCGATTGGGTGATTCGTATGTCGGCCATCTTAGAGTGTAGTATTGTACTCTATTGTTAGTTGTTAGATATATCGTCCTAACATAGCCTAATCTCCATATCTGACTAGCCTGATGTCGATATCATGTGGCAGAGATGTATAAAGAGGTGAGAGACTAGCGTGGAGTCTTAAGCTGATATATTAATTTGTTAAAGTTACGGATAATCGTTGTATATATCAGATTAATTAAGGGTGCTCCAGGGTATGGCATCGTTCAGGCCGTCATTTGCTAAGTCAAGACGGAACACCCACCTTTGTTCAATCCTGTACAAAGCAGTCTGTGTTATTTGTTGGTGGGATTCTAGGATGACCCAGCGTAGACTCTCTGGGGGTGTCCGAGTTCAGAGAAGTGGGTGTATAGTTTGGTGGTAGTTTTATGGCAACGAATATTGCTCTTATGCTCAGTGATTCTGACCTTAACGGGCCTCATGGTCATGCCAACATACCTCTTGTCACAAGGGCAGGTCAGCATGTACACACAACGTGGGGTGTTACAGTTAGTGTGTTTGATTAGCGTCCATGTAAATGTGTCTGATAGAACCAATTGTTTGGTGTGTTTGGTCTGTGGGCACACGATACAAGAGCCGCAGGGATAGTGTCCTGTCACGGGTGGGAGATCCCACAGTTGCCTCTGGTTAGGGATGTTGCTCTTCTTGGGTCTAGTGTGCACCAACATATCTTTCAAATTGTTGGTACGTTTAAGCGCAAACCTTGGTTTGGGTATTGACAGAGTACCCGTGTTCAGAATTGCCCAGTGTTTGTTCACTGCCTTCTTTATTAGATTGGATCTAGGTGTGTGCGTGGTCACACAGGTCAAAATGTCAGTGGGTTCTTTCTCATGTACCTCTAGGAGGCTTTCACGATTATTATTTCTTGCTCTGTTTCATGCAAGAGTGAACCTGTTTCTTAGGGTATTGTCTCTTCAGCAGATTGTCAGCCAGTATCTCTGCTTCAATTTTGTAGTCCTCTGTAGAACTACAATGTCTTCTAATTCTTAGAAATTGGCTGAAGGGAAGGTTATTTCTCAGTGTAGCAGGATGATAGCTGCTGTACAGTAGCAAGCTGTTTCTGTCGGTAGGCTTTTGTATAGGGATGTCGTTATTCTACCCTCTTGTAATCTGATGGTGAGATCTAGGAAGGCAATGTTCGTGGCAGATATAGTGTGGGTGAATTTCAAGTACTGGTTTTTGTGTTAATCCACTCGCAAAATTCAGCGCATCTCTGTATGTCACCCTGCCAAAAGATGAGGATGTCATCTATGTACCTCTTCCACAGTCTCAGGTTAGCTCCGAAGGAGTTACTCGCATGTTGGATGGTCTCTTGTTCAAACGCCGCCATATACAAACATGCCACACTGGGGGCAAAGGTACTCCCCATCGAAGTACCCTGAGGCTGGTGGAAGAGTTGGCTGTCAAACTCAAAAAAGTTTTCTGTTAAGGCCAGGGTGGCACATTCCACGATGAACGAAATGGGTGTTGCTGCTGTCCATTCACTCCCACTTAGTGCAGATTCTATTACTGCCAATGTCTCTCTCTGTGGGATATTGGTATACAGTTGTTCCACATCCAAGGTGACCAGGAGGTCAATATACGCCTGTGTTTTCTATTTCACCTATAACACAGAGGATATCTGTTGTGTCCCTGATGTATGATGGTGTCTGTTTGACCAAAGGTTGTAGGTAATGGTCGCAGAATTTTGAGAGCGGCTCTAAGAGTGAGCCGATTCCTGAAACTATAGGTCTGCCCGGAACAGGGGTGGTCCCCTTATGTATTTTCGGCAGAGTGTAAAAATAGGGTGTTTTGGGATGTTTGGTAATCAAGAAATCAGCTTCTTTACCACTGATCCACCCATTACTCTCTGCCTCATAGACCATGGTGGTTATCTCGGTCGTTAATCGAGTCGTAGGGTTTGTTGTTATCGGAGTATAGAATTTACTATTCCGTAGTTGGCGTTGGCACTCGGTGTTGTAATCCAAAGTGGATTGTATGACCGTGGCGCCCCCTTTGTCAGCTTGCTTTATTGTAATGCTTTTGTCCTCAGTCAATGATCTAATCGCTGCATGTTCTTGATTAGAGAGATTATGGAAAGGAACTCTGGTATCCTGGTTCTTCAGTTCTTTTAAGACAGCTTTCTCAAAGGTCACTACCTCCACAGGTACCATGCCAACGGTAGGTGTGAAGGTCGAGGGATTGCGAAGGCCTGAATCCAGTTTGGCTGGTTCCTCAGTACCATCGAAGTGGGCTTTAAGGCGTATTTTTCTAAACAGGTTCTGGATTTCGCATTGTTCCCGAAAACTGTCCTCTTTGGGGGTGGGGACATAGCCAAGGCCTTTCTCAAGTACTGTTTGTTCTGTAGGTGTCAGTTGTCTATGTGACAAATTAACCACTAGACTCTCCTGCCCTGTGTTTTGCTCCTGGTTTCCATCATATTCGGTTCCTGGTCCTGCCACTGGACTTGTTTTTGTCCTCCTCTTTTGCGCCCTCTTCCTCTGCCCCAGCCTCTGCCTAAAAAGGTGGATTGCTGGCAGGGAAGTATTGCGGTTGGCCCTGGGGATACATCGGGAAAGGCCAAAAGGAGGCTGCGGCCCTTGAAAATTCTGTACAGGGTAGTGGGGGTTTTGTGGATAATTCTTTCTCCTCTGATTTGAACCCTTCCAGCTCCCATTGCTGGAGTCACTGCTAGCCGAGTCTCTTCTGTCGGATTCACTATTTTCATCAGAAGAGTAGCTAGTTTTGCTGTTGGTATAGTCTGCTTTCAGATAGGGGTATATTTTTTCTTTGTTAAATCTGCTTATATCCTTCTGAAGCTTGCTAACCTTCTGCTTCATCAGAAATTCCTTGTGCTCAGCAATCTCATGGTTGAGTTCTGTCAATTTGGTTTTAAATACAGTGCCATGTATGGTAGTCTTTATGGCCCCTTCAGCAACCTGTATTCTAATAAGGAGGGCATCAGCTATCCTCTTTGCTGAATTAATAATGAGGATAAGTAAGTCCCTGGTGCATTTCCATGCTACCAGGGACCATTCCTTTTAAAGACAGCGTCATCCAGGAAAAGTCTAGGGAAGTTCTTGACTATTAGGCCGTTTGGTGCAATATTGGCCCTCAAGTACTCCGTCATCATTGCATCGTGGAGCGTTATTTTCACCCAGTCTCTTTTCATATTGGTAAGGGAGGTCCAGTCCTCAGATGGTGATCCAGAGGCTGATGAACCTTCACCTCCCAGGATAGATGGTGTATTCCTGAGAATTTCTGCAGCCATTGCATCATCAAAGCTAAGTCCGGGATTGTCATCCATGATGACTGGTATATCAGAGGATTTGGGGGAAGGCAAAATAGAAGGGGCAGGACTAAATAATAAGTCCCAGAAAATGGGCCAATGAAGGATATTATCCTTCTGGTAACCTGAAGAGTCCCACTGGAGATCCCGTGCAGTACTTAGTAAACAACAAGGGGGACAATGAGGGCTTGATAAAGGTCCACCGTACTTGCCCTGGGTAGAACTAGAATACAAAAGAGGTACGGTGTTCCTGGGTGGCAAGTTGGCCACCTGGTTAGTACTCAGAGTGGTGGGGAGGTGGGGAATACCTCCTTTCAGAACTAGGACCCTCACACACCCAGCAAGCTAGGTGTCATGCTTCATCATATGGGTCTGCTCCTCGTCGAGCCGGCCCTGCAATGCTCGACGGGCACCCATAAAGGGGCTCTTTATCGGAGATCTTTTGTTCCTTGCCGTATAGGTGCCGTGGGTGTGAGGGGCCTGGTAAGATGTAGATGTGGTGTGTGGGTTAAAACAGGTAAGGGAATCCTCTGTAATTATTTTTATTCTGGAGAGGTCACAACCTGAATAAAAGTAAAAAGAAGAAGGAGGGCGACTATTTTGTTTTAATCTGACAAAAATTACGCTCTACCCCTTAGTGGTCAACATGTTTCTCGCCTATAAAATGTCTCTAATAGATCAGTTGGCGATTCCTCAGGACCTAGTGACTAAATGAAAACTATCTACAGTGTGTGGTGTGGTTCTACATACCACTTCTTCTCTCGGTAGGACGTTGCCCCGGAGAAAAGCAGCCAACCTAGAGTACAAACAAAAAGGATCAAAAAACCAAATGGAAATATTGGTACATGGTCCTATTGATTCAAGTGGGTGTGTTTCACCGTACACAACCTCTTTGAATCTATACAAGTGATAAAAACAACGTGATTTCATGCATATCACATTCTACGTATCTCTGCCAGGGCGTCCATATTTTCTTCCACTTCTTAACACCTCCCCTGCTTTTGTACACGGTTTCTTCTGCCCGCTGGCACCAGTCAAGGTCTTGCCTCCATTCTTCCAGTGTCGGAGGTAAGGACGCCCCCACCCTTTGGCTATGTTTCGCTTAGCTGCAAGAGCCAACCAAATGCCCACATATCTGGACCAGTCAGAGTCCCCCATAATCATTAGTAGAAGCCATTTAGCGTCCATGGGTATCGGCACTCCCAACACCTCAGATATGGTATCGGTGACTCTCTTCCAGTAGCTTGTGATTTCTGGACATTCCCATAGTATGTGTAGAAAGGTACCCTCCCGCTGGCATCCCCTGACACACAATGCTGTAGGGGCCCTTCCCCACGTGTACAGGTGTGTACGAGGGTAGTAGGTGCAGTGTAGTATCTTGAGTTGTACCAACCTAAATCGGGGTCTGATCGCAATCTCTCTTGGGCTCTGAATTGCCTCCTGCCACTGCTCATCATCTATACTCCCCAAATCTTTAACCCATGCCTCCCTGAGGGTCGTCAGGGGGTCTGGTATATTGTTTATCAGTTTACGGTATATCGTGGAAGTTGCCTTCTCGGGATGGGATCGAGCAGCAACCTATCCTCCAAAGGAGAATATTCCGGTACGGAGGCGCCACTGTGGATGTGGGTGCGGAGTGCATGCAGTAGCCTTAAGTGATGGTATCTCTGGGTCTGGTGCAAGTTGTATTCCGCTGAAGTTCCTCGAAGGTGAAGGGAGTATCCCCTTTCCAAATGTCCCCCAGGTATTCAATGCCTATCAATTTCCACCCCTTGAAACCCATGAGGGCAGCCACCTCACGTAGCAGATCACCCACCCACAACGGAGTTCTGCTAGTCAATTTCCCAGTCCAGCCAAGTAATTTATTGGCCTTTCTCCAGCACTGTATCACTACTTTGGTGTGTATCGGCCACTCAGGATGTGATTTGCGGGAGTAAAGGAGAGGCTCGCAGCTCCCTCCCGGCATGGCGGCCCTATCCATTCTGTATGCCGGTTCCGCAACGTCTGTGTACACCCAGTCGTTTATGACCTGGAGCTGTGAGGCCCAGTAATATAGCCTGACGTCAGGAATTGCCAGACCACCATCGTATACTCCCTTCTGCAACTTGTGGAGCGCGATTCTGGGAGAACCACCCTGCCACAACAGCGTTCGAACGTCCTGCGCTATACGTTTAAAGACTGTCGGAGGAACAGGGTACGGGGTGTTTTGGAGGATACAGAGGAGACGCAGAAATGCCATCATCTTGAACAGAGCCGCCCTGCCTATAAGTGAAAGTGGGAGAGAGCGCCAATGATTGACATCAGTACCAAGCCGGCACATCTGGGGTCCAAGGTTCCTTTCCAGGAACTCCGTATGGTCCCGCGTAACGTGGATGCCTAAATATTTAAAACCGTCCGACACGACTGGGGCCGAACACAGCGCAGGAACCCTGGGGGGGGACCCGACAGTGGAAAAATCACCGACTTGGTCCAATTGATATTGTAGCCCGAGTAGCTTCCAAATAACTCAAAGATGTGGAGCACCCGCGCCATCGAGTGGTAGGGTCGTGCAAGATATAAGACTACGTCATCAGCATAGAGCGAGATGCGCTCCTCCCAACCCCCCTGCGCCACTATATCCCAGATCATCGGGTCCCTCCTAATCCAGTGTGCCAATGGCTCCAGCGCGAGGGCAAACAATAACGGAGACAGGGGGCACCCCTGTCTAGTGCCTCTCCGCAGCGTAAAGGAGCGGGACAGCGCCCCATTAACTCGCACCCGAGCCGTGGGCATCTCGTATAGTAGTCGGACCCACCCACAAAAGTTAGGACCAAAGCCCAGCCGCTGAAGTACCATGAACAAGTATGGCCACTCGATACTGTTGTACGCCATTGACACGTCCAGTGCCATCAATTCCGTCTGTTGGGCTGTAGGATCACTCGTCATGTGGAGTACCCCATTTAGTCTCTGCAGATTATGCCTGGTGCTTCTACAGGGCATGAAGCCCGATTGGTCCACATGGATCAATTCCGCTATCACAGACACAAACCGATCCGCTAGGGCCTTGGCCAACACCTTGGCCTCCATATTGATAAGAGAGATAGGACGGTATGAGCTACATTGATCTGGCGGCTTCCCTGCTTTGTATATTACCACTATCGTCGCCGCCCACTGATCTAGGGGGAACTGCCCTCGCGCCTCAATCAACATGCGTCGCAACGGTGGTGTTATGACCGAGTCCTGTAGTTTATAAAGCTCCACTGGAAGCCGTTCGGGCCCGGTGCCTTCCTGGATTTAAGAGAACCCAGGGCACCCCCCAATTCTTCCTCCGTAAGCTCAGCGTCTAGCGCTTCACGCGCTTCCCCAGACAACATGGGCAGGGTGAAGTCCCTCAACAAATCCCCACAATCTTCTTCGGATTTTGTGCACACCGGTGCATACACTCGCTCAACGTGTATAGCGAAGACTTCCGCTATTTCGTGACTTGTGGTTTTCAGCGACCCAGTGCCATCACCAACCCCAGTCACCCATGATCTCTCTCTGTCATGCCTTTCCAGCCAGGCTAGGAGCTCAATGCCTTGTCCCCCACATCGTACAAGCGGTGTTGCGTCGCAAGGGCGTTGCCTCGCAGTCTGCCAGGGACCTCAGGTCCCTCTGCCTCAGTGATAGTCTATGTCTCAGGTCCACACTAGTTGCTACAGCGTTATCTACTTCTAACTGGTGGACTTCTTGCTTGAGCTGGCTAATTCGCAGGGATTCCTCTTTCTTCTGGGCCCCAATGAGCGCCTGTGTCTGCCCCCCTCAGGACCGCCTTGTAGGCCTCCCATAGCGTAATGTGCGAGTCTACTGAGCCCACGTTCTCCTTGAAATAAAGTTCAGAGCCCTCTCGGATCTTGTCCCTGAGATCATAATCTGTTTTCAAAATTCTTAAATGTACAAAGGCAAGCTTTAAGTTTGAGACCATGCTCACCTCATCAATGATTAGAAGTTTCATTTTCTTGAGTACTCTTGAAACTTCATAACAAGCTTCTCCAGATAGCTTGTGATATTCCAACTTATTTTCATGTTCAACTGGTAGCATGAGTAATCGATGTAATGTAATCCCTTTAATGTTGTGTGCTGATAACCCAGTTGGAGCGGTACAACACAAGTTAAATGTGATTCAGTAGTTTTGTGTAGATAACTGGTCAAAACTTTAATTAAGAAACTTTTTCCTGTTCCAGCTTGCCCACTGATGTACATTCGAATAGATTTAAATGATGTGCATTGGCATTCTTTTTTTTCATGCAGTAAACCATGCTGTATCTGTTGTGTCACTTGCTGATATATATCTTTTTGTTTAGTATTTAGTTTTTCTTCCAAGTTTCCCAACTCAATAATATCCTGTTGTGCTTGTTGCATTGCCGTTTCTACTTCATTCATGGCTTTTGCTGCTTCATTTTCAATAATAGGTTGTCCTAGTGGATCTTGACTTAGTGGAGCAGAACTTTGACTATCTTGAGAACTGTCTCTAGCTATTTCAGCTGCAATAGTAGTTTCTTGTTCAATCTCTTCATTTAACATTTGTAGATAAGTTGGAAAAAGTGTGTATTGAATGCTATCTTTACATGCATTAAAAGAATCTTCATAGCAGTCAAAATCCCCAAGTAATTCCATTTCACTACGCCAAGGCTTGAAGAGTTGCAGAAGTGCTAAATAGAAAGATTCCCTTTTATTTAGAGTTTCACAACTGAGTTTCCTGTGGTTAATAAGATTTCCTTTGGCATGTTTTACCAAACATCCATCACATCCAATTACTGCATATTTTTCTTCATTTATATTTTCTATAACATTTCTCTTAAAACTGTAATGTTGAAGTACTTCATAAAGGCATATGTTTTCCAGATGTGGACTCCTTTTGGGATAGTACGTATCCAACATATTAGTTTTAACAATATCTGTACTTTCTGGTTCGTTCAATGCTAAGTATTCAATTTCTTGTAGAGATTTCAATACTCCATTTCGTGTTGCAGCAAGACCTAGACTTACCCAAATGATTCCTCTTGACTTTGAATATAAACTTGCAGAGGTTAACCGATCCGAACATTCGTAGTATCCAATCTCTCGATGGGAAAGCACCTTCAAACTAAAGCTGTACAATTTGTTACTAAGAGTCTTCTCTTGTGATTTTCTTCCCACATTTCTTTCAACTCAGTTTTTTCACATTTGGTTATATGTGACGTAACATAGCGAGCAAAAAATCAGGGGGGAGAATGGACCGCTTGTACCTGTGTAACCAGGGTCACTTAGTTGTGGACCTTGCTAAAAAAAACCCTCATTAGCGTACACAAGTGGTGGGGGGTATATCTTGATTCTCCACCTATGTGTAACGAGACAGCATCATCATCGGGTTTTATTGTGGGTATGATGACCTCCACCTGGAGGAAGACCACTGGTATTACAGTAGCATCCAGAGATAAAAAGAAGTGACTGTGGTGCTCAAGTGAAAGTGATTTTAAAATTCCCTATACCGCCATGTAGGACAATTCTTTAATGGAATGGTGGTATGGAAAAATAAAAAACAAAGTGGTGCGTATGTAGATCAAGTTACCAATCTAGCGCACTCTTGAGATCATATCGGTGGCCGACATGTTTCAGCCTCGTTGTCCAATCGGATCTAGGGGCTTTCTTCAGGACCTCTAAATGTGTAGACGCACGTTGTGGCGACTACTTAAAGTGGGTTATTGACTTACCACTCTCGTTGTGTTGAGTCAGGTCATTAGTACCTGTAGCTGTGATAGAAAAATAAAAATGCAATTGTATACTTTCTTTATATTTCATTTTCAAAATACCCTTTTTTGATGCTTAACATTTGCTTCAGTATTGTAACTATAAAAGATCTAAGCAGTATAACACTGGTTAAGAGGAAATGTAGAGTGGTGAGCGCATGTAGTTAATGGTTAGATTGACATTGTTTGTTAATTTGCGTGTCGCTCACGGTATTATGAGCATAGCAGCATTATAGGCATCATGGGCATCCTTCTAATTCTAAATACGAGAATGCGACATGTATGAGTTTGAAGGTTCATTAGTGGCTCATGCGTCACTCGTGTAGCGGCATATAGGTGTTTTGCCGGTGTTAGTTAGGAGGAAACCGGCATGTCTTAGTAGTGGTCTGATGTAATCGTTAATGCGTCTATTCAATTTTAAAGCGCGACAACCCTGATTTCAACCGCAAAATGGTGCCGTGATTAGTTGCGATCATATAGACTCGCATAGTACTGGTTACAGTATGTGCGTGTTTAGAAACATGGATGGTGTGAGACCGCGTTAGAGGTCCTGCGGTGATCATTCGTGTGACTTTAAAAAGGCTCCTGTTGCCTGCTGAAAATGAGTGTTATTGTGAGGCTGCGCTGGAGGTACTGTGGCGATTGTGGTGCCTAGGCTCTTATTGCGCTGTTTGAAAATAATACGTGGTCGGCCGTGCTACAGGCGCGCATATTATAAATACCTCTGTAGGCCCTATTGAGGGCTTCCTCGGGGTGCCGGTGGGCTTTTGTAGACCTGCTTTGCGGGGAAAACAGAAGAGCTTTAGTGTACCTTACTTTGTGCCTTCATTTCTTGCGAGCGCTTCCTGGTTCTCGATCCTTACCGGCAGGAGCCGGTTCCTGACTTGTGCTAGCTCTGTGCGCGGTGCCCCGGGTGATGCAGGCTCATGATGAGCTCGCAATTATCTATTCTGGATGTAGTCAACATAGTAGATAGACTATATTTGGGAGAAGTTTTTGCACGATTGTGATAGTGTTGTTTTTATACATTTTCACTATTATATTTCTAAATTTAGCAGCCACATGAGTTTGCAGGCACGGGCTGAGAAAATTAATTAACATGCATTTTGGTACGGTTGAGAAGACTTTATTCTCAGGATATCTCATATTTGGGATTTTTCATGAACAATCTAATGAGTTATCTCGGACACATATGATGAATATCAGTGTCCTGGTTTCTGACGTGAGTTGTAAGTATGTCATAGGTCATGCTGCTACGAACGTTCAAACAGTAGACATGGATTGTGGATATACGTATAACTTAGGCATGGTTCCTTAATGATGAGTTTATTTTTGGAAGCGTTCCAAATAGTTTCGTGTGGGTCTCATGTTGGGGCATGCCAAGGAATGTTATCATTCAGTCCATGTATGTTGGTCTTGAGACAGTGTACCCAGCGTTGTTCTTTCTCAAATAGAACTCGTTCAGCATTCTGGTTTAACAGAGCGAGCAACAGTAATCGAATTATCTGCAACATACTGGATATCCATGTTTGCATTCCACATTGTCAAAATTACTGGATTGTAGTCATTAATATACTTTGAATCTTCAGTTCTTTTTATGTTGTAAATATTCTTCTGAGATTTTCGAGTTATAGTATGCCTTACTGTTGACATGAAACTATTGACTCTTCCCTTTGAAATTACTGGACGTGGGAATCCAAAACGACATTTTGTATAAAATTTTCCCTTTGACGTGTATTTTCGTCGACAATATTTTCCACATCGATGACTTTGAAACCTTAAAACTTGTTATCTTAAGCTGTTTTCTCCTCCTTTTTTGGAATGGCACAGGTAACATAGTCCTCTGGCCTGGTACTCCTTTCTCCAAAAGAAATCAATAACTTCTCCAAGAGGTGGATTATTTTTATTGCAGAAAAAAGACATATTAGCTTGAAACCTATGATTAAAATACCTGCACACATTTACAGGATCCAAGGAACACAGTTCTGCAGCTGTCTTCAATTCAATGTCTTTTATATTTGAATTTGCTTGTCGTACAAATTCAAATAAATCGTCCCATGCGTATTCAGCACAGCTAAGCTTAACAAACCACGTAGGGGTTCCTAAGTTTCTTAACATACATTTAAGTTCTCCGTGACGACGATACCAATACTCATTAGTACCACGTTGACACGCCATCAAATTAATTAACTGAAATTCTAAATGATCGTCTCTTTGTTGAACTTTGTCCAAAAATTCCTTTGCAGAAACATGTGTAAGATGAACTCTTGTTTTTAATATGTGGTTCACTCCATATGAAAGTCCAGACAAGTCACTTTCAAACAGAAGATGAAATAAATATGGAATACTCTGTCTAAATCTTGGATCTTCTGAGTACAATCTTGTCGTACGATATTCTGAAGCTGGAATCTGTACTGGTCGTTCATCATATCGTCCACCTTTTCCAGTGGGGAAGAGCTGTGGAAAACAACGAGCTTCTAAACTTTTTTCCCATACACTCATGGGAGTTCCCTTCGCTTTCTTCATTTGAAATAATTCAATAGTGTTTCCTATCACTTCTTTTGAATGTAGAGGATGTATAATGTAATGTTCATAAATTTCTTCACTCCTGGAGTTGTCCACTTTTTCTATTTGGCCAGTTGAAATTTCTGTTTCATCTTCTAACGATATTTCTTGTTCTTCCACATTCACAGTTTTATAATAAATATTGTTTTGTACAAGATATAATGTAGCCTTTTGAAGTCTGGTGACATCTACTAACTCTTGCCATATTTTCCGACTCTTTGTTGGTGCACCATTAACTAGAATAACTACAGGTTCACTTTCCTCTCTCTCTATACCAACAGTTTCAATATTTTTCTAAAAATCTAAAGGTAAATACACAACTCTTCCTTTTAAACCTCTTTGTAAATCTGTTGGAGGCAGCTTACCTGTTTTAGGCTCCATACGAACTATAGCCTAAAACGGGTGCACAGATTGAATAAGAATGGACTCATACGTATTTAAATCTACCAGTTCCGGAGGAATAGGTACCAACTCTAAGTTGTTATGTACAGCTCTAGCTGGCATTTTGTTCTCTTTTAATTTGTTGTAACAATATTTACAAATACGTTGATCACTACCAAACTCAAAACGACCTTCCACCAACAAATAAGCACCAAATTGCTCCCACTTATCATCGTTTTCCTTTTCACTTTTTAAATATGGATCAACATTCCAAGTTTGACTTCTATAGTGAGTACATCAAATACAAACATAGTTTGGTTTTTCACAAGAAAGTACCTTAAACTTTGTAATTTCTTCTGCAAACTTCTCAGTAGTACTGTCTTCCGCCTCTTCTTCAACACCTACACTTATCAAACTCTCACTTTCTCTACACTCCTCTTGAGAACCAAAGAAATGAAACTGTATATCATCAGAAACTTTTTTTACATTAGATACTGAACCATGCAAAAGAGCTGTGTTTATTATTCACTTAAAGATAATGCAGGACTTTTTACATAGTATAATCTTCTTACTAACTTCCGCATTTCTGAATGATGTACTGCTAACATTCTTAAATGATGAAAAGTACTTTGACACACTTTTCTCGAAAGAAAAGCCAGAGAATGACCCTGCAAGTTAGTATATTTTCTCACTTTACAAGGATGTAGTCCTTGCAACAACTTAAATCTTCTGTTTAACACTTTCTTACCATAATCTCGTAAGAAAATTTGTAATATATCAATAGATTCCTGTCGTATACGAAAAATACTACTACAATCCCACTTATACACTGGAGCTTGTGTACGTCTCCCGTGAACTTCTTCAGCTATTACTTCTTCCACATTTCTAGGAACCATCTTTTCTTTTTCAATTGGACAACCATTTTTTACCTCATAACAACGACCACTGGTATCAACTGCATGAACTAATGTATTTTGTTGAAAATAGCTTTCTTCATTAAAAAAAGGTTCAGTACTAGAAGTGTGCTTCCATTCACCCGAAATGTTTTTGCAAAAGTTAGTTCTATTAACTAGTCTTTTTCTTTTGCTTTTCTCCTTCATAAAGTGCATTATTTTATTCAGTTTTCATTCTCTTCAATACTAATATAAACAATCTTCTTTTCAATTCAAAAGCCTTTTCGACTACACTTTCAATCTGTTGTTTTTTCTTGTAAGATGCTGATCTTCTTTTATATTTTTTGCAATCTTTCAATAAATTTTGTAGTACTCTACTTTTATACATTCTCTTCCTACTGTCTTTATATTCTTTCATCCTTCTTTCAACATAGATTGTTTTCTCATAACCAGATTTTCCATTAATTTGTCCTTTTTTCGTTTCCTTCTGATTGGTTGTACTACTTTTCTTTCTCTTTTCCCCATTTTGAAAATTCATTACGTTCTTTAAAAGTCTTTTACCAAATTCTTTAGTTCTCTTACCAGAAGTCTTTTTCTTCAATGTCACATATTGTACTTCATCTAATTTCTGCTTTTCTTTATCCTTCAAATAGTACTGTTTTTTGTTGTTGTCTTTTCTTTTGAACTTTTCTTGTCATACTGAACTTTTCTTAATAATAATGGAGAATATCTGAAAAAAAAGAAAAGTTTATAAACTTTCTAAAAATTATTTAATATTATTAAAATAATTATATACAAATATTCTCATCTATAAATAAATAGATACCTTCAATTTAAAAGGTACAGACATATGCATATATGAGTTTTGGAATATGGTGAGACTTACAGCTGAGACATGTCATAGGTTTTTGCTTTATATTTGCCTAGGCCCAACACCCTGAGCATTACTAGAATGGTGAAGCAGCAGCACAAAAGTGAGGTTTAAGGCATGTTAGGAGATGGATTAGTTATTACACTACTTTGCATGAGTCTGTAGAAAAGTTCACTTGAAGTATGCCACATAAATATAGGTGTGTGTTTGAAATGTAAAGTACAATCTGTCAAGTTTTAAAGCCTTTATAGTCTTAAAACTGAGGTATGTCTCTACTTGCATATGAACTTTCATACATATCATGTATGTGAATTTGATAGACATATAAAACACAGGTATACATCTATTTGTATATTACTTTTATATATGAATTTGCTAGGAAAACATACAGAAATATGTATACAATATTTCAGGAATATGATGAAACCTACAACTGAGACATGTAATAGATCTGCCTGAGTGATTGCATAACTCCATGGGTAGTGCTTGGATGACTATATGAGTGCAAGGGTAGTGGCTGGGTAAATGGAGGAGAGGATGGATAGTGACTGGCTAATTGCGTAGGTGCAAACATAGAGCGTGAGTGCATGGATAAGTGTATGAATAGTGCCTGAAGGCATAGATGACTGCATGAGTAGTGCCTAGGTGAATAGATGAGTGCAACAGTAGGGCCTGGGTGATTCTATGAGTACAAGGGTACTGCCTGGATTATTACATGAGTGCATGGGTAGAGCCTGCGTGATTGCATCACTGCAGGGGTAGTACCTGTGTGATTGCATAAGTGCATAGGTAGTGCCTGGGTGTTTTTATAAGTGCATGGGTACTGGCTGAGTGATTGGAGGAGTACATAGATACTGTCTGGGTGATTGGAGGTGTGCAGAGGTAGTGCCTGGGTGATTGGTGCAGTGCATGGCTAATGCATTAGTGATTGCATGAGTACAGGGGTAATGTCTGGGGAAAACAGGAGTACATAGGAAGTGCCTGGGTGATTTTATAAGTGCATGTCTACTGCCTGGGTGATTGGAGGAATACTGTGGTAGTGCCTGAGTGATTGGAGGAGTGCAAGGGTAGAGCCTGGGTGATTTTATGAGTGCATGGGTACTGGCTGGCTGCAGTTCTTTTGTTTCTTTCTGTACCTTTCTTGCTT
Source organism: Calotriton arnoldi (assembly GCA_963921515.1). Lineage (NCBI taxonomy): Eukaryota > Metazoa > Chordata > Amphibia > Caudata > Salamandridae > Calotriton > Calotriton arnoldi. Next base: position 948,917 of record CAWUFW010000581.1, read on the forward strand.
CTTTCTGCACCCCTGGTGCCTCTTTCTGCACCCCTCTTCCCTCTTTCTGCACTCCTCTTGCCTCTCTCTGCACCTTTGTTCCTTCTTTCTGCACTTCTTTTGTTTCTTTCTACACCTCTCTTGCTTCTTTCTGTATCCCTCTTGCCTCTTTCTCCACACCACTTCCCCTTTCTGCATGTCTGTTGCTTCTTTATGCACGTCTCTTGTTTCTTTCTGCACCTCTCTTGCTTCTTTCTGCAACCCTCTTGCCTCTTTCACACCCCTTTTACCTCTTTCTGCACCCCTCTTGCCTCTTTCTTCACCTCTGTTCCTTCTTTCTGTACTTCTTTTCTTTCTTTCTGCACCTCTCTTATTTCTTTCTGTATCCCTCTTGCCTCTTTCTCCACCCCACTTCCCCCTTTCTGCATATATGTTGCTTCTTTCTGCACCTCTCTTGCTTCTTTCTACACCCCTCGTGCCTCTTTCTGCACCCCTCTTTCTGCACTCCTCTTCCCTCTTTCTGCACCTCTGTTGCTTCTTTCTGCACTTCTTTTGTTTCTTTCTACACCTCTCTTGCTTCTTTCTGCACCCCTCTTGCCTCTTTCTCCACCCCTCCTCCCCCTTTCTGCATCTCTGTTTCTTCTTTTTGCACTTCTCGTGCCTCTTTCTGCACCTCTGTCCCTTCTTTCTGCAACCCTTGTGCCTCTTTCTGCACCCCTCTTCCCTCTTTCTGCTCCCCTCTTGCTTCTTTCTGCACCTCTGTTGCTTCTTTCTGCACCTCTCTTCCTTCTTTCTGTACCCCTCTTGCTTCTTTCTGCACCCCTCGTGCCTCTTTCACACCCCTCTTCCCTCTTTCTGCACCCCTCTTGCCTCTTTCTGCACCACTGTTCCTTCTTTCTGCACACCTTAAAACTTAAGAAGCTGCACTTCTCATTTCAAGTAGAGACCTAAAATCATGTGGTGTATTTCATGCATACCTTTCACAGACAAATATAAAGCAGCAACCTATCACATGTCTATGCTGTAAGTCTCACCATCTTCCTGAAAGCATGCATGCATATGTTTGTATGCCGCATAAATGTAGGTGTCTATGTGCATATGTCTCTACTTACTCATCTACTCTGATATGTGTTATCCATCTGAAAATGCTACATGTGTAAAACACAAGTATACATCTATTTGTAGGCTTCTTTTATATATGGTGCACTAGCAAAAGGTACAGGCACATGCATGCACGGTTTGAGGAAGATGGTGAGACTTTCAGCAGAGACATGTGAAAGGTTGCTGCTTTGCCCTTAGCTATGCTCAATACCTGACTAGTAGTGGAATAGTGAAGCAGTAGCAATAGAAAAGTGATGTTTAAGATACGTTGGGTGATAAATTACTGATTATGGTACTTTGTAAGAATCTGTGGAAAAGTTCACTTGAAATATGCCACATACATCTAGGTGTGTGTTTGAAATGTGAAGTGCAATCTTTCAAGTTTTAAACCCTATATAGTCTTGTAACTGAGGTATATCTCTACTTGCATATGCATTTTCATACATATCATGCATGTGTAATTGATAGACACATAAAACACAGGTATAGATCTATTTGTATATTTCTTTTATATATGAATTTGCTAGGAAAAGGTACAGACATATGTATACAATATTTCAGGAATATGGTGAAACCTACAACTGAGACATGTAATAGATCTGCCTGAGTGATTGTATAACTCCATGGGTAGTGCTTGGGTGATTGTATGAGTACAAGGGTAGTGGCTGGGTAAATGGAGGAGAGGATGGATAGTGACTGGCTAATTGCATGAGTGCAAATATAGAGCTTGAGTGCATGGATAAGTGTATGAATAGTGCCTGAAGGCATAGATGAGTGCATGAGTAGTGCCTAGGTGAATAGGTGAGTGCAACAGTAGGGCCTGGGTGATTCTATGACTGCAAGGGTAGTGCCTGGGTTATTACATGAGTGCATAGGTAGAGCCAGCGTGATTGCATGACTGCAGGGGTAGTACATAAGTAGTGTCTGGGTGATTTTATAAGTGTATGGGTACTGGCTGGGTAATTGTATGAGTACAGGAATAGTGCCTGGATGATTGGAGGACTGCAAGGGTAGTGCTTGGGTCATTATATAAGTGTATGGGTAGTGGCTTGGTGATTGTAGGAGTGTTTGGGTAATGCCTAGGTGATTGCATGAGTGCAGGGGTAATGTGTGGGTGATTGGAGGAGTGCATGAGTAATGTCTGGGTGATTGCATGAGTGCAGGGGTAATGTCTGGGTGGTTGTATGAGTGTAGTGGTAGTGCCTGGGTTATTGGAGGAGTGCACAGGTAGTGCCTGGGTGATTTTATAAGTGCATAGGTACTGGTTGGGTAATTGGAAGAGTACAGGGGTAGTGCCTGGGTGATTTGAAGAGTGCAAGGGTAGTGCCTGGGTCATTGTATGACTGCATGGGTAGTGGCTGGATGATTGAAGGAGTGCTTTGATAATGTGTGTCTGATTGCATGAGTGCAGGGATAATGCCTTGGTGATTGCATGACTGCAGGGGTAGTGCCTAAGTGATTGCATGAGTGCAGGGGTAGTGCCTGGGTGATTGTATGAGAACAAGGGTACTGCCTCGGTGATTGGAGGAGTGCAAGGGTAGTGCCTGGGTGATTGAAGCAGTGTATAGCTAATGCATTGGTGATTGCATGAGTGCAGGGGTAATATCTGGGGGATTACAGGAGTACATAGGAAGTGTCTGTGTGATTTTATAAGTGCATGGGTGCTGCCTGGGTGATTGTAGGAGTACTGAGGTAGTGTCTGAGTGATTGGAGGAGTGCAAAGGTAGTGCCTGGGTGATTTTATAAGTGCATGAGTACTGGCTGAGTGATTACATAAGTACAGGGGTAGTGCCTGCATGATTGGAGGAGTGCAAGGGTAGTGCCTGAGTGATTATATAAGTGCATGGGTAGTGGCTGAGTGATTGAAGGAGTGCATGGGTAATGCCTGGGTGATAGCATGAGTGCATAGGTAGTGCCTGGGTAATTGCATGAGTGCAGGGGTAGTGCCTGGGTGATTGCAGCAGTGCATAGGTAGTGCCTGGATGATTGGAAGACTGCATGGGTAGTGCTTGGGTGTTTTTATAACTGCATGGGTGTTGGGCCTAGCCAAATATAAAGCAGCAGTCTATTACATGACTCAACTGTAAGTCTCTCCATATTGTTAAAAGCATGCAAGCATATTTCTCTACCTTTTCAAATCATCATCATATCTAAAAGAAATATACAAATAGATGTATACCTGTATTTTATATGTCTAGTATCTTCACATGCATAGCAGACATGAGAACACATGTGCAAATACAGACATACAGCAATCACAAGACCATGCAGACCTTAAACTTAAAACTTGACAGACTGTACTTTACATTTCAAAGAGAGACCTACATTTTTGAACTGTACTTCAAGTATGCATTTCCCCAGACTCATAGAAAGTAGCCTTATCACTAATCCCTCTCCCAAAATATCATAAAACTCACTTCTGTGCTGCAGCTTCACTATTCTACAAAAACTCAGAATGTTGTGCCTAGACAAATATAAAACAGCAACCTATCAGATATCTCTGCCATAAGTCTCACCATATTCCTAAAACCATGCATCCTTGTATCTGTACCTATTGCCAAAAGCATAACAATACATGTGTAAATAGAGACATACCTCACTCACAAGACCATAATGGCTTTAAAACTTGACAGACTACACTTAACATTTCAAACACACATTTAAAATTATGCGGCATATTTCATGTGAAGATTTACACAGACTCTGATAAAGTACCATTATCACTAATTCCTCACCCAACATATCTTAAACATCACTTATCTACTGCTGCTGCTTCACTATTCTACTACTAATCAGGTATTGAGCATAGCTAAGAGCAAAGCAGCAACCCTTCACATATCTCTGTTTTAAGTTTCCTCATATTTCTAAAAGCATGCATGCCTGTGTCTGTACCTTTTCCTAGTGCCATCAAATATAAAAGAAACATACAAATAGATGTATACCTGTATTTTATAAATCTATCATCTTCAGATGTATAACATGTTCAATAAAAGATTTGCAAGTAGAGATATACCTCACTCACAAAACCATCCACATCTTAAAACTAGACAGACTACACTTCAAATTTCAAACAGACACTGAAAATGATGCGGTATATTTGAACTGTAGCTTTCCACAGACTCACAAAAATTAGTCTAATAACTAATCTCTCTGCAAACATGTGTTAAACCTCACTTTTGTGCTGCAGCTTTACCATTCTACAACTACTTAGAGTGTTACACCTAGCCAAAAATAAAGCACAAACCCTTCACATGTCTCAACTGTAAGTCTCACCATATTCCTGAAAGCATGCATGCATATGGCTGTACCTTTTGCTAGCAGCATCATATATAAAAGAAACATTCAAATAGATACATACATGTGTTTTATACATCTACCATCTTTAGATACATAACACACATCACAATATATCTCCTAGTAAAGACTTTCTTCAATCACAACACTATGCACACCTCACAAATTCACAGAACACACTTTCCATTTCAAGAAAATACCAAAAATGATGTGGCATATTTCAAATGTACCTCTCTACAGACTTATAAAAAGTACCCTAATCACTAATACCTTATGTAAACCTGTTTTAACCCACACTTTTGTACTACAACTTCACCATTCTACTACTACTCACAGTCTTGTGCGTAGCCACATACAAAGCAACAACACCTCTTTCTTATACATCATGCATCTTCAAATGTATAAAACATTTGATAATACATATACAAGTACAGACATACTTCAATCACGACTCCTAGCACACCTTAAAACTTGACAGAGTGCACATCCAATTTGAAAGCAACACTTAAAATGATATGGTATACTTCAATTTTAGATTTTCAAACACTAATACAAACTTCCATAATCACTAATCCATCTTCCAATATACACATATTACTATACACAATCTATTTCAAACAACATTTAACTACAATAAAACAAACTACAATACACATCTCTACATTTAATAAAATATTTAAAACATCACATTTCTTGAATAATTTTTGAAGTTTGAAAATAAGACTAATATATAATACACCTCACAAATGTATAACTCACCTTTCAAATAGTATTGCAGAATATGAAATATCAAAAACTCATAAAAGATTTTCTTTTGCACACAATCAATGTAATGCACCACTCTCAACAATGTAAAACCAGTAATGGCAAACTTTCCCACTCTTTCTCCACAGAAATAAATGTAAGTAACAAATCACATTGCTTCCTACATTATTTCAAATTTTAAAACACATTTCTATTGGTTAGACATATTAACCCTTACCAACTGACTTCTAAAAGTGCCTAACCTGATTCTGGAATTTTCTAGAGTCGCGACTCCACATTGCACCATCACGATGGAGCCGCGAATCCACATGGGAGTTCAAAAATATATTACTAATAATAATAGCACTATTTTTTAAGAACACACCACTTCTAATCACAATACTGACTTGGGAAATCTTACTTTAATAACATATTACTTATATATAAATTACAATTCCATATTATAAAACCACAGCTAAGATTCAACCCTTCCCCCATACTGCTTAATCCCAGTTTCCATAGTAACAGTTTTTGCAACATTCAACTGAACAGGCAGGTCACAAGTTCACCGTATTTTCAAGTTCAGCACACAAGGTTACAAATGCAAACAGCAGGAGTGGTTGACTTTTGCAAAATCTTACCTTATCCTATCTACTGTACCTTTCAAACATTTTTAAATAACCAATAAGAAACATGCTTTTTAAAGAAAGTAACATGCACCCTATTTTTGAGTGTACAATGTTCAAAAACAGCCAATCATTTATCTACTTTTTAAAAAACAGCATCTTGTCCACCATTTTAGATACCTCTCATTCTACCAACTGACTACCTCAGCTACAGACATCTTTTCGTTACTTCCAGACATCCCTTCAAGATGCTTACAGTATGGATTGTTGGACACAGCTATGTTTTCTGGTGCAAAAGGTATGCTGAACGCAGAGGTATTGACAAAGACCTAGTTTTACAAAATGTGGACATTAAATGGATTGCACAGAGAGGATTAAAGTGGCACAAATTGATGCCTTTGGTTAAAACCTTTTTGCATCTCCAACCCCCTGACCTCATGATTGTGCACTGTGGTGGCAATGACCTAGGCACATTGACTGGGGTAGGTCTGGTAATGCTAATGAAGGACACCTTTGCACAATTGATGTTGCTTTTGCCTCAAACTGTCTTTGTATACTCTAATAAATGCCAAAGACAGAAATGGAAGTGGTCAAATCAATTCTGTCCACAGATTGAGAAAGCTGGGAAGAATGTCAATAAAGCTGTTTCTGCTTACCTCAGAGACAATAGGATGGGCTCCATCTATAACAACAATATACGTTTTGATATGGAAGACATCTACAGAAGTGATGGAGTACACTTCACAGATCAAGGAAACAGAGTCTTTCTCAACAACCTAAAGCTCTGCATCCGCACTTAAATGTAGCTACAAAAAAATCCTAATAAAAACAAGGGCTCTTTTTAGAGCCACCCTATAACACAATAGTGAATTTATATTTTCTTAACACATACATACTCTTTTTTAATTTTTTGATGGATTTGCACACCTGTCGCAAATTTGCAAAAGCATGAATTAAATGTACTACAACACAATACACTTTACAAGTTTAACTTTTAATTTTTAATTTTATAAATTTTTACTAACTCTATCAATTTTAATCTTATCATTAACTTCAATCACACTCCCTTTTTGAAACAACTTCACAAATGCAACACTACCATCTAAATTATATACTACTAAATTATTTATTTAAGGAGCAACCGCGAATCCGATGCGATGTTACATGGGGGGCCGCGCTGAGAGCCGCGTTGAGGAGGCGACGCCAAACTCGAAAGAAAAAAAAAACACTTCCATTATTCAAAAATCGCCCCGGGGACCCCATCCCCCGGGGCATTACCTCTTTCTTTTTAAAAAAAAAAAATATATTATGGAAGAAGGGCCGCGTGGCCCTCCTTCCCTTGGCCAATTTCGGCCCGGGGGACACCATCCCCCGGGGCATGGCCATCTATTTTTTAATAAAATTATATAAAAATTATAAAAAGGGGGACTGCAAGGCCCCCCTCCTGAGGCCATTTTTGGCCCCGGGGACCCCATCCTTCGGGGCTATGCCTCTGTTTTTTATTACAAAAATACACTGGCATGCAGCTCCCCTTGTCAAAAAGCAATTTGCTTCGCTTCATCGAAGCGAGAGCAGTTTTTCTGCTCTCGCTTCCATGAAGCGAAGCAGAGTTTGCAATGACAGGGCGGGAGCCGTGCTCCCGCCCTGTCATTGCAAACTGCAATGTCCCGGGGGTGGGCACTCCAGAACATTGCTGGAGCTGGCCCTTGGGGGTGGTGGTCCCCAGGGCCATGGAGGGCTCCAGGAGGGGGGCCGTGTGGGCCCCCTCCCACCAAGTTTAAAGCCCCGGGAGGTGGTGGTCCCCGGGGCCGGAGTCCGCAACGGACCCCCGTATTAACATAATTAGTGCCCCGGGGAGGTGGTGAACCCCAGGGCGTGTGGGGGGGCTCGACCCCCGCACACTATATTTATGACACAGCCCCGGGGAGGTGGTGGTCCCCGGGGCTGCAGGGGGGCCACGTGCCCCCCCACCACCGCATAAATAAATAAAAGCCCCGGGGAGGTGGCGGTCCCTGGGGCTGCGTAAGGGGGCAAGAGCCCCCCCACGCTTTGATTTATTTATTTTTTTTAAATAAAGCCCCAGGGAGGTGGCAGTCCCCGGGGCTGCGGGGGCCTCCGCAGGGCCCCCACATAAATACACAGACATGCCCCCAGTACCAGGCCCAACCTTGGGTTCATTAAAGCGAAGCAGGGATTCACGCACCCAGCACGACTTCCGACATTTTTTTATTTTTTTTTAACGCTTTTTTGGGCCCTGGGGGACCCTGTGGGACCTCCTGACCAGACCTAGGGGGTCAGGGTGTTTCTACCCTGCCCCCTTTCTTTCATTTATAACATTTCTTTCCCTTTTTCCTTGTGACTCGATTCAACCGAGTCACAAAATGGCTGCCAACACATTTTGGTTTGGACTGTTGGCAGCCAATAACGATGAAGCTCGTGCTCGGGAGGGTTTGCAAACCCTCCTCGGCCCTCAGATATCGATATTTTTATTTTTTTAATTTCTCATGAACCACTGGATGGATTTACACCATTTAAAAAAAAGGTCGCTTTCTGAACCAAGAGCTACCTTTTTGCCAAATTTTGTGTAATTCCATTCAGCAGTTCGGGCTGTATCCGTGTCTAAATTTCCTATAGAAATTAACATGGGGAAACCATGTTTTGGGACCCCCCTTTTTTCTCGGCCCCCACTTGACGAATCATCCCGAAACTTTTAAGACAGGAGCTGACCTGAGTGAACCATCAGTTTTGAAAATTTCGCGTATATTCATCAAACGGAGCCAAAGATATTGGCAAAAGAAAAAACTCTTTTTGAATAGAAACGAGGTCCTAACTATAACTACCTACTGGCGACTGACAGTAGGATATATATATATATATATATATATATATATATATATATATATATATATATATATATATGTACTCCAATTATGTCATAAATTATGTGATAGAACATGTCATGAGCGATGTAATAGGTGAGGTCATAAACAGTGCATGTCAGGGCGCAAGTTATAGTTAGCTCTGCTAACTATAACTAGTGAATTCCTGTGTTTTTTTAGCTCAAATAGTTAATGTTGTCACTGACATATTCACCTAACTATAACGTTACTTTAACCTTTTGTTTTTTCAGTGAATAGATAGATAGATAGATAGATAGACGGATAGATAGATAGATAGATAGATAGATACAGAGTATATAGTATCCCCTGATACTATTAGTTTGCTTTAGAGTTATTTTGGGGTGTTAAGTTACATAGGCATGAAGGTAATGCAAGCAGTTTCATGAACATATCCAGCAGCAAGCACGAGCAAGTGAATTTCAGTGATTTCAGTCTGAAAGATGCAGCCTGTGAAGCTTTTGTTGGGGCCTGGGGCATGGTATCTCACTGTTAGACCGTGACTATATTTTCCGTATTCCAAAAATGATAGGACATGTGGTAGAAAAAGTAGTTGAATGTCATATTTCGTGAAAAGTATTAGACTGAAAGTATAGACTGCCCCAAGTACGTGAAGCCATTGTTAGTCTGCTTTTGTTATAGCCATGATGTGTGCATCCATGTTAAGAAAGACTTAGAATGACTTGGCATTTGTGACAATTTTGAACCTGAGGGCCATATTTTGCAGACTTCAAGCCTTTTAATTGCTGTTGTGTTTTGGAGTTTGAGAAGATGAGAACTGAAATTAAATTAAATGAAAGGAACCATAGCCCGTTGACGATTTCTACATTTGGACTTAGTCACTTTTTTTGAGCTTGGTGGGGCAAGGCTGCAAGCTGTAGCCGAACATGTATTCACCTTGCTGGATACCCTCTCCACGACATCCCGCTGAATCGGATTGGCTGTTGTTGAAACACTTGGAGCAGGAGCAACCTGAATCTTTGGCATTGCAGCAATGCATATTCATCGAATTAGCTTGGCAGGTTTGCCCAGAGGGCTTTGGAGACAAAACTTTCTAAATTCCAAACTTTTTCAGCATATTTGAAGAAGTACATTTTGACAAACACAAGAGTCCCAGGACTTCAGAAACAGCATTTGGCAGGGGTGGGGGGTTCAGGCTCACTCCAGCAGAAGCCACCAGAAGGGTCCAGTTGAAACTGGTCAGCTAGGCTCTTCAGGAAAAGGACTTCTTGCAACTTGTTGTGTCCCTGTAGCTTAACAGTGGGTCAGCCAACTGACTCTTGGAGTTCGCTTCTTTGACTTGAGTACAAATGGGAGCAGGTCCAGCATTTCAGGTCTCTTCACAGGTCTCTACAGCAGATGCACTCCTTCTTCTGTCTTCCACAGGTCCAGTAGTGTTCTGAAGAGGGTGCTCAGGGGTGCCACATTTATGTCTGGCACTGGCCTCTGGTGACTCCTAGACCCTCCCTAGCCAGTAGAATAAAAGTTCCCAGGGGTTACCCTATCAACTTTTGCAGCAGTTCCTGTGTGTCCTACTGCAATCAATGTCACAGTGCTTATCTCTGCTCAAATCCAAAATGGAGAAAGCCTTCTACCCTTGTGCAGAGACCTTGTGTCCATACCAAGGTGTAGCCAGGGAAATGAACAATCCTTCCTCTGTGATCACTTAAAACCAGTTCTCGGGGGAGCTCCTCTCCCACTGGGATTAGTGCCTGCCTGACTGGGGGAACAAAGAAGGTCATGTCCAGGTGTCAACTAATTTCTTTTCACGGGGTAGGCCTCTTTGAATTTAATTGAGTTCCCTGCTACAGACCAGAGGGTCATTCTGTCAGAAGAACAGAAACACCTACCCAAACCCAAGCCTTTGTCCTGCTCTAGAAGCAGTTTGTGCAAATGGGCCCCCAAAGGCTTTAGGGAGGAAAAAGGTAACTTTCGTAAAGTACATTTTTGGAAATATGTATTACAAATCTGACGTCAGCAGTGAATTGGACTTTCAATAAAAAATGTAAAAAGTCCAAGACTGAATTTTGAAATTGTTTCCCATCCCGAGACAACTTTATTACATGTAGGGGCATATTCTCAAGAACGTGTGATAACTACCGCAAATTCAGCTTAACGCAACACTCCACATTGCAGTCCATCGAGGGAAAATAACGCCGTGTTAACGTGGTATTCCCAACACGGCGGTACCATGCAATAGTCACACGATAACGCGTCAAATGAACACGTTAATATCAACGCCACGCCGCAAAAAACTCGAAACCCCAACGCGAAAATAGAAGCGATGACGCCAATCGCGATACAAAAATCTGCGAAAACCAGCCACAGGCCTGCAATTCCCACGCGTCATGCGGGAAAATGCACTATAAAAGTAGAAAAAAAACATACAAACAAAAGCCAAACAACAGCGAAGCACAATGGAGGCCTCCGGAGCAAGTACAGA